>JABWTJ010000041.1:2833176-3286313 GCA_016801875.1 Solanum sitiens
TAGACTCACTTGCTAAACGTGAGGTTTTTGGACCTGTAGTCCAAACCCCAAATTGTGTAAAATCGGTTGGCTATAAATGAGTTTTTGTGCGAAACCGAAATGAGAGAAATGAAATTGTAAGATACAAGGCACACATTGTTGCGCAAGAATTCTCTCAACGACCTGGTGTCGACTACGAAGAAACATATTTACCAGTTATGAATGCAATAACTTTTTGATATCTCATCAGTTTAGTTGTTCATGAAAATCTTAAAATACATCTGATGAATGTGGTTACAACTTATCTTTACGGTTCACTTGATATTGAAATTTATATGAAAATCTTGAAGGAATTAAAATGCCTGAAGCATATAGTTCAAAACCTCGGGAAATGTGTTCAATCAGATTATAAAAGTCACTATACGGCTTAAAAAACAATCAGAGTGCATGTGGTATAATCGCCTCAGTGAGTACATGATAAAACAAGATTATATAAATGATGTCATCTGTCCTTGCATTTTTATTAAGAAAACAACATCAGTTTTGTTATTCTTGCAGTTTATATTGATGACATTAATCTCATTGAAACTCCAGAAGAGGTCCAAAAGGCAATTGAATATCTAAAGAAAGAATTTGATATGAAAGACCTTGGAAAGATAAAACTTTGTCTTGGTCTACAAATTGAACATTTAGCAGACGAGGTCTTCATACATCAATCTGCCTATACTGAGAAAATCTTGAAACAATTTTAAATGGACAAAGCACATCCATTAAGTACTCCAATGGTTGTACGATCACTTGAAGTGAGTAAAGATCCATTCCAACCTCAAGAACAGGATGAGGAATCTCTTGGTCCTGAAGTACCTTATCTTAGTGCAATTGACGCACTTATGTATCTTGCTAATTCTACGAGACCTGACATAGCATTTTCTGTTAATTTATTAGCAATATTTAGTTCTTCTCCTACACGAAAATATTGAAATGGAGTTAAACATATATTGCGATATCTAAAAAGAACTAGTGATAAGGGTCTGTTTTATACTAACATAGATAGTGCAGATCTTGTTGGTCATGTGGATGCAGGTTACTTATCTGACCCACATAAAGCTCGATCACAAACAGGCTATCTGTTCACACACGGAGATACTGCTATATCATGGCGATCTACGAAGCAGTCTATTGTCGCTACTTCTTCAAATCATGTTGAGATAATACCCATTCATGAAGCAAGTAGAGAATGTGTATGGTTGAGATCAGTGATACATTTATTAAAGAAAAATGTGATTTGAAATATGATGTCAAGATACGCACAATTTTCTTTGAAGACAATGTTGCATGCATAGCTCAATTAAGAGGAGGCTTCATAAAAGGAGATAGAACGAAGCTTATTTCACCAAAATTATTCTTTACACATGATCTCCAGAAGAACGGTGATATTGATAAACAACACATTCGTTCAAGTGATAATCCAACAAATTTATTCACCAAATCTTTACCAGCCTCAACTCTTGAAAAGATGGTACAAAAGATTGGATTCTGAAGACTTAAGCATTTGAATTATGGTCTTTATCAGGGGGAGTAAAATACGTGTTGCACTTTTTTATCCTTAGTCTAGGTTTTGTCCCATTGGGGTTTCCTAGAAATATTTTTGAGGCAGCAAGTAAAACGTATTGTGAATGTCTATGTATATTTGTTTTCAACATTTCATTTACATAAACATCCAAGGGAGAGTGTTGTAAAATTAAATGGATGTCATATGGGCCATCCTTTAAGAGTCATCATTTTCTATATTAATATATGATGACATGTGGGGTCACCCATGTTTGAGGTGTAATCACTTGGCCAAATGGATAGCTTATCAATGACTAAGTGTTTAGTTTATATTTTCCTATTGATTATAATTAACCATTGTTTTTTTCACAAAGAAAGATATAAGAAACGTTTGAAATATATTATTATACTCTCTCTTTATTTGTTCTTATTTTTAATTTAATTTATTAATATTAGTTTGTTAGATAGTTATTTTATAACGCTTTGCCCTTTTTTAAATTTTGAATAATATTTATATACTATCATTATTATATAATATACAAAAATAATATATAATATAAATAACAATTAAGCTAAAATAAAAAAAGTGACGTGACATTCTTCTTAGTTCAACATTCATATTTATTTGTTAGAACTAAACACCATTTTGAAGAAGTTTTCGATTTTTAAAAAAAACTTTAAACGCGTTTGAGAAATACAAAAAAATGCTTAATTATTTTTTTTTTAAAAAAAAGATTTAAAGTCAAAAGTTGAGTGTTCCCAACTTATGATTTTTATATATCCTTTAACTTAAAAGCTACTTAAAACAATTTAATACAAACACCCCCTTATATTTAAAAGCCCAAAACTTGTACGAAAAAAAACATTTGAAAATTATATTGAAATTTTATAATATTTAAAGGTTATTGCGGTGTCAATAATTTGCTAATATTTTCTTTTTCCTTTTGAGTTTTTCATTAGGTAATTACTCACTTTGTTATTTTTTAATATGGATTTTGAATAGCATGTATTGGTATTTTTTATGGTTTACATAGTGTTTAAAATAAAATTTAATGAGCAATTGACGTGATAACAAATAAGGGGAAGAAAGAACGTAACGAGTAAATTAGGCGAAATATTATTCTTACAATTTTTTCATTCGAGATGTGATTTTAAGCATGTGAAGTCCATTTACAATTTCAATATCCCTGAAATGACTTTCTTATCTTTTAAGTAGGTGTACAAACATAAATTTGAAAAAGTAAATAATGTTATTTGTTTTTTTTATTATGACGAGGCATATCCAATTCAACAAATAATTATCTTTTCTTTTGGTTATTTTTATATTGTTTCACCTTATTTTGATGATTTATTTTATCTTTTTTATATCATTTATTGATATATAAAAGAAAAAGTTACAGATCTATGCAAAATATTATCTGTTTCAATTTAATTTTTAAAATATTAATATATCGTGCGAAGCGCAGTTCAGTTCACTAGTTTAAATAATGTTTTAGATTTAATTAGGAGAAAATGAATTCCACGTAGATGTCACATAGGTAAATTTATGTAGGAATAAGGAGATTTAATGGATAAAGAATAAATATGACCTCAAAGTTGGACGGTAAGAATAAATATATAAAAAAAATATAACAAAAAATAAATATAATCCTTTTCTAAAAAGTATACAAGCAAATATAACTCTTTTTCGTCTAAATTATAATTACGTCAATAGTAAAATTTCAAAAATATGTACATACAAGAAGAATAAATACATAATATTTTTAATATTCTATATTCTATTTAGGTCCTTCCAAGTGTGCAATTGCCTCTCAGCATTAACATTTTACAGCGCCTTCATCGGATCTGGTTGTCTTCTTTTTATGTATGTATGTATCTTCCTTCATCTTTTGCTCACTGCTTTTGGTTCTTCGTTTAATCTTTGCCTGTTGGTCGATTTTTTTTATTTTTTTTAATATGTTTTCATATTTGAAGGAACTGAATTTGGGGTTTTTTGGTTGTTGGGAGGATTTGTAATTTTGAGTTGTGCCTAAAGCCACTGCGTTAGTGGCTCTATCCGTATAATTGATTTTATATTCTAAAAAGTGAGGCTGTTGAAGATGAAAGGAGGAGATAAACTAATGGACATGTGTTATAAACATTTGAAGTTCTCAGTGCCCTTAGCTTTAACTTATTGTTCCACTTTTTGCCTGTTTTATGTTTGTTCAAATTAATATACATACATACATCTCTTTAGACATCAGGTTTGTGTGGAGAATTAAAGTTTACATATATACATGGAATCACACAGGTATATAAATTAGATTTGTTGGTATGATTTTAAAGTCGTTAATAGAATTGTCTTAATTTACTACTTTATGACTGCCTTGTCTTAGATATTGGTACTAGCTGGACGGACAATACTCATGTCGATTGTTCAAAAGACTACTATTGATTTTATAATTCCCTTACCTTCTTAGTAAGTTATGACAAGAAAGAGCTGTTGTTGAAATAGCTGGAAGTGGTAATTCTGATCATTTTTGTGCATAGTAGAACTGGATGAAATAAGTTCTTTTGTGTTGAAAAAGTAATTGCGAGCTCGTCATGTTGTTGAATAGTCCTGTTAATTAGCAAGTATCAACATTGACCATTATTAAGAAATATCAAGTTGTATGTTCCTTATCCTACTAACAATGTCAGCGGAATGATTTACTTCACCTGACTCTTATTAAAAAATATCAAGTTTTCTCAAATGGGTTTTGCTAGAGGCCAGATGCCTGTTAAATTTCAGCAATTTGTTTCAGTCCACAAACGCCCCGCCCCACTTAAAATTTTATAATATCTGTTAGCATCCGCACCACTCCACATAGAAAGCTCACTCACCAGTCAACTCCCATAGTACCGCCCCCGCCCCGTTGCCATCCCTATAGCAGATGCTGACTAGCTTGAGATTGCTGCTTAATTGTTGCTGGTCCTTATTTTCTTGTGATTATACTGTTGTTGCGAATTTGTACCACTTGCATAGTAACTTATAATGCTGTCAAATGGACAGGTTTGACTGAATTTTTGGGGAGTAGGATTTTAGTGGGTCAAAAATGGATTGAGTTGATAAATAAGTGGGTCATTGACCCCCCCAAAGGTTACATTGTGCTTAAGTGGTTTCGGTTAAAATGGACTAAACCATGGGTCATAACCCATCCCGTCCAAAACTTACCATGTTTTAATTCTTTTTATTTATTTTCTTCTAAATTTTTAATCACTTAGTAATTTATTTTCTTCATTATGACTTCATATAACATTTCTCTACCTCCTAAGGTAGCGCGGAGGTCTATGCACATTCTATCCTCCCCAAACTCCACTTGTGGCTAAGGATGACACTTGGGGTAGGGTGGGGTGGGCCAAGCCTTGACCTGCTAAGATATTGACCCGCCCTGGTCTGCCCCTTTTACTATGTCTTGAAAATTTCCCTTGTCCCGCCCCACCCTATTTTTCCTGCCCCATTTAGTCTGTTTTTTTTTCTTTTTATGTATCATTTTGTAATATTCAATTTAATTTCTTTAATAGCCTTTGATATCTTTTTAATTGATTCATCTGGATTGTTAATTTTGCATGATTGTTGTAATATAATTATCTGAAATATTTTGCCCGACTAAATCAAACTTGAAACACATCTATTGTGAACAAACACCTTAAGGTTCCTAATTAGCATAAACAGTTAATTTTATTTTAGTATGAAAAAGTTTTCATGTCAATTTAACATTTTCTTCACTCTTTACTATTTGAAGTTTTTTTTTTTTTTTTTTTTTGCTTTTCCACCCAATGTTTGGGTGTTGCATTGGAGCCCGAAAAATCCGGATTCGCACATTGCAGTGTTCATTTATGAGAGTGGCAGTCCTAGTCCAATTTTTTTTCATATCCATGGCCCAAACGGTTATTAGTAAAGCATTTATTTTTACACACTTGCATAACATTTAAAGAAAGTGAACAAATTAAATTAACTAAGAACAAAATTAGTCATTACTAATGAAACATAATTCAAGTATTTTACTAGGTACAATAATTTTAAAGAGTTGTTCCATTGACAAAGTACAGAATTGTGGAGCATGACTTGTAAATTTTTTTTTTAATTTTTTTTGGCTCTCACTTAGTTATTGGGGGTATATGTATGGATAGCGGTTTGAAAATTAATAACTCATAATACTTCATTGTGCCATCGCTGAACTTTCTTAGCTTATGATATTACTAACCTACTTAAGGAATCAGAAATCTATTCCTTATCTATCCTGCCCTGCCCTAAATCCATCAAAAAATAATCAAAACATGTTTTGCCCCGCCGTGCCCCATTTATATCTTCTACTTCTCTGCTCCGTTAAGAGTTTGTCCTGCCTTGTTTAGTTGTCCTCCCTACTTGTGGGACTACACTGAGTATTTGTTGACTTCGACTTCATATAACATTATAAAATAAGTCGTTTTAAAGCAGTTCAAATAAAGTTTCTCATGAGATAATTTGACTTACATATAAGCAAATGTTTAGATAAACTGAATTAGACGAGTCATGATGGTTTAAGTTAATAAATATGCGGTACATACATCTCCCAAGCTTTGAAGGGTTGTGCCAGTGATGTTTTCATGGGCTAATTTTGCCACTCCTAGTAATCTGTTTGCCTAACTCAATTTCACTATATGATTACTGATAAAGTTATGTTTCCTGGTTTGTTAGTTCATTAAATGAAGCAGTGTTGTTGTTTATATAACATAAATGAATCTACTGTCTTTGAGTAACTGAAACCCTTTCATTGGATGGAATCAGTAATGGCTCTCTCATTGGAGGACTTCCTTGTTCGTGCCCGAGTACTAAAGCTGTACCGACATGCTCTGAGAATCTCAAGGAGAGCACCTCCTCATGCTAGAGGTGAGGCATATACTTGGAAGAGCGAGCCTATTTCCTGTTGTTTAGTTCGTGGTGAATCTACTGCTGTACTTTTATTAAGTTAAACTAATTGAGATAACAAGGATGTTTGACACATTTTGTTATTTTGTGCTTTCTGCTCTTTGGGTTCTTCCTGTGTGTGAGTTGTTATTGCAATCACATAGTTTGATCAACTCATTTTGCCAATGCGTTAAAAGTTTACACTTTTGGTTGACTGAGCCATTGAACTTGTGTATAAAGTAGAAAAGAGGAAGCCTGCAGTGTCTGCTAAATCTATGAGCCACTAATAAGTTACTACGGAACTAGAGAGAATTACATGATGAGAGTCCATCAATGAAATACTGAGATGTAACTACGACATGTCACTACTTGTGAAATACTACTTGGTAAATGGGCTTCCCAAAAAATTGTTCATATCCTTTTGTCATTGCAACCCTGGCCTTTGCTAAGCAAGACTCAACAGTCAGTTCTTAATATTTCAGAAAAAAGAAAGGTTAGTACATTATTGCGTCAAAAATTTGTATAGATAACACTTTTGCAGAGATGTTGCAAAGAAGAGTGAATCAAAATGTTGTTTCTATCCATATCAGTCATACTTCTCTAATTATCAGCCATAGAGTATTTAATTTTGTTCTTTATCCCTTGAATTTTTTCTGATTCTACTTTCTGATGGTTCAGGCTTTCTGAAAATTGTTCTAGGTGTAAGGCTTTTTCTCTTTTCAAATATGTTGTTTATATAGTGTTCAATGACTTCAATTGGACCCTTTTTGTTTCAGCTGATTTGAGGCAGATTATAAGACAAGATATGGAGAATAATAGGAATTGCAATGACAAGCAGAGAATTCGGTTCTTAATTAGTGATGGAATTGAAAGAGTGAAACGTTTAGATGAGACGCTTGATATGCAAGGCCATTGATTTAACTGTAATGTGTATATGGTATACCTTACATCTTGGAACATCAACCCTGTTGTGACCTATCGGATTAATCAGAGACGTGCTGCAAACATAGGTGGTTCATGCGCTTTAGCTATCTCTGCTTGGTTTATGCCCTGTTGTTGCCTGTCAGAAGTTATTGTTTTTTTCCAACTTACCTCCAATTAAGCCAGGATCTTCACCGATCCTCATGCAAACATATGATTTTGAAGATCTCCACTGATCCTCTTGTAAACATACTGAGATTGTACTGCTCCTAGTCTCCAACAGCTAGTAGAACTAGAAAACAATTCTAAGATATGCAACTCTCAAGGTTCAGAGCTATTTAAATTTCTTGTGTCCATATTGTTTGTGGAGGAGTGTGGTTATTCTCAATAATCAAGCTTATCATGTTTCAGTTTTTGTACTAGTAAGCTATATTGCTAGGACTCTTCAAAATTGTCGAGGGGTGCGTGTTGGATTTGCCAAAAGTTAGGAGAATCCAACACAGGTGTGGCATTGAAAGTGAATAGTCTGCGCAACATAGCTAGTAAGGATTTTTGAGCTGCAATATTCACTTCTAGCAATTTTCATTCTAACAAATACAAATTGGTATACTCAAGTTAGAAAACTCATAGGTGCAGATGATTTTTGCATTCAGAACTGTGTATTAATTAGATGCTACATCTGAGGCTCAGCTCCAATTTTAAAGCTTTACTGGGTGTGGGATTAGGTGCTTTTTAGGTGTTTGCTTTTATTGTTATTAATGATAATGTTCATAGTTCTTACCAAATATGTATTTAGCATAAGGAGTCCATAAGAAATAACCTAATGGTATATTCCATAAGCTCAAAGTTAAAATCGAGTTTACTTCTATAGAGGGAAGCAAATCCCATAATCTTCCACTTTTCTTTGTTGTTGCTAGTGGTGACAAATGGGTGGGTTGGCTAAATTGGGGTGGGTTAAAAGTGGGTCAATATAATATAGGTAATAATTCAATTCGCTCATATTTTATATGGGTAAAAATGGATTGGGTGACAAATAAGTCGGGTAAAATACGCTCATATTTTATATGGGTAAAAATGGATTGGGTGACAAATAAGTCGGGTAAAATACTAGTTTACCCATATTTTCATGAGTGAATAGTACTCTACTTAATAATTCAAAATAGAGAAAATATTTTAATCTTTTTTTAGATAAAACATGTTGAAAATGTTTCGTTTAATTTTATTTTGTATCATAAAAGTAAAAAAAAAAATCCTACAACTTTGCAATATAAAATAAAGTGAAAATTTTATATATGACATTTTATAGTACTATTTTCAGGTTATAGCATTAGAGTTAGACTTTTAATATATAAACATTAAATATTTCATGTTATAACATATTACTTAAAAAAACAAAAAAAAAAGAATTCTAAAAAAAGAAAAAATTTAATAGAAAAAATAAAAGAGAAATATATGGGGGTTAATTTAATTTGAATTTTTAATAGATAATTAATATTTAGCACGATTTAAGGAATTCAAAATAATTAAGATTATTTACTTTCCTTAAAACGCTCAAATCAGTTAAAATCAAATTAAAATCTGATTTTATTCTTTCTTTTTTAATCACGTTTCTCTTTCTTCGAATTTCTGCAAAATATTTTCTCACTCACTGTTGCTACGTGAAGTTGCAAAATTTACTTGAAAAAAATCTTGATTTTGTTGTGATGGACAACAACGTGGCAATATTAATTAAACATGGTGGAAGATGAGATCCTTCAGGTTGGTATTTGTTATTGTTTAATGATTTGTTTTTTGGATTTTTTTGTTGATAATAGACTTTTCGTTAGTTTTTTTGGATAACACGTTCTAACAAGTTTGTATACAGGCAAGAGCATGGTATAGTGAATAATATATGAATGAATTCATTATATACGTTTTTGTTTTATTAAATTTGAAATATTAATTAAATATATAATTTTTAGCTAATTTGATGGTAAAAATCTAATCAAATTAACAGTAATATGTAAGAATAATTATTTATATTTTTTCGAAAAGTAGGAAAAGTGTTGTAAGTCGTTATGATATTTGAATTTTTTATTATTTAATTTTTGTCATTTGTGGATATGTTTTTCTGACAGTAATGAATTATTTGGAAAGAAAGTAGTATAAATATGATGATTGTTGTATGAAATTTGTATTAATTGCGTATGAAGTGTATTTTTTTATGGATTCTGTTTTGAAGAGCAGTGTCTGTACGTTTTTTGATGATGAAATTTGCATTGTATTTGGGAATTTGTTTTATGAAATGTGTATTAAGTGGATATGAAATGTGAAAAATTTCCTTGAAATTAATTTGTATTATGGTATACTAATTGTTATTTTATTGTAATGAAACAGGGAAATATGTTGATTTTCAGATGGAGGGGATCATATATGATGTGTCTAGTATGTATAGTGGTCTAGTGTTAGACCCGTAAACTACTTGATCTAACTACGTGCAGGCATGATAAGGACTTGGGCATTGGTCTTGGCATGCATGCGGGCAAAACAGTGCAACAAAGGTTCAAGGTGCTTAGTTGTTGGCAAAGCAGCTTGGACGTGCAAGGCTTACGTGTGGGCAGGAGTCGTTGCAAGGCAATGCGTTGGCTTGACAAAGCAAGTCTGTGAGACTTGACGATGGCAAGATAAATGCATTCACATGGATTGTTGAAATAAAACTAAGTGTTGGAGCATAGCTGAAATATTCTAAGTGCTGGAAGCAGGCTGAAATATTCTAAGTGTTGGAATGTAGGCTGAAATATTCTAAGTGTTAGAATATTGTTATTTCGTTTGGATAAAGATGTAATTCGAATTATATTCTATCTGTTAGAAATATAGCTGTTGGAAACTTAGTTTAAATCCTGTGATGACAAGTGTGAGACATGTGTCACTTGTAACTGCCGTTTGTAACTGTCATGTGCAGAAATTTTAAAGGGTGGAAATTTTGTCTAAGCTCAGAAGATTGATTCTGGCCTTAGACAAAATTCATGGAACCTTTCCTTGTATTGATTTGAGATTAATAAAGGTTGGGAAGAGATGCTGCTTTAAGTATTTCTATACTTAGTCAAAAACATGAGTGACAGGCTGAGTGTTGCAGACGTTTGCAGACTGCCTAGGGTGGTGTTCGATAAAAATAAATCGACCCTCTTTCAATTGGTATCAGAGCGCGATTGAACTATGGTGAAGAACTCTAAACTGTGGGAATTCACTTATTTCACACAATTCTTCTGGTCATGCCTTTTCCTCTTTACTTTCTATATTCCTATATGCAATGATGGAATTGGCACGCAAAATTGAAGCTTTCGTTGGGATCACGGATGAAACTCTGGGAGACCCAACGTTTGTGGATCTTTTGACACAAATCATTGATTTGAGACTGAATGCTGAGAGAGTTCAGGGTGAAATCGGTGTGTATCGAAAGGATATTGATGGACACATCGCTGAAATCTTGAACTTTCGTAACACAACTACACTACAACTGGAGGGACTACAGAAGGAAAATGAAAACCTTCACGCAGAGATCGTTGTGTTGTGTCGGGCTGTGGAAACGTTGAGTTCAAGTCGTGGTGAATCGTCTAAGGTGAAAATTCCATAACCTAAGGCCCTTGGTGGTGCAAGAAGTGCTAAAGAACTGAAAAATTTCATTTGGGATATGGAACAATATTTTACTACTGCAAGGGTGCCTGACACTGATAAGTTGAACATTACTACAATGTACTTGATGGATGATGCTAAACTTTGGTAGAGGACTCGAAATGCAGATGATGTAAGTGCTGGACGATCCAGAATTGATACGTGGGATAAGTTAATTAAATAAATGCGCGATCAATTTCTTCCTAGCAACGCCTCTTGGTTGCAAGGGACAAGTTGAAGAGACTGAGGCAAACGGGTTCAGTGAGGGAATACATTAAGGAATTTACCTCTGTGATGTTACATCCAAAATATGTCTGATGAGGATAAATTACATAACTTCATTTTGGGTATGCAAGGCTGGGCACAAAACGAACTTCGTAGGCAGAATGTTAAGGATCTGCCTGGTGCAATTGCTGCTGCAGATTCGTTGGTTGATCTCCAGAAGACTTGTCCTGTGACTGATGTTCCTTCTACTTCAAAAACTAAGAAAAAGGGTGACAAGAAGGGGGAATGGAGAAGGGATAATCGTAAGGACAATACGAACGACAAAGGGAAGGCACCAATGAAAGATTGTAAAGACAGACCAAAGAATAAAGATAGTAATTCAAAGGGCTGTTGGACTTGTGGTGGTCCTCATTTGGTTAAGTCTTGTCCAAATTGGGAAATGTTAATGCTTTGATTGCTAGAAATGTGAATCAAGGGGAGGAGGAAGAAGAAGAAGAAGTTGTGGCTGCTATGGCAAATCCATTGGGATTGTCTTTCAATCAGATTATGTTGGTTAATAATGTTGGAGAAATGTCCAGTACTTCGAATCTTCATGCTCCACTAATTCATATAGAAATGAAGGTTAAAGAACAACGTGTGATGGCTATGGTTGATAAGGGGCTACTCATACATTTTTGGATGTTAAGATTGCTACAAAATTGGGGCTGAAGTTGACTAAAAGCCCTTCCTACGTCAAAACAGTCAATGCTAAGGCACAAGCCATTGTGAGCATGACTTATGGGGTGTTTATGTCAACTGGAAGTTGGATGGGAAAACATAATTTGATGGTGATTCCGCTTGATTAATTTGAGATCATACTTAGGATTGATTTTCTAAGAAAATTCCAGTTTGTTCCGTTTCCTTATTTAGACGGAATGATGGTTATGAATGAAAGCAATGCTGGATTTCGTAATGGTGTTCATCCATTCGGAAAGGTTAGTAAAATTGCAAAGAAAAAAGACAAAGGAATGTTACTGTCTGCTATGTCAATCGACAAAGGGTTGAAGAGAGGTGATGAAACTATACTTCTTGCCTTAGTCGAATTGAAGCCTGATGTTACGGTAGAAGTGTCTGATTGTGTTACTGAATTGTTGAAACAATATGTTGATTTTATGCCGCCTGAGTTACCAAATAAGTTACCACCAAGGAGGGATATTGATAATAAAATTGAGTTGCTTACGGTTGCTCCTGCACAAGCTCCTTATCGTATGACTCCTAAGGAGTTGGCTGAATTGCAAAAACAGTTAAACGATTTGTTGGATGCTGGTTTGATTCAACCATCTAAGGCTCCCTATGGTGCTCCTGTTTTGCTTCAAAAGAAGCAGGATGGGACGATGAGAATGTGTGTGGATTATAGGGCGTTGAACAAGGCAACTGTGAATAACAAATATCCAGTTCCATTGGTGCAGGATTTGATGGACAGGTTGAGTAAGGCATGCTGGTTCACTAAGCTTGATCTCAGGGCAGGTTATTGGCAGGTTAGAATAGCAAAAGGTGATGAACCAAAGACTACGTGTGTAACTAGATATGGTTCGTATGAGTTCCTTGTCATGCCATTCAGGCTAACTAATGCTCCAGCTATGTTTTGCAATTTGATGAATGATGTACTGTTTAACTATCTTGATGATTTTGTGGTTGTCTATCTAGATGATATTGTTATCTATAGTCGAATGTTGGAAGAACATGTTAATCACTTAAGTTTGGTTCTGTCTCAATTGAGAAAATGTACACTTTATGTTAAGATGGAAAAGTGCGAATTTGCTCAATAAGAGATAAAATTTTTGGGGCATCTTGTTAGTAAAAACCAAGTTCGAATGGATCCTAAGAAAATGCAGGTCATTGTTGATTGGCAGGCACCACGTCATGTTAAAGTTTTGAGGTCGTTTCTTGGGTTGGATAACTATTACAGGAAATTCATTGCTGGTTATTCAAAGAGGGCAACGACTTTGACAGATTTGTTGAAGAAGGATACGAAACGGGTTTGGTCTGAACGATGTGGGGAAGCATTTCAGAATTTGAAGAAAGCTATTGCATCTGAACCAATACTCAATTTTCCTGCCTTTGAGTTACTATTTGAAGTTCACACTGATGCGTCTGATAAAGTGATTGGAGGCGTCTTGGTGCAGGAAGGCCATCCTGTGGCCTTTGAAAGTCAAAAATTGAATGATATTGAGCAGAGGTATTCGACACATGAGAAAGAAATAGTTGCTGTTGTGCATTATCTGCAGGTTTGGAGAGTATCTCTTAGGGACTCGATTTGTGGTCAGAACTGATAATGTAGCCAATACATTCTTCAAAACTCAAAAGAAATTGAGTCCAAAATAGGCAAGATGGCAAGAGTTTCTGGTAGAATATGATTTCATGTGGGAACATAAGCAAGAGAAACACAACCAGGTTGCTGATGCATTGAGTCGGAAAGAGGTATTTGCTGCAGTCTATTCAATTTCAAAATTTGAAACTGATTTCTTTTATAGAATCAGGTTGTATGCTGCAAATGACTCATTATATGTTAAGTGGATGGGTCAAGTGCAAGATGGCACAATGAGACGGTATTGGATCGAGGACGATCTCCTCTATTTTAAAGGGGGGAGAATCGTCGTACCAAATCAGGGAGGACTGTGCAAAGACTTGATGAAGGAACCGCATGATTCTGCTTGGGTTGGACATCCGGGTGTTGAAAGAATGTTGGCTCTACTGTCTCGTATTTATTTTTGGCCAAAGATGAAAGATGACATAGAGACATACGTAAAGACTTGTCATGTTTGTCAAGTAGACAAGACTGAACGTAAGAAGGAAGCAGGTTTGCTGCAACCTTTGCCTATTCCTGAAAGGCCTTGGTTGTCAGTAAGTATGTATTTCATTTCTGGATTTCCTAAGGTAGATGGTAAAACATCTATTATGGTTATGGTAGACAGGTATTCAAAATATTCTATTTTCATTGCAGCACCTGAATTATGTTCATCTGAAGTTGCTGCTGATTTATTTTATAAATATGTGGTTAAATACTTTGGTGTTCCAGCTGACATTGTAAGTGATAGGGATACAAGGTTCACATGCAGGTTTTGGACAACATTGTTCAATATGATGGGAACTGAGTTGAAGTTTTCTACTGTGAATCACCCACAAACAGATGGGCAGACGGAAAGGATTAATCACTTGTTAGAAGAATACTTAAGGCACTATGTGACAACAAGTCAACGAAACTGGGTTGCATTGTTAGACACTGCGCAGTTTTGTTATAATATGCATAAGTCGTCTGCAACAGAAATGAGCCATTTTGAAATCATTTTAGGCAAACAACCTATGACGCCACTGGATGTTGCTAAGTCTAAAAATCAGGAAAAGTGTTCAACAGCGTACAGGGTTGCAAGGGACATACCTGAAATGTTATTTGAAGCACAAGACAGCTTGCGCAAGGCTCAGCGGCACATGAAGAAGTATGCTGATCAAAATCGTCGCTCAGTTGAGTTTAATGTGGGTGACAAAGTATTGTTGAATCTTACTCCACAAATCTGGAAATAGATTGAAAGTAAGACTAGGCATCGAGGTTGCATTCGAAATAGTGAAACGAGTGGGCGAAGTTGCATATAGGTTGAACCTGCCAGAAAGGTTAAAGATTCATCCCACTTTCCATGTGAGTTTCTTGAAACCTTATTTTGCAGGTACAGATGATCCGGACAGAAACTGGTCAAAGAGGGCTCCTCCATCAGTACCTACACAGTTTGATACTGAAATTGAGAAGATCCTTGATCATCGGGTTATGGGCACAAGTAAGAAGAATACGAAGACAAAATTCTTGATTCAATGGAAAGGCAAGAGTGCAGCTGATGCAGTTTGAGAGAAAGCAAATGACTTATGGCAGTTCGATGCTCAAATCGATGACTATCTCAACACAGTCTCGATGAGGACATCGAGTTCAAGTGGTGCGAGTGGTCTGTTAGACCCGTAAACTAATTGATCTAACAACGTGTAGACATGACAAGGAATTGGGCGTTGGTCTGGGCATGCATGGGGGAAAAACAGTGCAACAAAGGTTCAAAGTGCTTAGGGTGTTTGAAAAGCAGCTTAGACGTGCAAGGCTTACGTGTGGGCAGGATTCGTCGGCAAGGCAGTGCGTTGGCTTGACAAGGCAAGGCTGTGAGACTTGACGATGGCAAGACAAAGGCATTCACATGGATTGTTGACATAAAACTAAGTGTTGAATGACATTTGAAATATTCTAAGTGTTGAAAGCAGGCTGAAATATTCTAAGTGTTGGAATGTAGGCTGAAATATTCTAAATGTTAGAATATTGTTATTTAAATTTGGATAAGGATGTAATTCGAATTATATTCTATCTGTTAGAAATATAGTTGTTGGAAACTTAGTTTAAATCCTGTGATGACAAGTGTCGGACAAGTGTCACTTGTAACTGCCGTTTGTAACTGTCACATGTAACTGCCATGTGCAGAAATTTTAAAGGGTGGAAATTTCGTCTAAGGCTCAGAAGATTGATTCTGGCCTTAGACGAAATTCGTGGAACCTTTCCTTGTGTTGATTTGAGATTAATAAAGGCTGTGAAGAGATTCCTGTAAAGCGTTGTTCATTGTTTAAGTTTGATGCTTTAAGTATTTCTATTACTTAGTCAAAAACGTGAGTGAGATAGGCTGAGTGTTGCAGACGTTTGCAGACTGCATAGGGTGGTGTTCGATAAAAATAAATTGACTTTTTTTCATCTAGTAAGTGCGATAATATCACAACTTAATATAGATGTTAATATAAGCGATATTGAGATAAAATATATGGTTAGTGATAGGTGTCCCCTGTTAGTATTCACAATGATGTTGGGGTGAGGGTTTTTTTAGATCAAAAGAAAGCTAATTTAGATTTCTTTACACAATATCCATTGTGCATCACTTTTAAAGATTTTGAGATGTATAATCAAGATTCTATAGTTGTTAAGGATAGGAGACATTGTGAAGTTAGTATAACACAAACTAACATTGATTTATACTTCAACAATTCCATCGTTTGATAGGAGTAAATTTAGAAGGAGATGTCGATGAGAATACTGATGAAGAGAATTATGTAATAAGTAACATTCTAACTTATTTATTGTTGAGAATCAGATTTACAAGAATAGGGAAATACTTATGGAGATGATGAAACATCTTGGAGTTGTCGAAAAATTCAGTTTTCGTGTATCTCGTTGTAATGCATCTAAGTAAGTACACATCCTTGTTTTAATTTGTATTTCTTTTTTATTAAATTTGGTATATAAAATTTAAATGTATCTTTTCTTATTTGTGAAACAGTTATTACCTGAAGTGTCTTGCTGATAATTGTTCTTGGATGATGAGATCATCATTTTTGAATAAATCAAAGTTATTCAAAAATAGAAAGTACAATGTTGAACACACATGTTCCGTTAGAGATAGAGTGTATGCAAGGCATCAGGGAATAACTGACGTTGTAGCTGTTTCAATAATGGATAAGTTTATTAATCCATCTATCATATACACTCCAAAAGATATAGCGAAGGACATGTTTAAATTGCATGGTGTTTCACTGACATACATGCAGGTGTGGAGAGCTAAAGAAAAAGCGATAAAATTGGTGGGAAGAGATCCGGCGAATCATATGCCAAACTATCAGGTAATTTACGATCTAAATTATGAACTGTAATTTTTTGAATTGTAAAAATGAAAAAATTTAGCATTTTATTTGTTTTCTGAATGAATTGACATTATTCCTTTGGTATCCTTTCTGTATCACTTTGATATCCATTTTGTATGTAATTTTAGTTTAATTGGTATCCAGTTTGTATCCTTTTTGTATCAATTAAGTGTCCTTGATGTATCCATTCAGTGATATATTTGGTGTTTTATAATGTTCAGATATCTGATTATATAATTAATAGAAACAATGGAAAAAAACTTCCAGATTATCCATACATATTGGAGCAAACATATCCTAGATCGGTCTTGAAATTAGAAAGGAAGGAATGTGATAAATTCTTATATGCATTTGTCGCATTAGAAGCATGTATTAGAGGCTGGGAGTATTGTAGGCCAATTGTAGTTGTTCATGGAGCGGGTTTAAAATTTTCATATGGTGGTACAATTTTGACTGCAAGCACCATGGATCCAGGAGGTATTTTTTGATTTCATATATTTTTACGCTTATACACTATAATAAAATATGATATAAAGTATGAGTCCAATTTGTAGATATTTTTTTAAAAAATGCATCAGGTCATATACTTCCATTGGCGTATGCGATAGTGGATTCTGAAAATGACGCTTCATGGACCTGGTTCTTTGAATAATTTAGGGAGGCATATGGAGTAAGAGTTAACATGTGTTTTATGTCAGATCGAAAGGAGAGCATATGGAAAGGAACTGTGACGGTATATCCCGAATCCGAATATTATGCTTGCATATGGAACCTATTTTGTAATGTATTGAAGAACTTCAATAGGAATACTAAAGATTTGAAGAAGTTATTTTTTTCAATGGCAAAGGCTTATACAAAACAACAGTTTGAGGTGATTATGAGAAGAATAGACCAGATAGATCCGAGAATAAGAGCTTATTTATGTGATATCGGTTATAACAAATGGTCAAGGGCTTATTCGAAATGTAAGCGCACATGGACCATGAATTCAAACATCACCGAGTCATTGAATAATGTTAACAAGATAGCAAGGAGATTGCCAGTGATTTCACTTCTTGAATTTATGAGGGTAACAATTCAAAGATGAATTCATAAGCAAAATGAGGAGGCTGCTAAAACAAAATCTGAGCTGACATTAAAATATGATCTTAAGCTCCAGAAAAGTATTGCTTTGTCTAGAAGTATGCGGGTATGTTTTTTCCTCTATTCTATAATAATTAAGTGTATTTTAATTCCAAATTCTTAATGACATATTTTTTTGGAACAATTTTTAAATGAGCATTGATTTTGTGTGTTAAGTGATACCATCAACGGTTGATATGCATGCTGTTGTTGAAGTAGAAAAGAAGTACATAGTAAACTTAAACACAAGGATGTGTAGTTACAGGAGATTTAAACATTATGAGATACCATGTGGTCATGTAATTGCAGTTCTTAGATACAGAAAACTTTATGAAGCAGATTTCTGTTCTGCTTTTTATAGCCTGAAGAATTTCAAAGATGCATATGCCATCCCTGTTGAACGTATCTCCTGCGAGAGTACATGGGATATATCAAATTATATTTCAGAGCCTAAATTGATGTCATCCGGTCCAAATATATCAGCGAGAAGACCGCAACTTGAACGCTGGAAGGGGTTTGCTGATGTGAAATTCAAAAGGTCAAAAGTTACTTGAAGTAGATGTCGTCAAGTTGGACACAACAGGAAGACATGTTCAAATTATCCTGTGCAAAAAAAATGATTTCTTGTTTTTACTTTTTGTAACACATTTTTTATGTTGTTTTGTTTGTTAGACACATGTTTTATTTTATGCAGTTCATTTGGTATAATTAATAATCTAGTAATTGTGGTTTCTGAATATTGTCCAACTATAAATAACATTTAAACACACTTTATATCAGTTTTATTCAAGTTTCATTCCAAGTCTAACTTCATTTTATGTCAATCATATGTATACAAAATTCAATACATAGTTCATACACAATTCATACCATATGGATAAACTATTTTAAACATATTAATGGTACAACGAATCACCATTGATATGTTAAAAATAGTGAACCCCCTGTATTACAATGGTATGAAATATATATATTGAAAGTATCCTGAAATTAAAATAATCAACAATTGAATACATATACATACATAGTTCATACACAATTCATACCATATGGATCAACTATTTTAAACATATTAATGGTACAATGAATCCCCATTGAATATGTTAAAAATAGTGAACCCACTGCATTACAATGATATGAAATATGTATATTGAAAGTATCCTGAAATTAAAATAATCAACAATTGAATACATATTCATACATAGTTCATGCACAATTCATATCATATGTATCCACTATTTTAAACATATCAATGATACAATGAATTTTCATTGATATGTTAAAAATAGTGAACCCACTGTATTAAAATGGTATGAAATATGTATATTTAAAGTATTCTGAAATTAAAATAATCAACAATTGTGTACATATTCATAAATGTATTTTCAGAATAGTATAAATTATATGGTCATATTTTTCATACAAAAAAAGCCAACAAATGAAAATGTGATGTCTTGTTCATAAAAGTAGTAACTAAACTTCATACAAATTTCATCCAATAAGGGTACATTGAAAAACCTTTGATATATAGTATCATGAAATTGAAATAATCAATAATGAAGACAGAGTCATACATATTTTAATCATATTTGATACATATTTCAACCATTAAATGGTACTATTGAATGCATATGATATGATTTATGTATATTACTAGTATTCATAAATTATATAAACCAATGTGTAATTCACATGAAGATGGTATAACTGGTAAAAAAGATATGATATTATAAATCATGAAATACTTAAACATAAATAAATTGTTCAAAAATTAAAAAAAAAACATGTAGTCCAAAAAAAAGGTAGAAGGTGCAAAAACTATTTCTAATTTCTTGTCCGTGATCTTGGTGTAGGATAATTGTTGGTTTCCGAGACATGTTCTTTTAATTTGCGTGGTCCACCATATTTGCTAACAACCGTGCTAGTAACTTCACTATCACTTATTGCGTCCTCTTAATTCTTTGTTTTTCCATAATGTCATAGTATTGTGGCATACCTTTGTCGATGATATGTTGCATCGATATCAACAACAGACATATCTAAAATACCATTACTGATGTATTCAGCAAAAAGAGATGTGTACATACCACAATCGCTGTAAAAAAATTGAAAGAAGAAATATTTTAATAACTAAATAAAGTTGTCATTTTTGATGAAATCAGTAGAGTATAGAAAATACACACTTGGAACTATCTTCTTGTTGAGGAACATCCATCATATGCTTGATATCAAATGGTTCGGATTGAGACTTGTGTTGATATTCAGGGAGATTTTTGGTATACAGATCAAACCTTTTACCAAAAATTCTGTGCTCGTAAAAAATAGTGATATCATTGTTGCAAGTTTATCAACAACTTCCTTCACTTTTTTGGTGTGAACAGATCCTCCCCTTATCAAATCATATACATGTAGACATCTAATCTTGATTCGGAATACAACCAGTAATCAATGAAATTTTTGACTAATAATGACAGGGATAATGACTTCGTCAACTCTGTTCCAGTTAGAAAGCAGTTTGAATCCTCTAATGCACTGTCCAACATCGTGGCCGGGAGAAATGGATCTCATGTCGCAATTTGACTATTTCCGTTATTTCTCAATGTTATCAATCCATGTCATAAAGCAACAGTCAACCGTACTGTATGAAGTTGTTGTTAGGGAGTACTTTGCCTTCTTTCGCAGATAATACATATTAACATGCTGTTATAAAAAAAGGATTAAACATGTTTTCTAGAAGATGAATAATTGTTTGTATTCTAGTTTCTTGTTTTGATGTACATTTTTAAAAATTATGTTTTTGTATCCACCACATTAAATTATCATACATATCGCATACACAAAGACTTTATTCACATGTTATACAGAAATCATTCAATAAGCATACATGGTATAACTTACCCCGTCCTCCCAAGACCTGCCCGGTTGAATCATTACGTGGAAAAAGTTCTTTTCTACAATTTTGACAATACCAAAGTCCATTTGAGGTTCAAAGGTATTTTTCACCTTTGACTAGGCTGCTTTCCTGTGAATATTGAAAAAAAAGAGTGTATACAAATTGATTGTGTGACATCTCTCCCAAAAAATTACTTTATAGACACGTATACCTGCCACACCTATTTGAAACATCTTTGAAAATTTATTTTTTGAACTCGTCGATCAACTCAACTGAAACCTCAAAACCATTGTGACTTTCAAATGAATGTTTGAGTTGAAAATAGGAACTCTTTTTGAATTGCTTTCGCCTTCAGACAGTCAAATGTACGAAGATGTGTCATACTTGCCGGGATCCTTATTTCTTAGCACATTTGGAGTTGTGGTAGCATTAAGAATTGGATCAAGTGTAACGATCTGTGTCATAGTCGAATCAGGATAATCATTCAATGTTGATGGTTTTGAATTTGATGATCCAGCATTGAAAACACCATCAGTTGATTTTTGAGCTTCATCTATATAAGAAAAAAAGCATAATGTCAAAACATATTTGTAAATGAAAAATATATTTCATAGTAGGATTTAAAATCGTACCATCCGTGTTTTAAATGTGAATGTATTCACCCGTTGAAACGGAAGATTGATCTATTGGAGTTTTATCAGATTCATCAACATTTTGAGGGGCATCATCCTAATACAAATTTTTAAACAACATCAATATATATACTAGACATTAAAAAAAATAGTTTGATGCTTATACAGTTTCATAATGATCATTCGACATTTATACAATATTTATGCCTATATAAAACAAACAAACTGTCTCAGAAATATGTATACTATCTGGCCATACAAAATTTATTGTTTGATAGATTTAATATCATAATTGGACCATAAGACATTGCACAAAATAGTTTCATACATTTTTAATACATGCATAATCTTTCAACTCCGCCTTAACCTGTCATTAAACAATAAGATATTTGATAAGTTTTATGTAATATCTTAAAGCAATGTTAATCATTATTTTTTATTTATACCTCCGCAATTTCTGCCTTCAACTCTACATACTTTTGTTCGAAGTCAACATCATGCTTTTCTGATACTCCTTGATCTTCTGAATCATGGTGACTTTAAGATTGGTTTAAAATATTTTGATCCATGACATTTAACTCTTCTTCAGTAAATACAATATTTCTGAATTTGTGTTGCGAACAAAAAATGTGAGAATTATAAAGTATAGGAAAAAGGTAATAATTTATAATTAATAAATAACATTCACTAAAAAATGACCTGGTTGCCATGTGTTCTGAAAAATCATAATTTTCAAATCATTAAAAAAGATAACGTCATTCATTGTCTTCCAGTTCGGAATACGCGGTGTGCGATCTGAAGCATGGATAGCAACCATGTTGTCAAAGGGATGACAACACTTATAAAACGAGACCTGCAATGCTATATGAAACTGACTGAATTTGAATGACGTAGGATTTTTGAGCAACTTACGACTGCACAGTTTAAGAGTTAGTTTAAAACACTCATTGCCCCATGGAAAGTGTACATATTGGTCAGACTCAATCAAATCAAAATACAATTTGTGAATGATTGTTTAAGAGGGCTCTAAGCAGTCAAAAATGAAGAAATGAAGTACAAAATTCCGATTTTTAAAAGGTCAACATCCTCGAAAAAGTTATTCAGTTTTTATGGAAGAAGTCTGAACTGTGGACTTTGTCCATATCTCTGAAATATTCTTGGATTAGTCTATATGGAATAGATGGATCTGAAATAAAATCAGAAATTTTTCCAGATTTGAGCCCGGTAATAGCGACGAATTCCTTTATTTCAAAGTTTAATTCTGTACCATTGATGTTCACAATAAACATGTCATCTCTGACATTTTCAGATTCAAGAAGAAAAGTATGACGCAATAAATTGACACTGGATCTTAATGTTATGTAATTCATAAAAAAAAAGAAGGTGTTTGTTGCAGAAATTGTTGAAACCTCCCTTGTCCGAGGAAAGTCAACAGATCAGCGAACACATTCATGTTAGTACATGAAGACCAATGTGTGTGTACCTTCTTCCCCTATAAAATTGTTAATAGTAAATTAAGACGTTTAATGAAATCTATAATTAATTTATATAATATTAATTAAATCAAAATAATATAAAATATAGGGATAATGCACAAGTACCCCCTCAACCTATGACCGAAATCTCAGAGACACACTTATACTATACTAAGGTCCTATTACCCCCCTGAACTTATTTTATCAATAATTTTCTACCCCTTTTCGGCCTACGTGACACTATCTTGTGGGTCCAACGCTGGTTGACTTTTTCTTTCAAACTAGTGCCACGTAGGTTGAACAGGGGTAGAAAATTACTTATAAAATAAGTTCAGGGGGGTAATAGGACCTTAGTATAGTGTAAGTGTGTCTCTGGGATTTCGGCATAGGTTGAGGGGGTACTTGTGTATTTTCCCTAAAATATAAAATACATATAAAATGTATGTTCATACAAATATTATTCATGTCTCATACACATGCATATCAAACTAAAATGCAAACACAATATATAGAAACAAATTATTTAATACATTTCATACAACAATCATTCTAAAGTTATACAAAATATATTAATTAATTAATTAATAAAATTACATATCAATTTAATACACAATTGATACGAAAAAATGTACACAAAAAATATTAGTTTAATAATTCATACACTGCCATATCAAGAAACAACCACATCAATTCGTACACAAATCATACAAATATAATACATTATTTCATACAATATTCATACAATATTAATACATCAATCATTGCTTCAATTCATACATCAATTCATACATAATTCATACACTACTAATACATCAATTCACACAGAATTCATACAATACTAATACATCTATTCATACATCAATTCATAGAATATTCATAAAATACTAATACATACTACGATTGTCAAAACTCTACACTGTGACTTTCAAACTCAAAAATTATACTCACATACATATAATATTTTACTCAAACTTTAAATTAAATATATTACTTACCTTAATCGTTTTTTGTCTTTCTTGGAGGTTGGTATCTCCGATTGCTTCCTTTTTGATGATGCTCTTGCTGATTGACCAACTTGAACATTTGTTGATTTTTTTGAATTTTTTTTTATTTCATTAAGAAAGTCCAAATCAGATTCAGAAGGGGTTTCAATAATTTCCCCTTTCCTCTTCCTTCCCTTATTCAGATATCTTCTTTTCTTTGCATCATTCTTTTTCTCTTTTTGAGCCTTCGATTGAACAGAACTACCTGTCGCTTTTTCAACAGATTTATTCGATTGAGTTTGAGTCAATATATCGAACGGAGGAGTATGAGATTCATCGGATGAAGTTCCCTCAACAAATCTGGGACTTTTACGGGGTGTTCCACTCTGTTTCTTCGACATTGTATAAGAACTGAAAATAAAATAGATTGTGGAGATTGAAACGGAAGGGATGAACGAATGTGGAGTTAGGGAGTAAGGGGATGAACGATTGGTGATATTGGGTTGTGGGGTGTTGGGAAAGAATGAAGTGGGATGGTGGCTTGAGGCGTGAGGTGTGAGAAGAGCGTGTAACCTCCGATTGGTTTGTGATGGGGGTGGGCTGTGATTGGTGTATGGGTGATTGGGTAACGGTAAAGAAGGAACATGATAAATTTAAATCCCTAAAAATATGTAAATGAATATTTAGTTTTAAAAAGGTAAATGTAAAAATATATAATTAATAAACTAAAATTTTAAAGAGGTGATTTTTAAAAAGGTAACTGTAATAATAAAAACAAAAATTTAAACAGATTAATTAGTATTTAAATTATATTTTAATTGATTTTTAAATAAATATAATTTTAATTGATAAGTTATAACTCAAAAATAATCTGCTATAAGTAAGATTTTTTAAAAGTATGTTTATAACTCGATATATATATCCTTAAATGTACATATGATGTGATTTTTACAAATAAATTTATGTTTTCCTAGAACTGGAAAATAAGTAAAATTTTGACTTATTTTCTCATGTTTGGTTGGTGAGCAGTGGCGGACCTAGGATTTTCATTCTGGGGTTCGAAAAATAAAAGTATAAATGTTTAAATAGGCCAAGAATTTTTTAAAAGGATGAGACCCTTGAATTCTTTTAGATTTAAAATCATACTATTAACATGTTTTTATAAAAAAACGTAAAAAAACGGTAGAGAAGACTTCACATTTTCAATTATAGAGAAAAATAATTAGTTTAATAGAAGACTTCACATTTAAAATAAATATTTTTGGAGGGCAAAAGACTTCACATTTCCAATTATGGAGAAAAATAATTAGTTTTATCGAAGAACATAAAAAGGAAGAGAAGTTACAATATATTTGGTAATATCATGAATTTTGAGTGAATAAAAATTAAAAGCTTAACTCATTTGGCTAATCTATATTTACCGATATTACCCATAGTTTACCCATATTTTTATGGGTTGAATATGGGTATCAATGCTAAGAACCAAAGTACCCCCTAGGCGTAACCGGCGTCTTTGTCCTCAAAGAGGACTTAGACAAGCCTCTTAGCATTCGTTATAACATATTATTGGTCAAAAATGCGGAAAATTAAAAGTTTTACTTATATATATACATAGTGAGGTTTACATAGATCTCTCACATACTACTTATGGAGTTTACATAGACTCCTCACATAGGAAGCTTACTTAGGCTTCTCGCTTAGACAATTATAACAATACATAGGAATTTAGTCTAATACTTTGTCTCACATTAAAATCATGTAAACGAAGTAAAACATTCGGGCATAGCCCTTATACAAATTCGTAATTGTCACGTAGGGCTTACATCAACAACTTCAACAATAGGAGAGAAAAGAATGTCTTTAGACAATACAAGTACGACTAAGGTAGAGTATGTGGTCCATCCTCTAACTAGAGGACCTACCAAAACTTGGAGAGTCTAGTCCAACCCTTCTTGCTTTAGCCTCAAGATACCTCAATGGTCCGAACCTACAATGTTTAGGAAAAAGGGAAGAAATATGGGTTAGTACAAACCACATGTACTAAGTATGATTCCTATGCATAAAAATCATTAATGCATGAGAAAAGGGCACAATTTAGTCAAAACCATGCATAATATCCAATAACTCAATATACACATATATGGAACATCATAAGTCAACCCAACATATAAGAAACTCAAGCAACACTTGTGCATAAATAAAGCCCCATAACCCTATCCAAAGCTAAGTATCACATTAAGCAACCCACTTCATACTTATAAAATATTCTCATATTTTTTATAACATGCTTCATACATCAACACTACTCATAGCTCATCAACATAATAATAATCATAATCATAATCATAAAGGAACATTACTAGAACCATCACTTAGGATCCCACATGTGCAATGTGTAAGAGAAGTTCCATACCCTCCCTCACACTATGAGTAGCCTTTAAGACGAACCTAATAAGAGTTCACATGCATACTTGTTCATTTACGTTTACGTTAGGGAAAGGAGTACAATAACCGACATGAGATCATGTGAGCTACATGGAATCCGGTGTTCTACTCCCACACCGAAAAGAGAGGGTTAACACTTGCCTGAGGTGCAACCATTCATACATAGCTATATAGGTGGATCTACTAAGCTAGAGTCCTATGTGGGCACATAGTTAAGGGTTAAGGAGATTGTTACTAGAAACATTGACATTGCTAGACGTGGAGGTTTCCATCTCATGATACAACACATATTTTGGAAATACAGACTTAATAACGTGAGGAAACCCATGTGGCCGGACTTACTAAACGTGAAACATCCATCTCATTTACATGCCTTTTCGGTGCTAAGCAATCATTCCCTTTAATAATCATCTATTTCATCATACAAGTTCACACTACTAGTCTCTTCTAGACCCCTATGTAAATATCTTATCATATTATCTCATAGGTCATCATAAGTGAGAACAATCCTTTCACTTTAGACACCACTTCACAAGTGAGTAAACCTTTCACTTTATACTTTATTATAATCATGAGAAACTACTTTCCATTATATAATATTCATATCATAACATACATACATAAATCATGTCTAATGCAATGTATTAGGGTTAAGAATGAGGAATACCTAGCATCACATCACAACCACACATTAGACATAGAAGCATTACTATCTAAGTAACTCATTATTCACAATTAAATCCAAGAAGAACCAATCAACATACCTTCTTGCCCTCTTCAAGAACCTTAATACTTCCAGTACAATTACATAAACAGGTAAATTCAAGTAGTAATTACGTATTTAACAACAATGTAGTCAATCTACTTGTTCACCATCTTAACAATTCACCCTAGTAATTCAAGGTTTGCATGAACTTAGGGAAAAGACATGGGTCTAGGGAAAATTCATAGTAAATCATCAATTCACCATCAATATATACTTAAACAACATTAATTCATCATAATTAATCACAATTAATTCGTAATTTTGTTTTTCAAAGAAGACCCATGTGACAAGAAAAACCCTATTTTGGGGGATTTATAAATCATCTTTTGGAAGGACCTCTTGGGGAAAGGAATCCCAAGAGTTAAATAAACCATACCTTAGAGATGATAAAGCCACAAAATTGGGTTGGAAACTTGAAGACTTGTCCTTCTTATTGGAGCTCTAATGGTCTCCAATGGAGGTTTGGAGGAAGAGAGAATTTGAGAGAGATGAGAGTGATTTTTGATTTCAACTTTTGGGATCTGATTTTTGTGTTAAAAATGACTTATAACTGACCCTAAATCGTTATATAGTCACCCTTTAAATTACCCAAAAGACCCCTCACTTAATTGGGTCTTTTTGTGAAGTCAAATTGTCTTAAAAATGACGCGAAAGGATCTGGGAAGTTGCTGCGCGTCGCGGGGGCAATTCCACTTTTTTTCCCCCAAAATCCGTGTTGAGGCAGTGGACCTCGTGGAGGCCCAGCTTCACTAGGCAAATTTTGCCTTCCTTATGCTGGATGCGCGACGCGCAGGGACCCCCTCATCTTGGATGGACGAAGGCTGCTTTGGCAGCGTGCTCTCCAAAGTTCGAGTCCTCCTCAATGACCCTTCCGGTGGTCCTTGGGGAGTCGTGACTGAACTTTTGGACCCCTCTATACTATATTTTACCTATTTAAAGTGTTTTTTTTACCAGTTTTAGACTTCATATGACACTCCTAAACCTTCAACAAACATAAGGACGTCTACTAGTTCAATTTCGCTAGTTTCCGGACTAAAGGCCTTTCTTTGACGTTTTGGCTCTAATACTTCTCAAACAAGTATTTACACTTATTTAGGTCTAATATCATCATTATTCAACATGTGAGGCTCTAGTATAGGTCATGGAATTTCCGGGGTGTGTCAATACTCCCCCCTTTAGGAACATTCGTCCCCGAATGACACCTTAGACCTTTATAGGAAGAAGAGACTCAAGACTAGCAGCCCAACCAACAAACAAACAATATATATAAAATGTGTCACAGCTCATTGGAGGGATTCTCCACTACTTTCAACATATATCATAACATTAACACATAGGAACTTAATCCACAACATATCACATACATAAGCTCAACTTTTCATATCACATAAGGAGGAACTACCTTTTCCATTTCAATATGAGCTCAATATGAACATCAAGACTTGTCATGCTGATTTCTTGTCAAAACAACACCAATCATGTTCAATACAAATTCCATGAATACTTATAGCACACCACATACTTAAGTGAAAACCAACCTTAAGAAACACATTTCATGGAAAAGAAAAGAACTCAACTTAAGCATGAATTTCTACATCTATAAGCACCCATTAGAAAAACATGATAAGTTCAACATTATTCATAATAATCATATAAGGAACTACTAACCTCAGCCTTGGCTAGGAGTTAGAGGAAAAGGGTGAGGATATCGGGACTTCATGTCGGCCTCGGCCTCCCATGTAACTCCCTCAACAAGGTGGTTCCTCCATAGAACATTTACGGAGGCAACCTCCTTATTCCTCAATTTCTTAACTTGACGATCCAAGATTTCAACCGGAACCTCTTCATAAGAAAGGTCCTCTTTTACCCCCAAACCTTCTAGAGGAAGAATGGAAACCGGGTCCCTTATGCACTTCTTAAGCATAGAAACATGGAATACTGGGTGAATCATGGACAACTCATATGCCAAACTCCCGATTCGCTTTAAAATTTCATACGACCCCACATACCGAGGACTAATTTTCCCCTTCTTTCCAAACCTCATCACCCCTTTCATGGGAGAAAGTTTCAAATAGACCCAATCTTCTACTTCAAATTCAAGGTCCCGCTTTCTATTGTCGCCATAAGATTTTTGCCAACTTTGAGCCGTTTTTAGTCTATCCCTTATAGCCCAAACCTTCTCGAGGGCTTCATAAACTAAGTCGGGGCCAAGTAGAGCAAAATCACCTACCTCATACCACCCAACCAGGGATCTACACCTTCTCCCATAGAGTGCCTCAAATAGTGCCATAGAGATACTTGAATGGTAGCTATTGTTGTAGGAGAATTCTATCAAAGGTAGGTGGTCATCCCAATTACCTTTGAAATCCATGACGCAAGCCCTCAACATATCTTCTAAGGTTTGAATAGTGTGTTCCTCTTGAACATCCTCCTTGGGATGAAATGCGGTACTAAGCTTCACTTTCGTACCAATCCCACTTTGGAAAGCCTTCCAAAAATGGGAGGTAAATTGAGTGCCTCTATCCGAAATGATGGATAAAGGGGCTCCATGCAACTTCACCATTTCTTTTAGGTACAATTTGGCATAGTCTTCCGCCGAATAAGTGATTTTGACGGGAAGAAAATGTGCTGACTTGGTCAACCTATCCACAATGACCCATATCAAGTCGTGTTGTCTTTGGGTGCCAGGCAACCCAACTATGAAGTCCATGTTAATCTCCTCCCACTTCCATGTGGGAATCTCTATATTTTGTGTTAAGCCACCCGGCCTTTGATGCTCCGCTTTGACTTGTTGGCAATTTGGGCATTTAGCAACAAAATCCGCTGTCTCTTTTCATACCATTCCACCAATAAGTTTCCCGTAAGTCGTGGTACATCTTTGTGGTACCCAGGTGAATGGAATATCGGGAGCCATGAGCCTCTTACATGATCAATTCCCTCAATCCATCCACATCCGGTATACACAATCTTCCTTGGTTCCTAAGCACCCCATCTTCTCCTTGAGACAAAGACTCATTAGATTTACTAAGGACCGTTTCCTTCAACTCCATCAATAGAGGATCAACGTGTTGCTTGGATTTCACCCCAACCACTAAAGACGACTCGGAGTTATGGTGAACCATGAAACCACCTTTGGGAGAGTCTTCTAGTCGAACACCCAATCGAGCCAACCTATGAACCTCTTTTACTAACTCTTTCTTATCATCAACCTCATGGGTCACACTACCCATTGATACTCTACTTAAGGCATCTGCCACCACATTAACTTTCCTGGAATGATAAAGGACACTCATGTCATAGTCCTTTAACACTTCTAACCATCTTCTTTGGCGTAGATTCAAGTTTTTTTGAGTAAATGCATATTGTAGACTCTTGTGATTGGTGAATACGTCAACATGTACCCCATAGAGACAGTACCTCCAAATTTTCAAGGCAAATACCACAGTCGCAAGTTCAAGGTCGTGAGTTGGGTAATTCTTCTCATGTGGTTTAAGTTTTCTAGAGGCATATGCGATCACCAAGCGACGTTGCATAAGCACACATCCTAGGCCTACTCGGGAGGCATCACAATAAACCAGAAACCTTGCGGTACCCTCTGGTAAGGTCAACACCGGAGCGGAGGTGAGTCTATCTTTCAATGATCGGAAACTCTCTTCACAAGATTTCGATCATTCGAACTTGGACTTTTTTTGGGTTAAGGCCGTTAATGGAGATGCGATAGGCGAAATCCCTCAATAAACCTCCTATAATAATCGGCCAACCCTAGAAAACTTCGGATGTCGGTAGGATTCAAAGGTCTAGGCCAACTCTTGACCACTTCCGTCTTCCTTGGATTAACCTCAACCCCTTCACAAGAGACAAGGTTCCCAAGAAAAGCGATCGACCTCAACCAAAATTTACATTTACTAAATTTAGTGAAAAGTTGGTTATCCTTGAGAAGTTGCAAAACTATCCTCAAATGACTCATATGATCATTCTCACTCCTCGTGTATATAAAAATATCATCAATGAAGACAATCACAAACAAATCAAGATACTTTCTAAAAACTCGATTCATAAGGTCCATGAAAGCCGCGGGGGAATTAGTTAGACCAAATGACATAACTAGGAATTCAAAGTGACCATATATTGTTTGAAATGTCGTTTTCAGAATATCAACCTCCCTCACTAAGTTGGTGATAACCCGATCTCAAATCAATCTTTGAAAATTAACTCGCTCCTTGGAGTTGATCAAATAAATCATCAATCCTAGTGAGTGGGTACTTATCCTTTATGGTGACTTTGTTCAATTGACGATAGCCTATACACATTCTCAAAGACCCATCCTTCTTCTTCACAATACCGGGGCACCCATGGAGATATAATTGGTTGTATAAAACCCTTATCCAGCAAATTCTTGAGTTGAGCCTTTAGTTCTTTCAACTCGGCCGATTCCATCCGATAAGGAGGGATTGAAATAGGTTTGTGTATTCAGCAATAAGTCTATGCTAAAGTTAATTTCCCGTTCGGGAGGAATTTTGAGCAAGTCATTGGGAAAGAATTACGTAAATTCCTTCACTACGGGTACCGACTCTAAGGGAGGGACCTCAGATTCAAGATCCCTAACTCTAACTATGTGGTCGATATAACCCCTTGCAATCAACTTGCAAGCTTTTAGACACGAAATGATCTTACCCCGAGTTTCCTCCTCTCCACTAAAAAATGGGTTCATTTGGAAATTGAAATTTGACTACCCTTGTCCTACAATCAATAGAGGCAAAACAAGCATGCAACCAATCCATTCCCAATATGATATCAAAATCTAGCATATCAGTTCTATCAAGTCAACTAATGTAACTCTATTGGGCAAGGATATAGGACAACCTTTATAGACTCTTTTAGCCACCACGGAATCACCCACCGGGGTAGAAACCGAAAAATATTCATCTAATATGTCGGGTAGTATATCAAACTTCATGGCTACAAGAGGGGTCACAAGTGAAAATGTATCTCCCGTATCCAACAAAGCATATACATCAAAGGAAAATAATTGTAACATACCGGTAACCACGTCCGGTGAGCTCTCTTGATCACCCCGGGATTGGAGAGCATAAAAGCGATTCTTCTTAGGAGCATCCGGATTTGGGGCACTTGCTTGAGCTTGAGCATTGTACCTTCCTTGAGATTTCATCATATGGCAATATCTCTTCATGTGGCCACTCTTGCCACAACTATAGCAATTACCCGTGCCAACTAGACACTTACCATCATGTCTCTTATCACATTTTGCACAAAGAGGCTTCTCAACATAAGATCTACCACCTTTCCCCTCTTGGGGCTTGGGAGTAGACACCTTACTCTTGTTGAACCTTGGATAATTATAAGGGCCTTTATTGGGAAACCTCTTCTTGAACCTTGGTTTATATTGAACCTCAAATCTAGTCTTAGAAGAATTCTCATCTTCGACTCTCACTTTGTTCAACTCTCTACCAACTTGCTTAAGCTTTTGCTACTCAATTTGTTCAGCACAAACTATGAGACGAGAAATGTCCGTGCTAGGAATCAACATAGCCGACCTACACTCATTAACCACAAGATCGGATATCCCCATGACAAATTTGTCATATTAGCCCTAGAATCCGCAACCATAGTAGGAACATACTTTGAGAGTTGAGTGAACTTGAGGCTATACTCCTTCACGCTCAAGTTCCCTTGGCGAAGGTTTATGAATTCTTGCATTTTCCTCTCCCTCAATTCCAAGGTAAAGAACCTATCAAGGAAAGTCGTCTTGAAAACTCCCCAAGTAATCCGACCTTCTCTAACCGGCCTCTCATCCTTCCATTGTTCATACCAAACTCGAGCCACGTCTTTGAGTTGATAGGCAGCTAGTTTCGCCTTTTTTTGAGGAGACACACCCATGGCATCAAGAACTTTGAACACTTCATCAATGAACCCTTGTGGGTCCTCCTCCACCTTGGAACCAAAGAAAGTAGGGGGATTTATCCTTGTGAAATACCTAATCCTTGAAGCGGTAGTGCTAGCATTCGGGTTCACTTGCACCCTAGCATCCCTAGCCACTTGAGTAGCCAACACTTGAGTCAAGCTATGAATGGCCGACCTTATCTCCATGTTAGACATAACCCCTTTTTCAATAGGAACTTGAGGGTTTTGAGGAGCTTGAGGGGGAACCGCCTCATTCAAATTCTCCTATTTGGCCCTTCGAGCATTGTTCCTCCTTGTATTCATTGCCTATAAGCACAATAAAAGGATTAAAAGAAAAGACTAAATAGAGCTAGGACTCTTAGGCAAGACTAAGGAATAACAAGAGAGTGAAAGTTCTTAAGCATCACATAGTCTCTCATTTATAAGTGTGGCGCGCTTCACAATTATGAATAATACCCTACATTGACGTGGTTTAGTGAGACATCAATCCTAAGATTTCTTTAAACCTAATGCTCTGATACCAAGTTTGTTACGACCCAAAGTACCCCCTAGGTGTAACCGGCGTCCTTGTCCTTGAAGAGGACTTAAACAAGCCTCTTAGCATTCGTCATTACATATCATAAGTCAAAAATGTGGAAAAATTAAAACTTTTAATTATATATATATACATAGTGAGGTTTACATAGACCTCTCACATACTACTTATGGAGTTTACATATACTCCTCACATAGGAAGCTTACTTAGGCTTCTCGCTTAGACAATTATAAATATACATAGGAATTTAGTCTAAACTTTGTCTCACATTAAAACCACCTAAATGAAGTAAAACATTCAGGCATAGCCCTTATACAAATTCGTAATTGCCACATAGGTCTTACATCAACAACTTCAACAATAGGAGAGAAACTAATGTCTTTAGAAAATACAAGTACGACTAAGATAGAGTATGTGGTATCATCCTCGAACTAGAGGACCTACTAAAACTTGGAGAGTCTAGTCCAAGCCTTCGTGCTTTAGCCTCAAGATACCTCAATGACCCGAACCTACAATGTTTGGGAAAAAGGGAAGAAATATGGGTTAGTACAAATCACATGTACTAAGTATGGTCCCTATGCATAAAAATCATTAATGCATGAGAAAAGGGCACAATTTAGTCAAAACCATGCATAATATCCAATAACTCAATATACACATATATGGAACATCATAAGTCAACCCAACATATAAGAACTCAAGCAACACTTGTGCAATGCCAAGAATATAGCCCCATAACCCTATCCAAAGCTAAGTATCACATTAAGTAACTCACTTCATACTTATAACATATTCTCATATTTTTCATAACATGCTTCATACATCAATACTACTCATAGCTCATCGACATAATCATAATCATAATCATAATCATAAAGGAACACTATTAGAACCGTCCCTTAGGATCCCACATGTGCAATGTGTAAGAGAAGTCTCATACCCTCCCTCACACTATGTAGTAGCCTTTAAGACGACCCTAATAAGAGTTCACATGCATACTTGTTCATTTCACATTTACATTAGGGTAAGGAGTGCAACAACCGACATGAGACCATGTGAGCTACATGGAATCCGGTGCTCTACTCCCACACCAAAAGAGAGGGTTAACACTTGCCTAAGGTGCAACCATTCGTACATAGCTATCTAGGTGGATCCACTAAGCTAGAGTCCTATGTGGGCACATAGTTAAGGGTCAAGGAGATTGTTACTAGAAACTTTGACATTGCTAGACGTGGAGGTTTCCATCTCACGAGACAACACATATTTTGGGAATACAAACTTACTAACGTGAGGAAACCCATGTGGAAGGCCGGACTTACTCAACGTGAAACCTCCAAATCAGTTACATGCCATTTTGGTGCTAAGCAATCATTCCCTTTACTAATCATCTTATTTCATCATACAAGTTCACACTAGTCTCTTCTAGACCCCTATGTAAACATCTTATCATATTAGCTCACAGATGATCATAAGTGAGAACAATCCTTTCACTTTAGACACCACTTCACAAGTAAGTAAACCTTTCACTTTATACTTTATTATAATCATGAGAAACTACTTTCAATCATATAATATTTGTATCATAACATACATACATAACTCATGTCTAATTCAATGTCATAGGGTTAATGATGAGGAATACCTAGCATCAACATCACAGCCACACATTAGACATAGAAGCATTACTAACTAAGTAACTCATAATTCACAATTGAATCCAAGAAGAACCAATCAACATACCTTCTTGCCCTCTTCAATAACCTTCATACTTCCATTACCAAGAATACATTACCAATTACATAAACAGTTTGAATTCAAGAAACGATTATATATGTAACAACAATGCAGTCAATTTACTTGTTCATCATCATCATAATTCACCCTAGTAATTCAAGGTTTTCATGAACTTAGGGGAAAGACATGGGTCTAGGGAAATTCATAGAAAATCATTAATTAACAATAAATATATACTTAAACAACATTAATTCATCATAATTCATCACAATTAATTTCGTTTTTCAAAGAAGACTCATGTGATAAGAAAAAACCTATTTTGGGGGGATTTAGAAATCATCTTTTTGAAGGACCTCTTGGGGATAGGAATCCCAAGAGGGAAATAAAACATACCTTAGAGATGATAAAGACACGAAATTGGGTTGGAAACTTGAAGACTTGACCTTCTTCTTGGAGCTCTAATGGTCTTCAATGGAGGTTTGGAGGAAGAGAGAATTTGAGAGAGATGAGAGTGATTTTTGATTTCAATTTTGGGATCTGATTTTTGTGTTAAAAATGACTTAAAACTGACCCTAAAACGTTATATAGTCACCCTTTAAATTACTCGAATGACCTCTCACTTAATTGGGTCTTTTTGTGAAATCAAATTGTCTTAAAAACGATGCGAACGGATCTGGAAAGTTGCTGCGCGTCGCGGGGGAAATTCCACATTTTTTCCCCAAAAATACGGGTGGAGGAAATGGAACTCGTGGAGGCCCCGCATCGCGAGGTAAATTTTGCCTTCTTTGTGCTGGCTGCGCAACGCGCAGGGACCCCAATATCTTGGCTGGCCAAAGTTCGGGTCCTCCTCAAGGACCCTTCCGGTTGTCCTTGGGGAGTCGTGACTGGATATTTGGACCCTCTATACTATATTTTACCTATTTAAAGTCTTTTTACAAGTTTTAGACTTCATATACCACTCCCTAACGTTCACCAAACATAGGGACGTCTACTAGTTCAATTTCGCTAGTTTCCGGACGTCAAGGCCTTTCTTGGACTTTTTGGCTCTAATATTTTCAAACAAGTTATTTACACTTATTTAGGTCTAATATCATCATTATTTAACATGTGAGTCTCTAGTATAGGTCATGGAATTTCCGGGGGGGGGGGGGGGGGGGGGTCAATCAACTCATATTTAATTCATGTAAAAAGTCACTCACCAACCCATAAATATGAACGAGTTGAGTGGGTTACCAAAATATGAGTTTATTTTGCCGGCACTAGTTGTTGCAAAACCACTTCACAAATTGGATGATGACTCAGTCTCAAATATGATAATCATTTCACTAGAAGGTTTTTATGGGGTTGGAGTGGGGGGATTTATCCACTCCAATTGCTTATACTTCTATCACTTAAAAGATGTATTTTCACTTAAATTAGGGAAAAATCTTTTAGCATTAAATAGACCCCGTTTAGCTACACTTATAATATTTACAATAAGTAACTATATATTAGTTTGCTATGAGACTGATTTATGTAATTTTTTATAGATGTTTAACTTAATAAAATACAACTAAGAAATAATCAATTAGAGAAAATAAAGGGAGAACACCTTTCAGATAAGGTAATAGTATTGAAAATCCTCATTACTTCCGTTCCAAAGACTAAGAGACGCAAAATAGGTGATTCTCTTCCTTGTTTTTCAAACTCAATTTACGATTGATAATTGTTCTTGATTTCAATTCTCCATTGATAATCCTCCTTTTCCCCCAGATTTAAGTTGATTGATCAACGCTTTTGCTGGATAAATTGAGATCTCTATTAGTGAAGTTTATTTAAAAATATAAAGTTGGATTAGTATGTACTCTATAGAAAATCTATTCGGATTTAATTTGTTTTGGATACAACAATTGAAAGTTTATTTCAAATTCAATTTGTTTTGGATACAATTCAAAGTTTTATTTTGAATTCAATTCATTTTTTATACAACAATCGAAAGACGGAATGGAGATGAATTTTTATGTAGGAAATTTCAAATACACAGTTGCCTAGACTACAATATATATAATATGATACAAATTGTATATTCAACATAATATACTTTAGAATACAATAAATTTTCGAATCACATTTTTACTTTGAATGTAGTTTGTATTGGGATACAACAGTGAATGATTGAATGATTTTGAATTTAAAAGTTGCATAGAATACAATTTAGATGACGTGATACAAATTGTATATTCAACATAATACACTTTAGAATACAATTAATTTTTGAATTACATTTTTATTTTGAATGTAGTTTGTGTTGGGATACAACAGTGAATGATTGAATGGTTTTCTATTTAAAAGTTGCATAGAATACAATTTAGATGACGTGATACAAATGGTATATTCAACATAATACACTTTAAAATACAATTAAGCTTTGAAACACATTTTTATTTTGAATGTAATCTGTTTGAGCTACAAACAGTGAATGATTGAATGATTCAAAAAATTACAAAACATTTAGAAATGGTACTACATTTGAATATAGAATCGAAGAACACAGAAATAAACCAAAACATATAAATCAGGTTCCTAAAAATCCATTAAAATTGCAAAAGAGAGAAGTGGGAGTAGTGATGTAAATCCTTTGAAGGATTTTTACAATTTTAGGAAAAAAAATGTGAACTTTGATGAGAGAGAAGCGGAACTGGTAAAATTTTAGCAATGAAACATGGAGGGAGTCCGAAGGGGAGAGAACATGGGTAATTTTTTGCTTTTATTTTTAGCCCAAAACATGGTTTTAGTTGAACAAAATTAGGATTTAATTTAGATTAGGATATCTTTAATTCACTATATACATATAATATATTTCTTTTTGATAATCAATAAATAAACTACTAATTTTGACTAGTTCCATAATTTTATCTAAATTTATTGCTAGACACAAACTTAAATTTGATTTGATGTAAATATTATGTGATGACAAATATTTAGCTCTTAAAGAAGAGAACACTTCCATTGTCCCATAAGGAATGAATACTCATTTCTCTTTTTATGAATAATATTTCCACTTTATCTCCCAATAATAATATTTGGAAATAATATTTTCAAAAAAAAAAATAATGAGGCTCAAATGGATATTCATGTATCGACATGGATTCTGATTGATGCCTACAGATAAAAACATTTGTAGGTCACTGGAGGTCTACATTAAACGACATTAAATTCCCATGATTAAGCGTTAAACGATAAATTTAAGTGAAAACATGTGATATTTAAAATGGTTAAGTGTTACAATCCAAAATTTAAGGTCATAATGTTCCATGACCCAAAATCATATCATGATGACGCATGTCTAGACAAGCGATTAGCTAAACCTAGAAAATAACTACAAAGAAGCAAAATAAACATAGAATAGGGCCATAACATAGATATATACCTACGGTAAAAAAAGTCCAAAAGTAACTAGGAAAGACGAATGACAAGAGGATGTTGCTTAGATGATAAGCACCCCTCACTTCCAACCTTAAGGTTTTGAGTTTGAGTCATGAAATATACATAAAACTAAACCTCGAATATGGTATCACCGATACATGAGCGTCTAAGTACAAAAAGGGACCATAAACAACAAGTTTATCTGATCAAAATACAAAGTTCATATACAATGATAAAGAGGTAAAGTAGTAAGTCTCTGGACGATAAGAGCTCACCATGATCCAAGCAACTACCTCGGGAGATCAAGAATCAACAAGGGTAACTCGTACAAGATACTACATCAAAAAATAATAATCAAAAAGTACAATATGAGTACCAAAACATGGGTACTCAATAGGCATCATAGGCAGAATGAGATTAAATAGAAATCAAATAAAAATAGGAGGCGTGAGAGTGTTAATTCTAGTCTAATGCTCAGAAATTGGTCAAAAAAATAAATAAGGATCATACAAGCCTAAAAGTCCATCGTACAACCTTCCTAAAAAAGTGCAACCTAATTTATATAGAAACTAACTAAGCTAACATAATCTACCTTGAAGTCAAAACCGCACTCGAACCTTTCCTCGGAAGCTTTTTTCTTCTAAATAGCCTCAAAACACAATCATGCTATCAAAAATAGAACTTCAAACCAACGTAGTGCTAAAAATACCCATTTCAATATTATTAAATTTGGACCAAAAATTGAGTCAAAATTTGACCCCCAAAAACTCAAAAACAAAACAAAAAAACTAGCTCTGTCATTATACTGCCCTCAAGGTGAGCATCACATGCTCTGAATTTAGGCAATACAAGAGTGTAATCGAACCTCAAATGATTAAAAAACTAAACTTTGAACTTTAAAGGATTTGAAAAATAAGAAATCAAGTTATGACACAAGAATTAATCACGGAAATAATGCAAAAAAATTGCAATAGAAAGCGAAGGGGAAGAGAAATACATTTGAACTAACTGAAATGGTGAAATATTGAGAAAATTCTCCATTAATCGAGCTTAAAATGGAGGAGATGAGCTCACTAATTTGAAGAAAAATACGGAAGAAGACACTTTAAACCACAAACGATCATCACCCCATGATGAGTCACTATTTTACCAACTCATTGGACTCAAATTCATAAACTATTCCTTAGTTTTGATGCTAACTGGGGGATTTTAGGTCCTAGGTGTAACGTGGTGTATAGAACCTCAAAAGGCCCTAAACAAGACAATTAGCATACATCATACAAGATAATCGAAATAAAGATTTCAAAAGTACCATTTTCGTATTTCAAAAGAGTTTGTTAAAGTACAAGTGTAATATAGTCTAAACAGGGCATCATATACATCAAATAAGTGATTGTGATGTAATCCATACACCGCATACATCATCCAAACACTAGAAAGACATAAAGCAAGTAAAAGTGTCTCGATCCTCAAAACATGAAGACTCACTAACTTTTGTATCTGATTGGATGATCAACTAGCCACGAATGTGAGAGGTAGGATCATCAAACCTTATATTAACGAGACAATGTAGATACAAACATGAATTAGTAAATGGAATATACAAGTATAGGAAAATATGCATAAATAGACATGATAGCATGAAGAGTTTAAACATGTAAGGTATGACCATCATTTGAACGTTTGAAGGCATAAAGAAGCAAAGACATATAAATCATAAGATATAATCAACACATTTAATATAATAGACATAAGAAAGATTTGAAGAAATATTTTGTCGAATTTTAGCTTTAATCAACAATAAGACCATGAGAGCAATTTCATGGAATTCGGTATATCCCTCATACCGAAAGAAAGGATTTCTACTTGCCGAGGTAGAATTCGTACACATCATCTTTTGCTAAAGTGAATCCACTAACTAAATCATTTAAGATAATCCTATAGGGTCACATAGTTAGGGAATAGAGGTCACTACTAGAGAATTCCTATTTGAGCCTCCACCTTAAAGCCTTCTCGGTTAGAAGAATAGAAAATCAAATATCATTATGACATAGGAACTTTAATGATAAATACCAATCTACATCTTAAAGATTAAAATATAGAATTTCTCCTTCAATTACAATTCAAGCATAGGTGAGAAAATCTTTCACCAATGTAAATCCATGTGAGAAATACCTTTCACAATCATGATCATATTTGTGTGTGAGAAAACCATTGACAACAAGATTGATACTTTAATATAAAAGCACCATATCATCATAAACAACATTGTACCAAGTATGATAGGAATGCATAAAACATATGAAATCGGGCTACAAAGGACCTTTACATGATATGCCATGATCAAGCTTAAACATGAGATAAAAAATTTAGAAAACATGAGTCATACAAACGTGGTCAGTGCAAGTTAACATCCTTAAGTCATTCATGAGATACCTTTTGAAGTAACCTTGATTCATTATTGCGGGATTTTACCTTTAATTGATATTTAAGACCATGTGAGCTATAAACATGGAATCCGATGTATATAGCACACCGAAAAGAAGTGTTCTCACTTGCCAAGATAAGAACCATGAACTTTCTTACTTTAGTGGATCACTAGCTAATGTCTATCTAGACAACCTATAGTCGCAAATAATTTATCAGACATGAATAATCGCCTCTTTTCCACTCGGTACTAAGCATAACTCCCACAGAATATTCATTATTATTAACTTTTCTTAACATTCATGAGACATGGGTATTCACCACTTGTCTTATCATTGGAGGTCATGTGTAATCACAACTTGCCTCATTATTAGAATAACTCTTCAACTTTGATTCATTTTAGGTGAGAAGACCTTTCAACCTTAGAATCCTTTATGTGAGAAACCTTTTTACATTCATGTATTGAGTAATTATGTGAGAAATCTTTTCACAACAATCAACCAACAACATCATTTATGTTTTACTCTCAAAGCAACTTATATCATATTTCATCAATTATATAAGATCATGTATATTTACATAATTCCCCTTCATAGTTTGAAATCCAATTTCAATCATCAAAATCTAGAAAACATGGGTTAAGTATCGATTAATGTGAATACATTTTTAAAATATGGAATTATCTCAATTAATGAATAGTAATTCTTACAACGATCAAATAAATCGACATTGAAAGGAGCCCATGACATGGAAGAAAACCCTAACTTCAATTGGAGATTTCTAACTTTGTAAATTGGAGAATTAGGAACTCAATGGAGGAAAGAGCTTCATAGATGAAGACTATCATAACTTGATACCAAAAGATTACTATAAATGCTGGAATTTTAGTCTTTACTTGAAATCCCAGCCTTCTTCTTGAAGCTTCTAGAGAGAAATATTTGAGAGGATGACTTCTTTTTCTTTTGAGAATTTGAGAGAGAGAAATGATTTGGAATACTTTGGGTTAAAACGTTTATATAAGCTTCTAATAGAGGGTAAAACAACATAGTATTAGACTAGAATAATTAGGAAAAGACTCAAACGTTCTCTTAAAAAAACTGTCGACTCTGTCGATGACCCGACCTACGGTCCGTTGGTCAAACCACGACCGTACTAGTTGGTCGTCGGTCCACTTCAAAGACTATGATTTTGGGACTCCCAATGACGGGCCCATTTATGATCATTGGATACATCTACGAGTCGTACATGCCAATCGTGGGTTTCAACTTTGACTCTACAATATCTTTAAATTTGAGACTCACCTATGAGACCTATCTATGACTCGTGCATTGGACAACGGATCATCTTGGTGAACCATTGGAAAGTATTAGAACTTGAAATTGTTTAGGAATATGGTCTGGTTAACCATGAGCCAACCAACGATTCCATGTGTCAGTCCATGAGTCATGGGTGGCTTCATCGATACTGGCGTCGGATCCTACAAAAGCTATAAATTTTTATTTTTTTGAATTCGATATGTTACAAAACAATTAAAGATCTTGACAACGCTGAAAGTTGATTCTAGAGTAGTGAGAGCCTAGTTAATTTTGATCTAGTTCCTTTAACTATTCCACCATATAAAAATCTTCAAAATGATGAAATTCAAGTTAACATTGAGATGGTGATCATATTTAAAATGACCAGAGTTGACACTCAATTTTGACCAACCTTTAACCCTTTTTAGGAATGCTATTCAATTAAAAAATATTTTTTTAATACATTTCAAGTTTAAAATTTTAGTAGATTTTGTCTAAAAAAATCATATCTTAGTATGCATATTTTATAAAACTATTGTAAATATTATTAAAATATTTTTTAAAAAAAATTGTTGGTAAAACTCGAAATAATTAATTTATTCAAATGTTTTAAAATTAAGTGATTTTATATTAAAATATATTACAATATTTGTAGTATTTGAATTGAATATCATTTCTATTTCCTCAAAATTATTTAAATCGTGACACATTCTATGCTAACTTCTTTCAATGCTAGCCACTCCAATTCCAATTTCATTTCAATAGTAACCACCATTTCATTGCAATTTTAGCCATTCCAATCCTCAATCCAATATGATATTTAATCTTTTAATCTCAGCCGTTCATCCTTTGAGTTAAACCCTAGATCAAATCCTAACCCTTCATCTATTATTAAATCAACGGTTTAGATCGGATCTCCCTAACCTTCCTATCTTAGTTCTAAGACCCCAAACTCTAAGATTATTCAAAATCTTCCTCCTCTCTCAAAAATCTATCGCACCTCCCTCCCCTCTCCTCACCTTTTTCCAGCGAAAGCCGTCGGAGGCAGACCCTCTCTCTCTCGTCGCTCCTCCTCTTCTCTTCTTTTTTTCTTCTCTTTTTCTTGATTCTGGCAAAGAGAGAGAAACTGGATAACATCTACCGCCGGTGAACCTCTCTTCCTTCTCTCCAAGCAGCGTCACTACTCTTCCTCCTCCACGGAGAGCTACGACGAGATGTTGTCCTCTTCGTCTCACTCTTCCCCTCCCTTCTCTCTTTTTCCAGCGGCGGACATCAGCTAGGCGAAGCGAGCAAACCACCAGGGACTGCTGATCCTCCTTTCCCCTCTCACATCCAAGCGACTCCGGCAGAAGCATCCACCGACGAAAGCAACAGCACAAGGCGAGGCTACCGACGACAGCTCCAGCCAGCGAAAACAATAACAACAACAGGGACAAAGACATCCAGCAACCAGGCGATCCTTCATTCCTCCTCCTCCGTCCAGCAGCGTCGACCAAGCAAGCTCTGGCGAAGTCAAGGTTGGGTCAATGCCAAATAAAGTGGTTGATATGGTTAATGACGGATCTTCTCAGATTCGTCCAGGTTCATTCTCCTAAATCTATTATATGAGTTGTCAATTTGATTATGAACTGTATGATTTTTGCATGTTTGTGTTACTGTGAAATATGTAATTGCTGTGAAATTTTGTTCCAAGCATGAAAGTTTTCACTCTATCGGTCCTGTTTCTTTAGTGTGTGGATATTTAACCATTGATTGTTAACATTTTTTGATGGAGCTGTTAATCTTCATCCTTAAGTGATATTTTAATTTTTTCCCTTATGCTTGACAGATTTTGATTGGAATTTGCATATGGTAAATCTTAAATTTATGAATGAAAGCATGAACCAATTTCCTTATACTTTTTTTAGTTAATTATCTGTATGCTATTAATCAAGTTGTTGTAAATTGATCCCTCCTCCCTTAATTAGTTTCCTAAATAAATTCCTTACATGTTAATATTAATTTGTTTTCCTTGCTGTGGACTGATTTTACTTCCTTTGATTAAGGAGTTGATAGTGCATAATTGACCCTAAGATTATGCTTTTCCTTAGATGTTTATTCTGTCATTTGGTGGGTATTATGAATATAGTAATTGATCCTCCTGGCGTAATTAGAATTCAAATAGATTCTTACTTGTTTATTTATGGTAATCTAGTATTAGATGAATATTTGACTTAGGAAACTATTGCTTTTATGTGCTAATCGTTGCTCATTGTCTGCTTTTAATTATTTCCTTGTCAGATTTAGTTGCTCATATATTTGGTAAAATAAATTAATAATAAAATCTGATTTGACTCTCCTTTGAAATAAGGAAAATGTGATTAATTGATTCCTTAAAATATTTCTTTCCCTTATGTGCTCTCCCTTTCTACTATTTAAGTAAACCCTCCTCTCATTCTTAAAAACCTCACATTTTCTCAGACTTGAGAAAAATATATTGCTCCCTACTCTTAAAAGAATTAAGCTTTCCGGTAAACTAAAAGGTTCCTCTCTACTCGATTTTGCTGTATCCGGGCCCGTGATTGGATTAAGTGTGGATCTTCATTGCTGATATTATTTTCTGCCTAATTAGGTTCATTTTTCTGCATAGTGTCGTACTTTACTTTACATTATTTATCATATGTGTTTGTTCTATGTCCGAAACGAACAAAAGAAAGCATTCGGGTCAGTTTCTTACCCCTTTTGCTCTATGTGTGATTTCATGCTACTCTTGATTGCCAGAATGCTTGTATGTATGCTTTCTATTTATATGTGTGAAATAATTAATATTGTTCAAGTGAGTTTGATAATTAGTATTATGTTATTATTGCTTTTATGCATTGTATACGCATGCATTTTCTTCTCCTTTAGCAGGTTTGGGCATTTTGTTCAAGTTGAAGAGTCGTCCGGTTAAGAGATCTGAATGGAGTTTTATATTTTTAAGTTATTTTTGTTGTTGGGTTTGTTCTTTATTCTATTTTGTAATAATCTTGTGATAACTCTCAAACTCTCTATTTATATAAAGTAACTTGGGGATCGTCTAAGGAAAGGGGGAATTACGTGCTACTTGTTTATTTACTTTATCGTAATTTATTTGTGTAAAAAAAAATATGCTTAAAGAACTGTGACTTGTTTCATAGTATGTATTCTAATAAATCGATTTTAGGTCTATCTAAAAATGAATAAATGTGTCATTGCTTGATAACACTTATTTAATCTTGGCTAATTGATGTTTTAAAACTGATTTGGATTACATGTTAGTTAATTGTTTGCTGTTGACACTTTTTAGTATGTAACATTAATAAATAAAATCAACCTCTAGTTACTAATTGATTCTAAATGCATATCAATTATACGACTCGAAATTTGGTAGAAATCATGTTGATAGTTGTGTTGGCTAGAATGGATGTCATAAGGATTAGTCTTGCTTTGTGTGTTATTTGGGCTTTAGAAAACATGCTTATAGGCGTTACACAATATTTTGGAGTTTTCAGCCACCTAAAAATCATGTTCATAGGAGTTATTAAATAATTTTTTAGCATATTACATAATGTGAATAAATCTGCTGCAGATTTCTGCTCATTGTCAAATAATTTCTGCAAATAATCATTTTTGCCACTTAATATGTATTTAACTATTTCCAACATGTTAATTAACTACAACATTCTGTTTTGAGTTTTTTGCCACTATTCTGTGATATATTTATTAACTGCAACTTAATATAAAATTAATAATTCTCAGCAAGTTAAGTTAAAAAATCTGTACCACTTAGATAAATCAATTAATAATTCTTCTTTAAATTTATGCATGTCATATGACTGTTTTAAACCGTCTTAAAAGGAATTAAAATCTGCTATTATAAATTATTTTTGTAGCCCCTTTTAAAATTGTTGTTAACTAAAATGGGCCTTTTGTAATAATTTTCAACAACATTTAAATCAGTCTAATAACTATCTTCTACATTTGTGATTCTCAGTGTCCCTTTTTATTAATAATTATGTTGTCAATACTGTTTGTATGCTCACACACTTAAGCATGCGACCTTTCACTTTATGTGTGTTTGCTAGCATGTTAACTAAAATTTAGAGGTAATATGATATTTACGTGTTAAATGAATGTCATATATGTTTGACTTGGTTTCTTGGACGCCCTTATTTTTTTTTTTAGTCTAAACCGTCCTAATAGTAGTCCAATGCCTTTTGGACCTTAAGGAGGGACACTAGGCACATTTTAGGACAAAATGCATGCGGTGGTGGGGGTAGGGGTAGTTGGATCCCGCGAAGATGAAGACATTGACTCAGGCTTGAAAAGACAAACCTTGGTTTTGTCTGTCCCTACACGGAAGCCTATCGAAAATATAAAAATAGAAGTCTAGTGTTATTCTGAAAAGTCTCTTAGAGTCTCCCTTCCCTTTTGTCCCTTTATTTTTTAAAATTATATTTATTTGGGTTAGCTTAAATAAAATATATATTGTTTGCTTATTTAATTGTGTCATTGTTGTCTCCCCACTTATCTCTTTGTTAATCGCTTAATATTTGTTATGTCTAATATTATCACCTAGTTTTGCATGCTTAACTAATTAAGTAAAATAACAATGTGATCTTATTTGTTTAGTGTTATGTTATCGCCTAGTTTTGCATGCTTAATTAACTAAATAAATAAAGTGATCTTGATTGTTTAATGTTATTTATCACCTAGCCAGCATGTTTAAATTAAATATTCTTATCATCTAGTCTCGCATTCTTATAATTAATTAAAATAATAATGTGAGCTAGTTGCTTAATCTTAATTGTTTAATATTATTATCACCTAGCTAGCATGTAAATAATCAAATAATGAAGTGACCTTAGTTGCTACTTGTAACCCTCACATAAATTACATGAAATACGGCCGGGACCCATATTTGTGGACCTCAAGAGATGCCTAACACCTTCCCCTCGAGGTAATTTGAACACTTACCCTGATCTTTGGTTCATTGACCTTAGTTAGACTTAGTTAGGTTAGATAGGTTCCCTAACGCGCCTTAATTCGTTAGGTGACGACTCTTCAAAAATCCAAAAAATTCCAAAAAAGTTGTTAGGTCGTGCATCAAAATCTGTTTTTGAGAAAAATGGGACGCGACAGAATGACAATTCTGCTGGGATATTAGGTTCTTACCATTACGTGTTTCATTTGATCTATGTGGGGTTTACTTTATTTAGTTATCTCATTATTTGTCTAGGTGATTATCATGTTTATTTATTATTTTGTTTCCTTATTTATTGTCGACTTTTCATGTTCCATCCCTTTCCCTCTTTCTTATTTGTTTATTGTCATGTTTCACCCTTCCTCTTTCCCCTTATTTGTTTACTTGCATGTTTAATCATATACCTTCTTTCCTTGTTTGCGTGATTTTTAAATATGTTTATATGTTTACTTCCCTTTACTTATGTATGTATTTATTTACTTATTATTGCTTTTATAAACTGCCTATGTGTTACTGTTTTCCATCTAAATGCTAATTGTTATTGCTTTAATAACTGGCATTTCACTCATACTTCCCCCAATTGGGACCCTCTTCTTTTTTTTATTTTGTTCTCGTGATGGTGTGTGATGCACATCTCACAAATACTCCAATTCTCTTCAAACACCCTTATTAGAGAGATGGTTGAGTCATGGCTGATGCGGATAGTTTTACTATCGTGGAACCATGTGCCTTGTCGCATACAATCCCTTTTAAGTCCGTGTCAAGCCAACTCTTAGAAATGTTGATTAGGTCATGCATGCTGCATAAGCCCTAGGTGGTTTGACCCTTGGTGTCAATCCATGTAATTAGTAGCCGCCCTATCGTCTAAAGAGCCCCAACACCCTTTAGACAAATTGCACATTTATGTGTCGATGTGATCATGATAGTTAAATTAAGCCTAATTTTTGTCAAAATGGAGTTTAGAATTTGTTTGTTATTTTTTTGCAGTCGTGGCCGCTCCCAACTTCCCAAACACGCAAATGGTTGTTGGAGTGAACAATCTTCTGAAGAAGTGGTGGGTGAGTATTAAGAAGGGACCATAAGTTTGAAGCTCGCAAACTGTTGGGTGGGTTGACCTTCCTCTTATTTGTTGCTCCTGATCGCTACATGATTATGGCGATGCAAAAATTTTGGGACCTTACAAGATTGGTCTTTCAATTTAAGGATTTTGCGCTAACTGCAACACTTGAGGAAATTGGTGGATTATTGACCTTCCTCACCAAGGTCGTCAAATGATCGTACCGCACAGGCAATCACCAAAGAAGTTCTTGAAGAGTCTAGGGATGAGGCGTAATCTAAAGTTAGAATATCTAGATTCTAGATGGATTTCAATGGAATTTTTGTACTCACGATTTTGTGACAAAAATGGTCATAAAATTTTCAATGAAGAGTTTGGTTGTTTTCTTCGGCAATGGAAAAATATCGTGTAAGAGCTTTCACCATCGAACTATTAGGCTCCTTAGTTATCCTATGAAAGAAGGGAAAATTAGTACTACTCTGGGTTATGTGGTTCGAATGTTAGCTCAAGGGGACCCGAATCCTAGAAAGACTATAGTGCCTATGATTCTTGCAGAAATAATAAGGGCTTTGACCGCATGTGCTGGTGGTAAAAGATATTTTGAGGGTTATAACCTTTTGTTACAACTATGGGCCACTGAACATTTTTATAAGTGAGATAGCTTGGTAGACATCTCGAGTGGCACGGGAAATAAAATTTTCAAACATCCCATAAAGATGAAGCATTTTCTTGCTCCTGTGGGAACTGAAGATTGGTTCACGTACCTATGAGAGCTTTCTGGAAATCAAATCCAATGGAATTATCTGTGGTTGACGCCTGGTCTTGCTATGCTTAGGGGTCATGAGCTATACTTCATCAAGCTTAATGGCCTAAAAGGGGTCCAACCATACGCATTTATCCGAGTCCTGGGCCAATTAGGACAAGTCCAAATGATACCCTTACGATCACATATGGGCCAATATGGGTATAATTTTGGACCCGAAACTCTAGAAATCGACGCCATACTGAAAAGATGGGAAGGAGTAATGACCATCGAGGTCCAAGCACAACGACCCTACTGCACGCCTGAGTATTATGTCTGGATCGTGGAAGATGCTAAGCATAGGGACTTGAGTCAAGGAGGCCTTCCCGGATTTGGTGATGAAATGGAAAGAAGATGGGCCCACAATCTTCTAAACAATGACTACGACATGACCCCGGAAACGAGAGAGCAGATTGCACCAAACATTGGAGACCACCATGATTAAAGTTTTTTTTCCTTTAGGTCTTTATTTCCCATATTTTATCCCTAGCACTTTAGCTTATTTCTTGTTTTTCTTTGGTGTAATAAATTGAAATTATTTGAATAAATGAAAATTGTTTTTATTATTTCTCTAACTCTAAACTCCAATTGAGAAATAAGGCTTGAATTAATTATTATGCATCACTTATATGTCGTATTAAGCCTACCTCTGGCTCAACGAGGTCCCGTGCATTTAGGGCGCTTATTTGAAATAACGTGTTGTTATTATTATATTGTCCTAATCCCCTAACAATTCTATTGTTTTACCCATTCCTAAGGTTGCTATCTCCTTCATTCTGGCACATACACGATCAAAAGGGACCCCCATCTCCTCCTTCTCAAAGAGCAAGCTACAAAGATAAGGGTAAAATGGTTGACAACAACAACACCAATGAAAGTTTAGAAACTTATGAGGGGGACAACTTCCAAGTGATCTTGTCCTAAGACTTAAATGCAATATTTTAGAGTTGGAAGAAGAGGTAGCGCATATGCGCGATTTGGCCAAGTTGTCTATCTCTCTTGGAACCCAGTTTGAAGAAAATATAGACAATCCTCATCACAGTAACCAAACAACCATACCAAACAGTCCTCCAATCAATATATCTCGACCCGAACTCACTCATCCAAATATCTTCCCACCTCTTCATGCCCAAAATACCCAAATCCCTTCTCACCATTACTATAACAAACTAAGTCAACCATTCCAGAAAAAATTCCAAATGCAAACCCTTTACATACTCTTGGGAATAACAACCTCAATCCCATATATGTGGAAACCTCTCAATATGACGCATGACCCCCATGAATCAGAATCCTACCAAAAGGACATTCTGATAAAAACCCTGACTGAGAGATTAGATAGCTTGGCCAACAGGGTGCAATATGTGGAAGGAAGCAAGAGGTTAGGAGGACTGAGCCACCAAGATTTGTGCATGCACCCTGATGTAGAACTACCTTAAGATTACAAGCTTCTAAAGTTTAAGATGTTTCATAGCATTGGGCATCCAAAAGACCACCTACGAATGTACTATGACAAGCTTGTAAGGGCGGGGAGAGATGAGAAGATACTCATGAAGTTGATTATGAGGAGTCTCACTTGGGAGTCCCTATCATTGTATATTGAGCAAGACCCTCGGAAATGGGTTGAGTGGGTGGACATGGCAACGAGTTTTATGAACAGGTTTGGATTTAATGTAGAAACTGCACCTAACTGGTTTTACATTCAAAATATAAAGAAGAAACCTAGTGAATCCTTCAGGGACTACGCCATACGATGAAGGTCTGAGGCGACTAGGGCCAGACCTACTATAGAGGAATCTCATATGAAAGACTACTTCATCCATGCCCAAGAGCCACAATGTTATGATCGAATGATGCTGGTGGTTTGAAAAGAGTTTTGCAAAAATCATCAAATTAGGACTATTATCAACCTGGAGGCCTTGCAAGCCACCTACAAAGATCTGCAATCCGGAAGAATAGCAGAAAATCAGAAGAAAACAAGTTCAGTAATGATGGCTCATGGAACCAAAACCCCTGTGAAGTACGGAGCAACAACCCCACCTCCATCTCCATATCCTCACACTCCAAACCCTCAACATCCCTAAGCTCCACCACCTATATCTCCTCAACCCATGCCACTATATTACCAAAATACTCCTCCTCAGTATCAACAAGCTTCATATCATGTCTATAATGCTCAGCTAACATACTTCCAAACTCCGCCACCCACTCAAACACCAAACTACCGAGACAGACCTCCATATGAAAGAAGACCTGCAAAAAATTATACCCTTTTGGTTGAACCCATAGCCCAGATTAATGAGAGGCTGAAGCAGGCTGGCTATGTCACCCCAATTCCTGCATTACCTGTAGATGTCCGCGCAAATTGGTATGACCCTAACAAGGTTTCTGTCTATCATTCTGGGATAAAGGGTCACACTACCAAAGTTTGCAGAGTTTTGAAGGATAAGGTTCAAATGCTAATTTATACAAACGCTATCCAGCTCAAGAATCCTACACCAAATATTGCAAATAATCCTCTTCCTATCCTCCAGGTCAATATGGTAGAAGTTGGTGATGTCTGGGAAAGGGAGGAATCTATTTGGTCCCTCGAGGCAGAAGAAGTCATGACTGCCACCGCCCAAATGCCAATGGTAGTACAAAGACGTGCCCCATTTGAGGTTGAGGTCGCCATGCCCAAGCGCCCATTCACTGCTTGTAGCGTGCCTCATTCGATCCAATATGATACACATGTTGTGCCTTGGGATTACAACAGAAGAAAGACAAAAGTGGAAGAAGCAGACGTTGTAGAAGGAGTGACCAGATCCGGAAATATCTACAATTCTGAAAATTTGGTTCAGGGAAGTTGTAGAAAATGCAAGGCACCTATTGTAGAGATTGAAGATCAAGGTATCTGAAAGAAGTTTCAAGCTAAAGAGTAATTTCTAATTGAGAAATTGAGTAAAACCCCATGCCAAATATCAATCCTGGCATTGATACAATCGTCTAAAACTCATCGAAACGCTCTTTTGAAGGTCTTTGGTGAAGCCTATGTTCCATCTAACATCACTCATGGAGAGGTAGCCCAAATGGTCAAGCAGGTTTTTGAGGCCTACAAAATATCTTTTCACGAAGATGAGTTGCCACTTGAAGGAACATCCCACAATAAGTCTTTGTACATTTCAGTTCAGGATCAAGACAAGGTGATCACCAAAATTTTGGTTAATTCAGGCTCGGGTTTGAATATTTGCCCTTTGAACACATTGACAAGGTTGGTCGTGGATAGTGCAAAATTTCAAACCTGGAAGATAAATATGAGAGCATTTGATGGCTCTCAGAGGGGTACCATTGGGTAAATAACCTTGGACATGCTCATCGGTCCTGCTAATTTCCCAATATTTTTCCAGGTCTTGGACATTCCCTCTTCGTATAACTTATTATTGGGACATCCTTGGATTCATATGGTTGGAGCGGTTCCCTCTACTCTTCACCAATGCTTGAAGTTTGAATGGGATTATGAAGAGGTTGTAGTCCACGGAGAAAAAGGACATCCTGTATACGTGATCGATGGAAGAGAGCATATGGATGGTGAGATGTACCATACAGTGGACCTTGTTGGCAACATTGAAGTGCAACCGTTGTTTAGCCAGAAGATCATAGATATGATGGCCTGGTTTGGTTTCGAGCTTGGTAAAGGTTTTGGAGCTGAATTGCAAGGAATAGTCAAACCTATACAACTTGTTGTTCATTCAACCACTTTTGGCCTGGGATATAAATACACTACCGAGTAGTGGCTCGATTAGCAACCACCTAGAGATGGGTACTATTATCCATTAAAGAAACCCATACCACCGTTGCATCAATCATTTCGATCAGCAGGTTTCATGGGTGGCATGATTAATGAGCTTTTAGAAGACATGAAGGGTTTGTCTTTGACCAAAGAGGAAGGGAAGGTTTGCAATGTCGTGATCAACGAGGAGGAGAAAGGGGACCCTAGCGGAATCAATGAGGCAAAGACCAGTATCAAAAACTGGACCTCAACTCCATCCAACCCTTGTCGGTCATCTGGGTAGCTTTGGAAGATGTTTTTCTATCAATTTTTTTTTATAAAATAAAAAGGGTTTTCAATAAACAATTTTAAATTCCAGTTATTTTTTCAAATGCTAATTTTATGCAACTCCTAAGTTTTTAATCAATAAAGTTATTTTTCCATTCATTTAATATTTTATATTTATTTGTACGTTATTCTTTCTCCAGCAAAATCTGTTATAAAAATGTATAATTTGAGACTATGACATATAATGAGACTGGACAACTTAACATTAATGACTTAGAAGAAGAAGAAAGTGAGGTCCCTAAAGAGTTAATCAGAAAGGTTGAGGAATTCGAGGAAAAACCCAATCCAAACTTAGTGGAAACAGAGGTGGTAAATCTGGGAAATTCAGAGATGACACAACAAACCCGAGTAAGCATCCATATGACAGAAGATGACAAAAAAGAGTATACCGAGTTTGTCATTCAGAATAAGGATATTTTTTCATTGTCCTATGCAGACATGACAGGGTTAAGTACTTCAATCCTAGCCCATCAACTTCCCACCATCCAGCATGTCCTCCTGTGAAGCAGAAACTGAGAAAATACAAGCCTGAGTTGAGTTTTAAAATCAAGGAAGAAGTATCAAAGCAATTAGATGTTGGAACCCTTCAAGTGATAGAGTATCCAACCCTGGCTTGCAAATGTCCTTCCAGTGCCCAAGATAGATGGAAAGTTTAGAGTTTGTGTGGATTTTTGGTATCTCAACAAGGCTAGTCCTAAGGATAAATTTTCCATTGCCCTACACACACATCCTAATTGAAAAATATGCTAAGCATGAAACACAATCATTTATGGATTTTTTTGCCGTCTATCCTCAAATTGAGATGCACAAGGACGATACTGAGAAAATTGTCTTCATCACACCGTGGGGTGTCTACAACTACAAGGTAATGCCTTTTCGGTTAAAAATGTTGGGGCTTCATACATGCGGGCAATGACAACTTTGTTTCACGAAATGATCCATAAGAAAATTGAAGTTTATGTGGATGACATCATCATCAAGTCAAAGGAAAGTTTGAATTATTTGGATGACTTACGAAAGTTCTTTGCAAGACGACGAAAGTATAATCTGAAGCTGAATCCTGCAAAATTTGTCTTTGGTGTTCCTGATCGAAAGCTTTTAGGTTTCATTGTCAGTCGTCGAGGTATAAAACTGGATAAGTCAAAAATCAAAGCCATTCGTGATCTTCCTCCACCAAAGAGTAAAAATGAGGTAATGAGTTTCTTGGGATGACTTAACTACATCAGTCATTTCATAGCCCAGTCTATTATCATTTCCGATCCTATTTTCAAGTTATTGAAGAAGGATATTGCGGTGAAATACAAAGACGAATGCCAGCAGGCCTTTGACAAGATCAAAGATTATCTATCTAATCCTCCTGTACTGGTTCCACCAAAGTCTGGTAGACCATTGTTGTTATACAGATCAGTATTGGATAATGCTTTCAGCTGCATTTTTGGGCAACAGGATGAAATAGGAATGAAAGAGCAGGCGATATATTACATGAGTAAGAAGTTCACATCATACAGAGCTCGATACTCTCTATGGGAGCGTACTTTTTGTGCTCTTACCTGGGTCGCCTAGAAACTGCGACATTATCTCTCCTCGCACACTACTTACCTGATTTCAAGGATTGACCCTCTAAAGTATATCTTTCAAAAGCCCATGACCACACGTAAACTGGCTAAATGGAAGATATTATTGAGCGAGTTTGATATAGTGTATGTTACACAAAAAGCAGTGAAGGCACAAGCATTAGCAGATCATGTGGCAGAAAATCCTATGGACGATAATTATAGACCACTGAAAACCTACTTTCTGGATGACGAAACGACTTTTGTGGGGGAAGACATTTTTTAACGATATGATGGATGGAGGATGTTCATTGATGGAGCTAAAAATTTAAACGGATCTGGTATCAGATCTATTTTGATCTCACCAACCGGGCACCATTATCCGGTATCGGCGAAACTCAGATTCCTTTATTCAAATAATATGGTTGAATATGAAGATTGCATATTGGGGCTCCGATAGGCGTTCAACTTGGATGTGCAAGAAATACTAATTATAGGGATTCAGACCTATTAAGTCATCAAATTCGAGGCGAATGGGCAACTAAGAATCAGAAGTTGTTACCATACCTGGAGTGCGTACATAGGTTGTGCAAAAGGTTCATCAAGACAGAATTCAAACATGTGCCAAGGATTAAAAACAAATTCGCAGATGCCTTAGCCACTTTGTCTTCCATGATTCAACATCCTGATCATAATTATATTGATCATATTTACATCAATATATATGAGCAACCAGCCCATTTTTTCCATGTAGAGAAAGAGCCTGATGGAAAGCCTTGGTACAATAACATTCGAGGATATTTGAAGAGTGGTGAGTATATAGAAGATGCAACAAATGTACAAAAGCGTACAATTTGGAGGTTAGCGACCCAATTCTTTTTAAGTGGAGAAATCCTTTTTAGGAGTACTCCCGACTTGGGGTTGCTAAGATGCGTCGAAGCTGGAGAGACTAGCAGCCTGGTTTAAGAGATACATGCAGGAACATGTGGTCCTCACATGAACGGTTTTACATTAGCAAGGGAGATTCTAAGATCAGGATATTTATGGCTAACTATGGAGACAGACTGCATTCGTTATCTCCAAAATGTCACCAATGTCAGACTCATGCAGATATAATCCGAGTTCCTCCCAATGAACTCCATATCACTGTTCACCTTGGTAATTTGCAACATGGGGCATGGATGTCACTGGTCCAATCGAGCCAGCAACATCTAATGGACACATATTCGTTCTTGTTGCAATTGACTACTTCACAAAGTGGGTCGAAACCACCTCTTACAAATCGGTGACAAAGAAGGTTGTGGATGACTTTGTCAAAAATAACATTATTTGTAGGTTCGGGATTCCTGAGTTAATCATTACTGACAACGGAACCAACCTAAATAGTGATATGATGAGATAACTGTGTGAGAAGTTCAAGACCAGTCATCGAAATTCTACAACATATAGACCAAAAATGAATGGAGTTGTTGAGGCTGCAAACAAGAACATCAAGAGGATACTGCGCAAGATGATCAATAATCACAAACATTGGTATGAAAAGTTACCCTTCGCATTGTCGGGTATCGTACCACAATCAAAACTTCTATCGGGGCTACGCCTTATTTTCTGGTATATGGCAATGAAGCTGTGATACCTGCTGAAGTAGTGTTAACATCTCTAAGGATTATTCAGGAAGCAGAAGTGAGTGACGCTGAATGGATACAAGTTCGGGCAGAGAATCTGGCATTAATAGATGGGAGAAGAATTAACGACATTTGTCATGGTTAGCTCTATCAAAATAGAATGGCAAGAGCTTTCAACAAGAAGGTTAGACCCAAACATTTCTCACCTGGGCATCTAGTTTTGAAGCGAATTTTCTAAAATCAAGATGAAGCAAAGGGTGAATTCTCACCAAACTGGCAATGCCCGTACATAGTCTCTCGGGTACTGACAGGTGGAGCCCTCATACTTGCATAAATGGATGAACAAGTTTGGCCCAAACCAGTCAACTCAGATTCTGTAAAGATATATTACATCTACAGTTTATTTCGTGCTCTTTAAATTTGGAACTATGTCACACCTGATTCCCTTTTAATAGGGGATAAGTAGGCGCTCATATGGGTTCGGTCTCATCATAATAAAAATTCCATTTTCCCCCTTTTCCTATGTAACTAGGGCATTTATTGCAAAATGATGAAACTAGGGCAAATTTTTTAGATGAATTCTATCAAAAAACATTTCTTCTCACAAAGTAGTAACTGGGGTAGAATGTTTGAGAGGGTCTACAAAATTCCTCCAAACGAGCATTTGTGGCACAAATCAAGACTGTGCAAAATTTTTGAGAGGGTCTCAAAATTCATAGCAATCAAGCTAAAATCTTCAACAAAGATCAGAATAACAGATTTGCTACTGATTTAGATGTCGTAAAGTCTAAAAAAAAAAACTCTTTCAAAACTCTCTCCTTCTATTTTAAATATTGCTTCACAGCAAATGCCCGGAGAGCTGTGGATGGCAAGGCAAAGGGAGCACACCGGTCGGAGCAGATCAACCGCCCCGCCATTTTTAAATTCACGAACTTTTCTTTGAATACAGGAAAGACAAGTTCTGATACAAAACACAACTTCAACATCGCATGACTACCATTGAGTACGACAAATTGCCACTCAAAGGCACATTGTCCTTCCAACAAGGCAAAAGACCAAACTACTGAACCCAAATCGCCAGTCAATGGCACCCCACCCTTCCAACAATGGCAATGTCCAAGATACTTTATCAATTATATTGCATGTGCCCGAGAACTACATTGTGCCTGATATTACATGTGTCCGAGATTGCATCGTGCCTAAAGATTGCATGTGTCTGAGATTGCATTATGCCAAAAGATTGCATGTGCCTGAGATTGCGTTGTGCTCGAAGAATTGCATTATTGCATGTGCCTGAGATTGCATTGTGCCTGATTGCATTATACCCAAAAATTACATGTGCCTGAACAAATTCGAATCAAGTCACAAGTATCAACAGATGCCAGAATTAACATACACTTTATGTAACATCTCGTAACTCAAAATAGCTAGAAAACTAAAAATAATCACTTTTGGAAAGAAAGCGAAAAACCTAGAAAATTTCCTAAGTTAAGAAAGGGAGTTTTGGTCATTTTCAAACGGTCATAACTCCTAGCTCATGATGAGTTAGAGGTAGTTCTTGATATGGTTACCCTTGGAAATATATTTCCCATGCCTCCGAGTTTGCGCATTTTCAATATCGTATGATGGAGATATGCTTATCGGAAGTTGCTTTTGAAGTAAGGGAAGTCCCATTCCGGATTAAAAGAAGGGCAAACTAGACTTTTCACCAATTAATTTCCTATTTTGTTTTAGGGACTTATTTGGGATAAAAACAAGTTTTAGTTCAGATTAGAAAATCAAAATCTCGCTTAGGGCTTGGAGAAGAGAGAAAAGAATAAGAAAAAGGAGAAAGTCAAGGATTCACCAAGAACGTCAAGGTTTGTGAGTTGAATTCATGAGGGGTGATCCCTATCAAGATATGTGAGATCTTTTAGTGTTGGGTCAGTTCACCCACACAACAATCTTGCTTCAATTCTTTGATTTTCAAATTGGTTAAATGAGAATAGTGAAGTTCTTGAAAGACATGGTTGAATTCTTGTTGATTGAGTTGTTGAATGCCTATTGTTGATTTGATTTGTAATTCTGGGTTGTTTTTTAATTAGATCTATTGGGTATTGAAGGAACTAATAATCCTAAAGGTTTGGGGAAAGAACTTTGGAGGTTTAAGAGTTTTAGGATCAAAAAATGAGAGAATAAAATTTTGTATACGCATCTCTGCAGCACCGGGCGCGGCGTGCCCCATCTACGCCAGAATGCCTGGAGAGGCGCACTGCAGAATGGTGCCTCAGACCAAATGATATGGCACGGCGCCCCCCAAATGCGGCCAAATCGACATTTTTTGCCTAGTTTTTGTAGTTCACTCTGATTAAGACCTTCTAAGGTGTTTTAACACTTCCTAATGATTCCAACTACTCTAAATGACTTCTAATCACACAAAAATCATCCAGAAACACAAATTTACAACCTGAATTCATAACTTCAAATTCAAGGGAAAGTTAGAGCCAAGTCTAAAAAACTCCTAAAGTCCTTTCATGATGTCTTTTGCAAATACATTAAACTTGTTCTAAGACTTAAAGATCAATTTGATTAAGGACTAAAGATAAGAAAGATAAGTTCATTTCAAGTTTTCATAAGTCTTTCAAAAACGTTTTAAGACTTAAGCTCGAGTTTAGTTCAGAGTAAAGTGAGGTATTCCTTCAAAGTAGTATATGGGATGTAAGTATTCCCAAAAGAACTTACAATGTTTTCCCATTAATAAAAAGGGAAACTGAGATTTCCAAAGAGTCCTTCGGTTAGTTTTCAGTTAAAGAGAAATAGATTTCAAAATGAAGCAAGCAGGGAATTTTTTATTTCCAAGATAGCCTTTGAGTTAAGTATTTTGAGCATTAATCTCAAACAACATAATCAATATGTTTTTAAAACATAAGATCCAGTATATTTTGGGAGAAGTATTGAGCACCGATATGGGGGAGAGTTCATACAACTCGCAGCCCTCATAAATCATGTAGCCATCATGGGTAGAAAAGAGTCATACTTTTTACATGAACCCTCTATACAGTAGAGTAGACTAGTGGATCCATTAGGCAATTTATGTCTTATACCTTTGGCCGGTTATAGGATGCGCACGCAGCGTGAGGTAGATCGTTGTATTATCACTATAGCTCTTAAGTGATGGTTTTCGGTTAGAGAAACTCCCATAGAAGTTAAATGTATTTATTTATATACATCAGTTTATTTGTATTCTTACATACATCTCAAACTTAATTGTATCCTTGTATACATTTAGAGTTTATAGAATGTTTTCAAACAATTTTTCTTTATATTGCACTTGTCCTTAAATTGCTTTATATAGTTAGTTATTCATGAGTTGAACAGAGTCAAGGTAAGTGTTTCCTTCAGACTTTTTTTCTAGCCTATGTTGTTTAGCATTTCAACTCACATACTCATACATTCAATGTACTAATGCCAGTTAGCCTGCATCATATTATGATGCAGACGCAGGTAACCAGGATCAGCATCATCGAGCGCCTCATTTATCCAGCTAAGTATTCGGAGTTAGTGGTGAGCCTCCTTGCATTCAGGAAGACAAATTACTTGCTTTCAGTCTTTCTTTTTATAGGATGTCCTAACATCCATCTCAGTTGTAGAAGGCTTCATAGATAGACAATTAGTAGTTCAGTAGTCTTTACCTTATCAGTCTTATGTTAAACACTTGGGTTGCCATTTTGGCCTAGTTGAATGTTTAAATCTTTAAAACACTCCAGTTATATTTTAATTCAGTCTAGTTCAATTCTTTGATCATTATAGTATTGATTGTTGTTTTCGCTGAGTTAAGTAAGTCAGGCCAAGGGTTCGCTCAAGGCCAGCAATGGTCATTGAGTGTCAGCCACGCCCTGAGTATAGGCTCAGGGAGTTGAAAAACTTGGTATCAAACCCCAAGGTTTAAGAGTCCTAGAGAGTCTATGAAGTCGTGTCTGTAGAGTCTTAGTTATCAGTGTGAAGCAAGCCACATCTATAATTAGGAGGCTGCGACATTTAGGAAATACTTCACTTCTTTCACATTCCTTTTGTGCGTTAAAGTTCAACTCTAAAAGTTTCTGTCTAACTCGTGCTTGAGCGTTTCTTCATATAACCATGCCTCTACGAAGAGCATCAAGAGGTCGCCCAGCTAGGTTGAATGTAGAGGAACAAAAGTTGTCCAATGCACCTGAAGTGCAACCGCAAGGAGAAGTTTCTAATGCTGAGTTCATAGAGGCAATAAGGATGCTCAGTCAAGTTGTGACCAATCAAGTTGGGCAGTAGAGAGGAGCTCGACAAGAAGAGGCTGACACTTCAAGTATTTGTGAGTTCTTGAGGATGAATCCTCCAAGTTTCACTGGTTCGAGCACCACTGAGGATCCAAAGAATTTTGTTGAGGAACTGAAGAAGGTTTTTGACGTGATGCATGTTGCTAATGCGGAACGAGTTGAGCTAGATGCATATCAACTGAATAATGTAGCTAGGACTTGGTTAGAAGAGTGGAAGAAGGGCAGAGGTGAGGATGCACCACATCCGATTTGGGCCTGTTTTGAAGAGGCTTTCTTGGGGGCGTTTCTTTCCCCGAGAGTTTAAAGAGGCTAAGGTACGAGAGTTCCTTACCCTGAAGTAGGACGCTTTGAGTGTGCATGAATATGGGTTGAAGTTCACCCAGTTGTCTTGCTATGCTATTGAAATGGTTAAGGACATGAGGAACATGATGAGTCTGTTTGTCGTTGGCTTGGGTCGTGCATCAAGCAAGGAGGGAAGAGCTACAATGCTTATAGGCGACATGGACATATCCAGGTTGATCGTTTATGTGCAGCAGGTTGAAGAGGAGAAGCTGAGGGACAGAGAAGAGTATGGAAGAAAGAGAGCTAAGACAGGGAATGAGTCCGGGCAGCAGAAGAGTAATGCCAACCGATTATCCTTCCAACAGAAACATAAGGGTCCTGCCCCATCATCTGCTAGTGCACCTGCACCTAAGAACAAGGGTGAGTACTTTGGTCAGAATTCCAGAGCTAAACCTGCATATTTATAGGGTAGTGTGGTGCAAGGAGGTAGTAAGCCTCACACCTACGCCAAGTGTAGTAGAAACCAGTCTGGAGTTTGTCATGAGGGATCCAATGGTTGTTTCAAGTGCGGTCTGACCGGGCAGTTCATGAAGGAGTGTCCAAAGAACAAGCAAGGAAGTGGTAATGGGGGAAATAGCCCAGCCTTCATCAGTTGCTCCACCATAAAGGGTTGCACCTAGGGGAGCTACTTCCGGTGCTGGCGGAGGAACAAACCGCTTGTATACTCTCAACAATCGCCAAGAGCATGGGAATTCACCAAATGTTGTCACTGGTATGATTCAAGTCTTTGACTTTATAGTTATGCATTGCTAGACCCAAGAGCGAGTTTATCTTTTATAACTCCATATGTTTCCATGAACTTTGATATTATTCTTGAGCAACTTAGTGAACCATTCAGTGTTTCCACACCTGTTAGTGAATCCATTCTAGAAGAAAGAGTCTATCGTGATTGTCCCGTTTCCATCAATCACAAGAGTACCATGGATGATTTAGTTGATTTAGACATGGTAAACTTTGATGTTATTCTTGGTATGGGTTGGCTTTATGTCTGTTATGCCTCAATTGATTGTAGAACTCGAGTAGTCAAGTTTCAATTTCCAAATGAGCCAATCTTAGAGTGGAAAAGCAGTTCAGCAGCTCCTAAGGGTCACTGCATTTCGTTCCTTAAGGCGAGGAAGTTAGTTTCTAGGGGGGGTGTCTATCACTTGGTCCGAGTTAATGACTCAAGTGTTGAGGTACCTCCTATTCACTGAGTTCCGGTAGTAAGAGAGTTTCCAGAAGTCTTTCCTGATGATCTACCCCGAGTTCCTCTTGAGAAGGAAATAGTCTTCGGCATAGATATCATCCCAGATACTCGTCCTATCTCTATTCCTCCATACAATTAATGGCACCATCAGAGTTGAAAGAGTTGAAAGAATAGTTGAAAGATCTGTTACACAAAGGTTTCATTCTACCAAGTATCTCACCTTGGGGAGCTCCGGTCTTGTTTGTACGAAAGAAAGATGGTTCCCTTAGGATGTGTATAGATTACCGCCAATTGAACAAGGTTACCATCAAGAATAAGTATCCTCTTCTAAGGATTGATGATCTTTATGAATAACTTCAGGGTGCTTCCTACTTCTCATAAATTGATCTCAAGTCAGGCTACGTGCTTCCTGCTTCTCAAGCATTGATCTCAGGTCAGGCTACCACCATTTGAAAGTTAGAGAACGTGACATTCCAAAAACAGCTTTTAGAACCAGATATGGGCATTATGAATTTTTGGTCATGTCCTTTGGGTTGACCAATGCGCCCGCAACATTCATGGATCTCATGAATAGAGTCTTCAAACCTTATCTAGATATGTTTGTTATCGTCTTCATTGATGACATACTAATCTATTCAAGGAATGAAGAATATCATGCTAGTCATCTCAGGATAGTCCTTCAGACTTTGAAAGATAAGGAGTTATATGCCAAGTTCTCAAAATGTGAGTTTTTGGCGTAAGTCTGTGGCATTCTTGGGCCACATAGTTTCCAGTGATGGGATTAGAGTTGATAACAAAAAGATAAAAGCAGTACAGAGTTGTCCTAGACCCACGTCTCTAATTGATTAAGGAGTTTCTTGGGTTTGGCTGGCTACTATAGAAGGTTTGCTGAGGGGTTTTAATCTATCTCGTCTCATTCGACCAAGTTGACTCAGAAAACAATTAAGTTTCAATGTTTTGAGGCTTGTGAGAAAAGCTTTCAGGAGTTGAAGAAAAGGTTCACTACTGCCCTAGTTTTGACCTTACCAGAACGTACTCAAGGTTTTGTGGTCTACAGTGATACATCTAGAATTGGGTTGGGTTGCGTGTTAATGCAGAATGGCAAGGTTTTAGCTTATGCCTCAAAACAGTTGAAGGTTCATGAGAAGAATTATCCAACCCATGACATAAAGTTGTCTACTGTAGTATTCGCCTTGAAGATATGGTGTCACTATTTGTATGGTGTTCATGTACATGTCTTCACTTATCACAAGAGCCTGCAATATGTGTTCACTCAGAGAGAACTTAAACTCAGACAAAGAAGGTGGTTAGAATTGCTTATGACATGAGCATTCTTTACCACCGAGGTAAGGCTAATGTTGTTGCTGATGCCTTAAGCAGGTTTTCTAAGGGTAGTAACGCTTATCTTGAGGAAGAGAAGAAGGAACTAGCAAAAGAAGTGCATATACTTGCACGCCTAGGAGTCCGACTCATGAATTCTACAGAAGGAGGGATAGTGGTGATGAATGTGGATGAATCGTCATTAGTGTCAAAAGTGAAACAAAAGCAAGACCAAGATCCCATTTTTCTTGAATTGAAGGCAAATGTTCATAAGCAAAGAGTATTAGCTTTTGAACAAAGGCGAGATGGTGTATTGACATATCAAGGTATATTGTGTGTACCAATGGTGGATGGACTCCAAGAGAGGATCATGGAGGAAGATCAAAGCTCCAGATATTCCATTCATCCGGGTTCCACAAAGATGTACCACGACTTGAGAGAAATATATTGGTGGAATGGTATGAAGAAGGACATTGCTGAATTTGTTGCCAAGTGCAGAATTACCAGCAAGTGAAAGTAGAACACCAAAGGCCTGGAGGGTTGGCTCAAAATATAGAACTTCTAGAATGGAAGTGGGAGATGATTAATATGGACTTCATCACATGATTCCCAAGGTCTCGCAGGCAACATGATTCAATTTGGGTGATTCTTGATAGAATGACAAAATCAATCCACTTTTTGTCGGTAAAGACTACTCATTCGGCAGAGGATTATGCAAAGTTATACATTCAGGATGTGGAAAAATTCATGGAGTCACTGTCTTGATCATTTCAGATAGAGGTGCACAATTTACTGCACAGTTCTGGAAATCTTTTAAGAAAAGTTTGGGTTCAAAGGTGAACTTAAGCATTGTTTTTCATCCTCGGATGAATGGGCAAGCAAAGCGTACTATACATACCTTAGTAGATATGTTGAGGGCTTGTGTGATTGATTTCAACTGGAATTGGGATGATCATTTACCTCTCATTGAGTTCTCTTACAATAACAGCTACCATTCGAGCATCCAAATGGCTCTATACGAAGCTCTTTATGGGAGAAGATGCAAATCTCCTTTTGGGTGGTTAGAAGTTGGTGAAGCAAGGTTGATAGGACCAGATCTAGTTCACCAAGCCATGGCTAAGGTGAATGTAATTCAAGAGAGATTAAAATGGCACAGAGTCGTCAAAAATCCTACACAGATGTTAGGAGAAGGCCGTCGGATTTTGAAGTAGACGATTGGGTATATCTGAAAGTTTCACCCATGAAGGGTGTTATGAGGCTAAGTAATAAGGGAAAACTTAGTCCCCAGTGTATTGGACCTTATAGAATATCCAAGAGAATTGGTATTGTAGCTTATGAGTTGGCGCTACCACAAGAGTTAGCAGCGGTTCATCCGGTATTTCAAATTTGCATGTTGAAGAAGTGCATGGGTGATCCTTTATTGATTGTACCAATTGAAAATGTTGGGATTAAGGATAGTTTATCCTATGAGGAGATTTCAGTTCAGATTTTAGATCGCCAAGTTCGCAAGTTGAGAACCAAGGAGGTTGCATCAGTCAAAGTCCTTTGGAGGAAACAATTTGTTGAAGAAGCGACTTGGGAAGCTAAAGAGGATATGAAGAAGAGATATACACATCTCTTTGAATCCCGAGAGAATGCAGATCAAGGTACTAATTTCTTCTTGGTACTTTATAAACTATGAGTAAGCATGTGGTACTTGCTTTTGTTTGTTGAGTATTGAACTTGATGTTACTATCCTTAGCTTAGTGAAAGAAACCTCATTCGAGGACGAATGTTCCCAAGGGGGAGTTATTGTAACATCTCGTAACTCGGAATAGTTAATAATAAGCTAAGAAACTAAAAATAATCACTTTTGGAAAGAAAGGGAAAAATCTGGAAAATTTCCTAAGTTAAGAATAGGAGTTTATGTCATTTCAAACGGTCATAACTCCTAACTCAAGATGATTTAGAGGTAGTTCTTGATATGGCTGGAAATCCCTTGGATAATTTTTCCAACGCCGTCGATTTTGCGCATTTTCGATATCGTATTAGGGAGATATATCTATCGGAAGTTGGGCTATTGAAGTAAGGAAAGTTCCAATCCCGACTTAAGGGAGGGAAAACTAGTCTTTTCACTAATTAATTTCCTATTTTGTTTTAGGGACTTATTTGGGGTAAAAACAAGTTTTAGTTCAGATTAGAAAATCAAAATCTCGCTTAGGGCTTGGAGAAGAGAGAAAAGAATAAGAAAAAGGAGAAAAGTCAAGGATTCACCAAGAACGTCAAGGTTTGTGAGTTGAATTCATGAGGGGTGATCCCTATCAAGATATGTGAGATCTTTTAGTGTTGGGTCAGTTCACCCACACAACAATCTTGCTTCAATCCTTTGATTTTCAAATTGGTTAAATGAGAATAGTGAAGTTCTTGAAAGACATGGTTGAATTCTTGTTGATTGAGTTGTTGAATGCCTATTGTTGATTTGATTCGTAATTCTGGGTTGTTTTTTAATTAGATCTATTGGGTATTGAAGGAACTAATAATCCTAAAGGTTTGGGGAAAGAACTTTGGAGGTTTAAGCGATTAAGGATCAGAAAATGAGAGAAAAAAATCGTTCACACGCATCTGGGTAGCATCAGGCGGGATGCACCCCATCTGCGCTAGAGGGCCTGGGGAGATACGCCTGTAGTGATCCAGAATGGTGCCTCAGACCAAACGGTCTGGCACGGCGCACCCCGAACACGCCCAAATCGGTGTTTTTTGCCTAGAGTTCGTAGTTCAGTCTGATTAAGCCCTTCTAAGGTGTTTTAACACTTCCTAATGATTCTAACTACTCTAAATGACTTCTAATCACAGAGAAATCATCCAGAAACATGAATTTAAAACCTTGAATCCATAACTTCAAATTCAAGGGAAAGTTAGAGCCAAGTCTAAAAAACTCCTAAAGTCCTTTCATGAAGTCTTTTGCAAATACATTAAACTTGTTCTAAGACTTAAAGATCAATTTGATTAAGGACTAAAGATAAGAAAGATAAGTTCATTTCAAGTTTTCATAAGTCTTTCAAAAACGTTTTAAGACTTAAGCTCGAGTTTAGTTCAGAGTAAAGTGAGGTATTCCTTCAAAGCAGCATATGGGAACTAAGTATTCCCAAAAGAACATAAAATGTTTTCACATTTAAAAAGAAGGGAAACCGAGATTTTCAAAGAGCCTTCGGGCTATTTTTCACTTAAAGAGATATAGATTTCAAAATGAAACAAGTAGGGAAATTGTTATTTCCAAGATAGCCTTTGAGCTAAGTATTTTGAGCACTAATCTCAAACAACATAATCAATATGTTTTTAAAACATAAGATCCAGTATATTTTGGGAGAAGTATTGAGCACCGATATGGGGGAGAGTTCAGACAACTCGCAGCCCCCATAAACCATGTAGCCACCATGGGTGGAAAAGGGTCATACTTTTTAGATGAACCCTCTTCACAGTAGACTAGTGGATTCATTAGGCGATTCAGGTCTTATACCTTTGGCTGGGTATAGGATGTGCTGACAGCGTGAGGTAGATCATTGTATCATCACTGTAGCTCTTAAGTAATGGTTGTCGGTTAGAGAAACTCCCGCAGAAGTTAAATGTATTTATTTATATACATCAATTTATTTGTATTTTTACATACATCTCAGACTTCATTATATCGTTGTATACATTCAGAGTTTACAACATATTTTCAAATAGTTGTTCTTTATATTGAACTGGTTTTTAAATTACTTTATATTAAAAGGAGTTAGTTATTTATGAGTTGTGCAGAGCCCAGGTAAGTGTTTCCTTCAGACTTTTTGCCTAGCCTGTGTTGTTTAGCATTCCAAATCGCATACTCGTACATTCAATGTATTGATACCAGTTGCCTTCGATAACGATGCAGACGTAGGTAACCAGGATCAGCATCATCCAGTGCATCGTTGATCCAGCTGAGTATTCGAAGTCAGTGGTGAGCCTCCTTCCAACCTGGAGGACACATTTATTTCTTTCACTCTTTCTTTTTATAGGATATTGTGGGGTCTGTCCCAACATCCATATCAGTGTTAGAAGGCTTCATAGATAGACAATTAGTAGCTCAGTAGCCTTTACCTTATCATCTTATGTTAAAGACTTGGGTTTCCACTTTGGCCAAGTTGAATGTTTAAGTCTTTAAAACATTCCAGTTATCTTATTATTCATTCTAGTTCAGTTCTTCGATCATTATAGTATTGATTGTTGTCTTCCACTGAGTTAAGTAAGTCAGGCCAATGGTCCGCTCAAGGCAAGCAATGGTCATTGAGTGCCGGCCACGCTCAGGGACTAAGCTCGGGGAGTGACACTTTCTTTACTCATAATTTATATTTCTAAGGTGTCATGGTCTAAAGACATCATCTTTCATAACCTGCGGACATCATATCATGCCTAAGGATTTAATTTCTGTCTATCATGATCCAAAGGTGTCATTGTCTAAATGCATCATTTTTCAGGGCCTACTGACAATATTTTCATGACTTGAGGATATATATTTTTGTATATCATGGCCCTAGATATTATAGCCTAAGACATCATTTTCATAGTCTTAAGGCAAAATTCATGGTTGATATGAGAAATTATATCATGTTTACATTCATCATTTATTTTGACATATGTGCCCTAATCACTTTACATAGTTGTATTACAAGTTACATATGTGCATATTAAAGACAAGATCAACCACCCTTTTGAGCAACCGTTTTAAGGATCACAATGGCTATCGCAACAGAGACCCTATCAAATTATTTTCTACTCGTGTCACCGTCTTCGTTGTCTACTCAAAATATCGTTTAGGCTATTTTGAAGATATCATTAGATTCATCTCGCTATTGTGACCTACCGCGAATATTCAGTCAGGCTCGTCCGCCTTACAATACGAAATATAGGCCCTTCCGCCTTACAATAGGATCTTAAGGTTCGTCGACCATACAGTACGGCATTTAGGCTCGTCCACCTTATAATAGGACACTAGGTTCGTCGACTTTACAATACGACATTTAGGATCGTCCGCCTTATAATAGGACATTAGGCTCATCCGCCTTACAATGCAATATTTAGGCTCGTCCGCCTTATAATAGGACATTCAGGCCTATCCGCCTTATAATATGACTTTAGGCTCGTCCGCTTTATAATAGGACACCCAAGCTTGTCTGCCTTACAATATGACATTAGGCTCGTCCTCCTTATAATAGGACATTAGGCTCGTCTGCGTTACAACGACATCTAGGCTCGTCTGCCTTGCAAAACGACGTTTAGATTTGTCCACCTTACAATAGGATGCTTAGTCATTTTAGAATTTGTAGGTGTGGTCGATTGCTCTCTCTCTACTCTATCATTGTCGCTTCTCCATCATGCTCTTCTCGCTAGTCTAATCTTATTCATTCAAGTCGATATCGTGCCCTTTCGAATATCTTACCGCTTTTTCAATTTTTAGAAACCTCGTTTGTTCATGAATCTAGAACTAAGCACGACCTAATTCTCGTATAACCAGAGATATGTAGGTGGCTTAATATCAAAGTCTTGTTCTTACCCTTTTTCAACTCTACATCATTTCAATTGATCCCACTAACGTCCCTCATCGGTCGGACAAAATTGGCTACTAAGTCAACTTTGGTTGCCCGACAATTCATTCTTCATTCTCAAGCAACCAAGGGGCAGCTGTTGACACCCAATTTTGACCGACATTTAACCCGTTTTAGGATTTCTATGCGATTAAATAAATATTTTTTAAATACATTTCGAGTTTAAATATTTAGTAGATTTTGTCTAAAAAATTATATTTTAGTATGCATATTTTATAAAACTATTGTAAATATTATTAAAATATTTTAAAAAAATTGTTGGTCAAACTCGAAAAAAGTATGTTATTCAAATGTTTTAAAATTACGTGATTTAATTTATACAAAATATATTACAATATTTATAGTATTTGAATTGAATAGCATTTCTTTTTTCTCAAAATTATTTAAATCTTAGCACATTCTATGCTAACTTCTTTCAATGCTAGCCACTCCAATTCAAATTTCACTTCAATAGTAACCACCATTTCATTGCAATTTTAGCTAATTTTATTGCAATTTCGGTCATTCCAATCCTCAATCCAATCTGATTTTAAGATTTAATCTTTTAATTTCAGCAGTTCATCCTTTGAGTTAAATCCTAGATCAAATCCTAACCCTTCATCTATTATTAAATCAATGGTTCAGATCGGATCTCTCTAACCTTCCTATCTTTGTTCTAAGACCCTAAATCCTAAGATTGTTCATTCTCTTCCTCCTCTCAAAAATCTGCCGCACCTCCCTCCCCTCTCCTCGCCTTTTTCCAGCGAAAGACGCCGGATGCAGACCCTCTCTCTCGTCGCTCCTCCTCTTCTCTCCTCTCTTCTCTTCTCCTTTCCACTCATTTTCCCAATTCTATCAAAGAGCGAGATACTAGACATCAGCTATAGCCGGTGAACCTCTCTTCCTCCTCTCTAAGCAGCGTCGCTGCTCTTCGTCCTCCACGTCGAGCTCCGGCGAGACGCCGTCCTCTCCGCCTCCCACTTTCCTCCCTTCTCTCTTTTTCCGGCGGCTAACAGCATCTAGGCGCAGCAAGCAAAGCAGTAGGGGCTGCTCCTCCTCCTTTCCCCTCTCCTCTCCAAGCAACACCGGCAGCAGCATCAACCGGCGAAAGCAGCACCAGGCGAGAGGAACTCCAGCAGCCACCAGGCGAGGCTACCGACGACAGTTCCAGCTGGCGAAAACAATAACAGCAACAGGGACGAGGACAGCCAGCAACCAGGCGATCCTTCATTCCTGCTCCTCGGCCAGCAGTGCCGACCAAGCAAGATTCGGCGAAGTCAAGGTTGGGTCAACGCTAAATAAAGGGGTTGATATGGTCAATGACGGATCTTCTCAGATCCATCCAGGTTCATTCTCCTAATTTGATTATATGATTTCTCAATTTGATTATAAACTAAAAAAAATTTGCATGCTTGTGTTACTGTGAAATATGTAATTGCTGTGAAATTTAATTCCTAGCATGAAAGTTTCACTCTATCGGTCTTGTTTCTTTAATGTGTGGATATTTAAGCATTGATTGTTAGCATGTTTTAATGGAGCTGTTAATTTTCATCCTTAAGTGATATTTTAATTTATGCCCTATGCTTGACAGATTTTGATTGGAATTTGCATATGGTAAATCTTAAATTTATGAATGAAAGCATGAAGCAATTTCCTTATACTTTTTTTTAGTGAATGATCTTGTATGCTATTAATTAAGTTGTTGTAAATTGATCCCTCCTCCCTTAATTAGTGTCCTAAATAAATTTCTTACTTGTTAATATTAATTTGTTTTCTTTGCTTGTGGACTGATTTTACTTCATTTGGTTAAGGAATTGATAGTGCACAATTGACCCCAAGATTATGCTTTTCCTTAGATGTTTATTTTGTCAATTTGGTGGGTATTATTAACATAAAAATTGATCCCCCTGGCGTAATTAGAGTTCAAATAGATTCTTACTTGTTTATTTATGGTAATCTAGTATTAAATGAATATTTTTCTTAGGAAATTACTGCTTTTATGTGCTGAGCATTGCTCACTGTCTGCTTTTAATTATGTCCTTGTCAGATTTAGTTGCTCATATATTTGGTAAAATAAATTAATAATAAAATCTGATTTGACTCTCCTTTGAAATAAGGAAAATATGATTAATTGATTTCTTAAAATATTTCTTTCCCTTATGTGTTCTCCCTTTCTACTATTTAAGTAGACCCTCCTCTCATTCCTAAAAACCTCACATTTTCTCTGACTTTTGCTTCATACTCTTAAAAGAATTAAGCTTTTCGGTAAAGTAAAAGGTTCCTCTCTACTCGATTTTGTTGTGACCCGGCCTGTGATCGGATTAAGTGTGGATTTTCATGCTAATATTAATTTCTTCCTAACTAGGTTCGTTTTTCTGCATTAGTCTCGTACTTTACTTTACATTTTTTATCATGTGTTTTTGTTGTATGTCTGAAAACGAACAAAAGGAAGCATTAGGGTTAGTTTCTTACCCCTTTTGATCTATGTGTGATTTCATGTTACTCTTGATTGCCAGAATGCTTGTCTGTCTGCTTTCTACTTATATGTGTGAAATGATTAATATTGTTCAAGTGAGTTTGATAATTAGTATTATATTATTATTGCCTTTATGCATTGTATACGCCTGCATTTTCTTCTCCTTTAGCAGGTTTGGACATTTTGTTCAAGTTGAAGAGTCGCCCGGTTAAGAGATTGAATGGAGTTTTATATTTTTAAGTTATTTTTGTTGTTGGGTTTGTTCTTTATTCGGCTTTATAATAATCTTGTAATAACTCTCAACTCTCTATCTATATGAAATAACTAGGAAATCGTCTAAGGGAGGGAGAATTACGTGCTACTTGTTTATTCACTTTATCATAATTTATCTGTGTTAAAAAATATGCTTAAAGAATTGTGACTTGATTAATAGTATGTATTATAAATCGATTTTAGGTCTATCTAAAAATGAATAAACGTGTCATTGCTTGATCACTTATTTAATCTTGGCTAATTGATATTTTAAAACTTATTTGGATTACATGTTAGTTAATTGTCTGCTGTTGACACTTTCTAGTATGTAACATTAATAAATAAAATCAACCTCTAATTACTAATTGATTCTAAATGCATGTCAATCATAAGGCTGAAAATTTGGTAGAAATCATGTTGATAGTTGTGTTGGCTAGAATTGATGTCATAAGGATTAGTCTTGCTTTGTGTGTTATTTGGGATTTAGAAAACATATCTATAGGTGCTACACTATATATTGGAGTTTTTAGCCACCTAGAAATCATGTTCATAGGAGTTATTAAATAATTTTCTAGCATGTTAAATAATGTGAATAAATCTGCTGCATATTTCTGCTCATTGTCAAATAATTTCTGCAAATAATCATTTCCGCCAGTTAAAATATATTTAACTATTTTCAGCATGTTAATTAACTAACAACATTCTGTTTGGAGTTTTCTTCCACTATGTTGTGATATATTTATTAACTGCAACTTAAAATAAAATTAATAATTCTCAGCATGTCAAGTTAAAAAATTTGTACCACTTAGATAAATCAATTAATTATTCTTCTTTAAATTTATCCATGTAATATAACTGTTTTAAAACCGGCTTAAAAAGAATTAGAATCTACTATTAATAAATTATTTTTCTACGCCTTTTAAAATTGTTGTTAACTAAAATAAATTGTTGTTAACTAAAATACGCTTTCTGTATTAATTTATGCAAGCTTTAAATCAATTTAATAACTACCTTCTACATCTGTGATTCTCTATTTCCCTTTTTATTAATAATTATATTATCAATAACATTTGTATGCTCACACACTTAAGTATGAGACCTTTCACTTTATGTGTGTTTGCTAGCATGTTAACTAAAATTTAGAGGCCAATATGAGATTTACGTACTAAATGAATGTCCTATATGTTTGACTTGGTGTCTAGGAGGCCCTTATATTTTCTTTTTAGTCTAAATCGTCCTAATAATAGTCCAATGTCTCTTAGACCTTAAGCAGGGACGCTGGGCACCTTTTAGGACAAAATACATGTGGTGGGGGTAGGGATAGTTGGGCCCCACAGAGATAATGACATCGACTCAGGTTTGAAAAGACAAAGCTTTGTTTTGTTTGTCCCTACATGGAAGCCTATCGGAAATATAAAAAGAAAAGTCGACTGCTGATCCAAAAAGCCTCTTAGAGTCCCCTTCCCTTTTGTCCCTTTATTTGTTTAAATTATATTTATTTGGGGTAGCTTAAATAAAATATAAAAATTGTTTGCTTATTTAATTGTGTAATTTCTGTCTCCTTGCTTATCTCTTTATTAACTGCTTAGTATTGTTATGTCTAATATTATCACCTAGTTTTGCATGCTTAACTAAATAATTAAAATAATAATGTGATCTTATTTGTTTAGTGTTATGTTATCGTCTAGTTGTGCATGCTTAATTAACTAACTAAATAAATAAAGTGATCTTGATTGTTTAATACTATTTATCACCTAGCTAGCATGTTTAAGTTAAATATTTGTATCACCTAGTCTCACATGCTTATAATTAATTAAAATAATAATGTGAGATAGTTGCTTAATCTTAATTGTTTAATATTATTATCACCTAGCTAGCATGTAAATAATCAAATAATGAAGTGACCTTATTTGTTACTTATAACCCCCACATAAATTGCATGAGATACGGTCGGGACCCATATTTGTGGACCTAGAGGGATGCCTAACACCTTCCCCTCTAGGTAATTTGAAACCTTACCCTGATCTCTGGTTCGTTGACTTTAGTTAGACTTAGTTAGGTTAGATAGGTGCACTAACGCGCCTTAATTCGTTAGGTGACGACTCTTCAAATTCAAACAATCCCAAAAAAGTTGTTAAGTTGTGCATCAAAATCCGTTTTTGAAAAAAATGGGAAGCGATAACCAGTATGTTGTTGATGCTCTAGTGCAAGATGATGTGATCGGTTAGCATCTATTATTGATGCTCCAGAGAATTCTCTCAGAAGATATACTAGAGAGAAAATATCTTCATCTCGTTATTCCCCCAATGAGTATGTACTCTTGACTCACAGGGAAGAACTTGAGAGTCTTGATGAGGTCATGGAAAGTGAAGAAATACAAAGGTGGTTTTATGCTATGGAAGATGAAATGAAATATCTATATGATAATCAGAACTTTGATTTGGCTATGTTACTTAAAGATCGAAAAGCTTTGAAAAAAAGGTGGATTTTTTGGATGAAACATGAAGATGGTAACTCAGTTTCATGGTACAAGGCTAGATTAGTTGTGTGGGTTTTAACCAGAAAAAAAAAGGGAATTAATTTTGATGAGATATTATCTCCAGTTGTGAAGATATCATCAATCCGTGTGATTCTAGGCTTGGCTGCAAGTCTGGACTTGAAGATTGAAAGGATGGATTTTAAAACTGCTTTTCTCCATGATGACTTAGATGAAGAAATTTATATGGAGTCGCCAGAAGGATTTGAAGTCAAGGAAAAAGATAATTATATTTGCAAATTGAAGAAAATCTTGTATGGTCTAAAACAAGCTCCTAAGCAACGGTACAAGAAGTTTGGTTCTTTTATGAGTCAATAGGGCTTCAAGAAGACTTCTTCAGAACATTGTATTTTTGTGCGAAAATTCTCTGGTAATGAATTTATCATCGTGTTGCTTTATTTTGATGACATGCTTGTTGTTGGTCATAATATTTGCAGGATTAAAAAGTTGAAGCAAAAGTTGAAGAAGTCTTTTGCTATGAAATACTTGAGATCAACAAGGCAGATACTCGACATGCAGATTTTTCGTGATAGAGAGCTGAAGAAGTTGTGGTTTTCACAAGAGAAGTATTCAAAAAGTATTTCGTAGATTCATCATGGACAAAGCTAAAGTTTTCATACACTTTTAACTATGCATTTCAAATTGAGTACTAAACATTATCCTTCTAATGATGATGAGAAGGAAGATATGAAGAAAGTTTCTAATGCTTCAATTGTTGACAATCTGATGTATGCAATGGTGTGTACAAGAACAGATATTGTTGATGTTGTTGGTAATGTTAGATGTTTTCTTTCTATTTCAGGACGAGAGTATTGGAATATTGTAAAGTTGATTATGAGATATCTTTATGGCACTTCTAATCTGAGTTTGTGTTTCGGGATAAGAAAGTTTATTCTTTGTGGTTACACTTATTCAGATATGCCGGTGATGTTGATACTTGTATGTGTACTTCGGGCTATTTATTACTTTTGTAGGGAGAGTTGTGTCTTGGAAATCTACGTTGCAAAAATGTGTTATTTTATCTAATACAGAAGCTGAGCTTATTGTTGTTGAAGCTGGTAAAGGGATGATCTGAATGAAGATATTTTGGGGGAAATTAGGTTGTGCTTAAAAGAGGTAAATGCTTTATTGTGATAGTAAAAGTGTTATTCTTCATGACAATAATTATACATTTCATTATCGATCTAAACACATTGTTTGAGGTATCATTGGATTCAAGATGTGGTGGATTCTAAGTTTCTTGAACTTGAATAAATTCATACTAATGATAATGGTTCCAACATGATGACTAAATCTTTGCGGGAAGTTTGAAAAATGTTGCATGATCGCCGGGATGGAGGTATCCTCCACATAGTAGGTAGGGTGAGAATTGTTGGATTTTGGGTCTTTTTTCCTTTCTATGTGGATAAATTTTAGTTCAAGGTTTTGGGCCCCCTTCCTTTTCTTTGTAATAAATTTAAGCCCAATTTGGACTAGCTCACTTTGTCCATAAGCCCAATATTATAGTGCATATATAAGACTTTATTTTAGGTCTTAATTTTAAGTGTCACAAGATTTAGATCAACAGCCACATAGAGAGAAAAGTGAGAGTGCAGATTTTCGCACAAGCACTAGCAATCAATTTCAAATCGCATTCTCGCTTCATTTCTTGTCTGATTGAGTTGGTTTTTGGATAGCTTGTTTCTTTCTACTTAATATTTGATAGAAAACAAAAAGAGGGTGATTTGGAGTCATGCAGCTTCGAATTTTAGCTTGTGAACAGTAGCTGCATTTGGTGATTTTGCTCCTTTTATTTCTCTAGTTTTTTGGTGTTATTTTATAGTTATGTTGTTCATTGTTTGGAACTTAAGAGGTTTTCCACATTAAATTTGAGGTCTCATGTATTGATTTATTTGCTTGCTGCTCCAAATAATTTTATTCTTGCATTACTTTATCTTCTTTTGGTTCAAATAGAAGGGAAAGTTTTGACTTAAATTTTCTTCCGTTGTTGCCCTATCGTTCACATTTGTTTGTATTTGCCTTTCTCAACAGAATTTGCAGGAAAAGAGAAAGCATATACAACTTAGCTTGACCACAAAATGCCCACTAACACATGAATCTCATGACAATATATTATTATCATACAAAGTAAAAGGCTAAACACTGAAACACACATTAGATCTCATGCTGGAGAATTTTCTTATAATGCACCATTAGAGTTAAATTGAATAGATCATATATTTTTATTGCTCATTACATATTCAAATTTGTCTATAACATTTTCGGTTTCTTTGTATGAAAATATTAACATAACATGTAAAAATCTATATATTATAATAAAATTGAATATGAAAACGGTGACGTGACGCTCTCTAAGGGCTTTGTTCTTTTTTTTTTCTTTTTTTTATTGATATTTTTCTCTTATTTCTTTCAATTGTTTTATTTTCTTACCTCTTCAATTACATAAATTTACTCTTAATAAATATTAATAAATTTCATAACTCCTAACCTTTCATATTCATAAATCTCAAATAATTTAATGTACAAATTTATGACATCTCAAAATCACACTTATAAAAACCTATTTTGAGACATACGTGATGATTATATTTTTTACATTTTTCTTTATTCTTCATCTTTTATCGCTTTTTTGGTTAATTTTTTGTCTTCTTTGATCTGATTTTGTAGGATGAAGATTGTTAGATATTTCTGTGCAATTCAATTTTACAAGGTAAACTATTTGATGTACCTAAATGGTTATCACCTTTTCTCTATTGCAATTATACATTTAATATTATTATTTTTAAATTTATGATAATATGAATCACAATTTTTTTAGAAAAACATGTTTGATATTTTCTATTTGCTTCTCTTTGTAGTTTATAGAGATTTTTTTTCCCTTCTTTTTGTAGTTTTTGGAGCATTATGTAATGTTGATACAAGATCCTTCCTTTATTTTAATCTCATAATTAAATACTCTTTAAAGTTTTTATTATATTTGATTAGTTAACTTTATTTTTATATTTTTATAGTTATTGTTGTTATTGTAGTTATATGATTAACTTATATCGTTTCATGTAAGGCTATTTTTAAAAATAGAAGCTGAAAAGAAGTCAACACACATGTATGCTACTCAATAAAGCATGCATATATAATTTTGTAGTCATGTAAATCAACTTTTAATAAGTATTATGATAGAACATGAGAATGTAAAGTTAATTCATAATTTTTATAATATCGTATAATTTATAAAAAGATATTTATTGATATGGAACTTTGTAACTTCATATTTTTAGTTTTTTCAAATATCACTATTACGATCTATTTAGTAATAATTTGAAATACAAAAGTATTTGTTTAGGATAAAATGATTTACTAAAGTTGTTTATCAATTACTACTACTCCATTGGTTCATAATTTTTAATATAAAAATTCAAGTATCTTTATGTATGGTACTTTAATGACTTTTGATGATCATAACTCCTAAATCATATTAATAATCATATTCATAATATCATTTGATATTTCATATTGTTGTCCTATAAATAGGGGCATTCTAAAAATACTTATAAAAAAAGATCAAATTTATATGTATAGTAAAATTTAGAAACTAAATAAATAATTTCTTTAACTCTCTTTTTTTCGAGAAAAAACTTTAAGTTTCATAATTTATTTTTCTAATGACAATTTTATGTTAAAAGTGTTAAAAAAAATATCATATGTTGTAAAATGAGAGTCAAACACAATAATACTAAGACAAGGAGGTAAGACAAATAGAAATATTAACTAGAAGTATTCTTTTATGGGAAAATGCACAAGTACCCCCTCAACCTATGCCCGAAATCCCAGAGACACATTTATACTATACTAAGGTCCTATTACCCCCCTGAACTTATTTTATAAGTAATTTTCTACCCCTTTTCGGCCTACGTGGCACTAACTTGAAAAAAAAGTCAACTAGCATTGGACCCACAAGATAGTGCCACGTAGGCCGAAAAGGGGTAAAAATTATTAATAAAATAAGTTTAGGGTGGTAATAGGACCTTAGTATAGTATAAGTGTGTCTCTGAGATTTCGAGCATAGGTTGAGGGGGTACTTGTGCATTATCCCTTCTTTTATCTCCTCAATGTTGTCATTCACAAGGGTAAAGCATACCCCTTTTATAGTTAGTAGAAATCACTCGTTTACAATGTTAAGCAAATACGTTAGAAGCTCTTTAAGTGTTACATTAAATGAGACATTATGTTAAGTGTATATTGAAAAGAAACATCCACACATTGAATAGATTTGTAACACTCCCCCTTGGATGTTTATAGATAATGTGTCTAGGTAAAGCATACCCCTTTTATAATTAGTAGAAATCACTCGTTTACAATGTTAAGCAAATACGTTAGAAGCTCTTTAAAGTGTTACATTAAATGGGACATTACGTTAGATGTATATTGAAAAGAAACATCCACACATTGAATGAATTTATAACACTCCCTCTTGAATGTTTAAAGTTAATGTGCCTCGTTAAAATCTTATATGAAAAACCCAGTGGAAAAAAGCCTAGTGAAGGAAAAAGAGTACATACATCTTGTAATACGCCTAAATCTTACGAGGAAAACTCAATGGTACAAAACCTTGGCTAAGAGAAAAAGAGTACAACGCGTATTTTACTCCCACTAATAAAAAAATTATTTGATATCTTGTAGACGACGCATTTCAATTTTATATCTTAGTTTTTCAAATGTTGACATTGGCAATGCCAACAAAATCATGTATGAAAAAATAAATTAGGTGAAATATGCTTTGTTTGGTCTCCTTTGATATATCCTCCCTTTGATTGAGCTATGCAAGCAGCATTATCTTCATACAATATTGTTGGAATCTTTGTTTGCACAGAAAGACCGCATAATTGCAAAATGTGTTGATTCGTTGATCTCAACCATACACACTCTCGACTAGCTTCATGAATGGCTATTATCTCTGCATGATTTGAAGAAGTAGCAACTATTGTTGTTTCATCGAACGACATGATATAGTTGTACCTCCATATGTGAATAAGTAGTCTGTCTGAGATCGGGCTTTATGTGGGTCAGACAAATAGTCAACATCTGCATAACCGATCAATTCTGACTTGGATGCATTAAGATACAACAATCTCATATCAATTGTTCCTTGAAGATATCTGAATATATTCTTAACACCTTTCCAATGTCTTCTTGTTACACATGAGCTAAATCTCGCCAATAAATTTACTGCGAAACAAATATGTGGCGGGGTATTATTGGCAAGGTACATCAGTGTCCCAATAACACTAAGATATAGTGTTACATTACCAATAACTTTTTCATCTTTTTCTTGAGGTCAGAATGGATCTTTATTTATATCAAGAGATCTCACAACCAACGGGTACTCTGTGATTTATCCATGTAAAATCGCTTCAAAACCTTTTCAAAATATGTTAATTGATGGATAAATATTTCATTTGTCAAATGTTCAACCTGAAGGCCAAAACAAAATTTTGTTTTACCAATATCTTTCATTTCAAATTCTTTTCAAGCACTCAATGACTTTTGAAAGATCTTTAGGAGTTTCAATGATGTTCAAGTCATCAACATAAACAAATATTATCACAAATTCAAATTTTGACCTTCGTATAAAAATACAAGGATAAATTGGGTCATTCTTATACCCTTTCTTTAACAAGTATTCGCTAAGACGATTATACCACATTCGCCCTGATTGTTTCAATCCATATAAGGATTTCTAAAGCTTTATTGAACAACTTTCTTTTGAATTTTTACATGCTTCAGCACTTTGAGTAATTCGGGGATTTTCATAAAAATATTGTGGTCTAGTGAGCCATACAAATAGGTTGTGACAATGTCCATTAGATGCATTTCAAGCTTTTCATGAATTGTCATATTTATTAGAGACCTGAAGGTAATTGCATCTACCACAGGAGAATATGTCTCATCATAATCAATGTCAGGCCTTTACGAAAATTCTTGTACCACAAGTCGTGCTTTATATCTTACAACTTTATCATTTTCATTGCATTTTCGCACAAAAACCCATTTGTGCCCCCACTGGTTGACACCTTCAGGTGTTCGGATTATTGATCCAAAAACTTTACATTTTTCAAGTTATGTCAATTTTGTTTGAATTGTTTCGTTCCATTTAGGAAAATAATTTTTCTGTCTACATTCATTGGCAGATCTTGGTTCCAAATTTCTAGTTGCATTATTTCAAGTACAACATTATAAGCAAAAATATTATCCACCACAATATTATTTTGATTTTTTTTTTTTTGTCAAGACATAATTTTTAGAGATTTCCTCATTTTCATTATTTTGAGGTACATGGACCTCCTCTGTGGTGTCATTATTTATTATGTCTCGGGGCTCTTCATGAGCAATTGCCTCCATATTTTGATCATCTTGATCATGTATTCCTTTCTTTTTACGAGAATTTTTATCTTTGGAATCAATTGGTCTACCACGTTTTAAGCGTGGTCCAGACTCATTTGCCTTAACAGTTTGTCCTATCGGGATATCAATTCAAACTTGAGCATTAACAGCTGGGATATATGATTTAGTAACCCGTGAAATACATCCGGCAGTTGGTTTGCAATATTCTGTAAATAAATTATAATATTCTGTAAATAAATTATCTTTTGAACCTCTTGCTCACATTGATTTGTTTGAGGATCTAAATGAGATAGAGAAAGTGAATTTCAATCTATCTTATTTCTCAACTACTTTTGTTCTCCCCCTAATGGCGGGTACACTGATTCATCAAAATGACAATCAGCAAATCTTGCTGTAAATAAATCTTCAGTTCTAGGTTCCAAGTATTTTATAGAACGAGATTCATACCCAACATATATCCCTAACCTTCTTTGGGGATCCATCTTTGTGCGTTGTGGTGGATCAATAGGAACATATACTCCACAACCAAAGATTCTAAGATGGGAAATGTTTGGCTCTTGACCAAAAACCAATTGCAATGAGGAGATGTCATGATAACTGGTTGGCCTTATGCGCACAAGTGCCGCTGCATGCAAAATAGCAGGCCCCCAAACTGTAACAAGCAACTTTGTCCTCATCAATAATGGTCTAGCTATCATTTAAGATGTTTAATCAATGACTTTGCTAGACCATTTTAAGTATGAACATGTGCAACAGGATGTTCAACTGTTATTCCAGTGGATAAACAATAATCATTAAATTCTTGAGATGTAAACTCGCCAACATTATCAAGACGAATTTATTTTATTGCATAATCTGAAAATTGTTCTTTTAATCTTATTATTTGAGCCAACAACCTCGCAAAATTCATATTGCGAGTTGACAATAATTACAAATGTGACCACCTTATAGATGCATCTATCAAGACCATATAATATTTAAATGGTCCACATGCAGGGTGAATAGGTCTACATATATCGTCATGTATCCGTTCTAGAAATGCAGGGGATTCCACCCTAACTTTAGATACTGATGATTTGATAACTTTCCTTGTGAATAAGCAGCACAAGAGAATTCCTTTGATTGGAGAACATTTTGGTTCTTCAAAGTATTCCCATGTGAACTCTCAATTACTCTTCGCATCATATTATAACCAGGATGACCCAATCGGTCATGCGAAATGATAAAATCATTAGAACCAGTAAACCTTTTATTTACTAGGACAAGTGATTCAACTATACCAATATTTGTATGGTACAACCCAGAAGAAAGTGCTGACAATTTTTCATGCACAGTTTTCTTATCCGCATTTATTGTAGTAATACAAAGGTATTCCACCTTTCCTTCATTCGCAGTCTCAACATGATAGCCGTTTTGGCAAATAATATTGAAACTTAACAAGTTTCTATGAGACTTACTACAATACAATGCATTATCAATTACCAATAATGTTCCTCCAGGTGGTAATAAGGTCGCTCTTCCAGATTCTTCAATCAATTTTTTACTACCGGACATTGTATTAACATATGCCTTTTTCATTACCAAATGAGAGGAATATTTATTTTCTCTAGTATGAGTTCTGACACTGTCCAGAAGACACATATCTCCACTACTCATCTTGGATCTAACAGAAGACTAGAAAATTTTATTTATCTTCATAAGAATAAAAATACATAATAAGAAGTACGAAACTTAATAAAAGAAACTTTAAGTACATGAACATTAATAAGACATTAAAAACACATAACAACATTATTTATTTCCCAATTCTATTATTAATCGTCAATTGTGATCCCTAAAGAAGTCCTTAACTTTTAGATGAGTAATATCATTGAGCCCATCAAAAGCATCATCTTTAAATGCTAAATTCGCCTCAACATTCTCATCATATTTTTGAGAAGATCCTGCCTGAACATCATCTTTGAGAGTTGACTCTACTCGGGCATTAGAAGAGGAGGCTCCACCTCTATTTCCTTTGCTTTTAAAGGAATTTTGATACAGCGACAAAATGTTAAGGTACCCAACATTCATTTTTTCAGTGACCTTTAAGGCCACAACGATGACAGTGATCGCCCTTTCCTTTAGAAGGATTATTTTGAGAATCCATATTGTTCTCCCTTTTGTTATGATCACCACCTCGATTATTATTATATCGTCTTTTTTCCACTCATGCGCACATTATCATGGCCTCGATTATTTTGTCTTGTTTCAGACTGATCGTGTGCTTCAACCGCGTGCGCCTCTGGTAATGGAGCACTTTCAGCAGGACGAGTTTCATGATTTTTTAATTAAAATTCATTGTGTTGCTCAGCCACCTGAAGACATGAGACTACTTCGGAGTATTTTTTTAAAACCCTTTTCATGGTATTGCTGTTGTAATATCATATTGGAGGTATGAAAAGTAGTTAGTGTCTTTTCCAACATGTCCTCATCTTGTATAACTTCCTCATATAATTTTAGTGGGAAGTAATTCTAAATACAACATAGTTATACTCAATTACGATTTTATAATCTTTAAACCGCAAGTGCATCCACTCATAACGAGTCCTTGGCAATACCGTTGCCTTGAGATTGTCATACCTCCCATACAAACCTATCCACAATTCAAGTGGATCATTCATTGTCAAATATTCAAACTTCATCAAGATGATGACGAAGGAAAATCATAGTTTTCGCTTTATCCTGACTTGATGTCGTATTTCCTTCGATTATACTATCACCAAGACCCTTAGCGGTAAGGTAAATTTCAGCATCAAGTACCCATGACAAATAATTCTTTCCAGAAATATCAAGTGCCACAAATTCAAGCTTTGACAAATTTGACATGGTGAAAACTATCATAAAATAATTTTGAGTTAATATTATGATGTTGGTTTATTTATTATAAATGACATACTAATAATTTAAATAGTAAAGTATAGGATGAGCATAACATACATTATATGCATGAACATTAATGTTAGAAAAAAAATGTAAACTCATGAAGCATTGAAACGGTAAGAGTTAAATATATTTTCTAGTTGTTTTAAGTATTTATTACTAGTTTCAATTAACGTTAAAATTTAGTAACAATTTCAAGTTATATTTAATACAATACTATATTCTTTATGACACACAAAATGGATGACAAGAAAATACTTACGAGTATTCTAGCTATCATGCTATCATATTGCTTCGTATTAAATTTAGAGTTATAAATTAGTAGCATAAATAACATAACAATATAATTTGAAACATACTGATTATTATGTGTAGTAAAGTATCATAATAATACGGAGAAATGGTTTGGTGCACCCTTGTACTTGTATGAGTTTGTATTGTGGATCCTTCTACTTAATGAATTATCAGCTCAACCCTTAAACTTAATCAAAAATTGATTTCAATATGTGTGTAGTTTACTCGCCCTTAAGTAGATGACATGTCAAATCCATGTAATTAAATTAACAACATATCATCATTATCTTAACTAATTGTTATTTAAACAAATTATTAACTAAATTTATTAACTAAAAAATAAAATAATAAAAAATCAATTTATTTCTTAAAGAGTAAAATTTGGGCAGCTATGACGCACCACTAGTCATTGTAATCGGCGGCCGCACCACTAGTTCTAGCCAACAAACTTTTTTGCCGCCGTGACTAGTTCCTTGTGCTATCTCCTGCCTCGTTCTCATCTTCAATGTTTTACTTTTCACCACACTTTCGGAGACCCCAGCGAAGCATAAAAAATGGTGCGTCCTCTCCATCCTCCATGGCATACCAGAAAACTCCCTCGCCGCTTTCCATTCTGACGGAAAAGAGACCAATATCACGTACCATTCTAGCGAAAAAGGACCAGCGCCACCTCTCTCCCTCTCATTCTACTCCGAACCAGCGAGCACCATCATGAAACCAATGCTGCTTTTTCTCTCCACTGATAATCACCATGAAATCTGATGTCAATGAGAGTGCTAATGCCAAGATTGGATAAAGAAGATAACATGCAGTATGGAGAAGAAAAAAATGGGATTGGGGCAAGGTGGGGGTGGCTTCAAAAAAGGTTTGGGGTGGGAGGGGAAGCTGTTGTTTTTTTTTAAAAAATAATTATTATTTTAATTTTTTATAACTTTAATAATTTTAAAACTTAAAATGTGATGTTCACTTGCTTTAACATGTGTGTATTCACTTTTTCTCGCCAACTCAGTCATTTAATGCCACATAAGCATTGTCAATGGTCAGAAGAGTTTAATATATTGTATTATACAAAATTTAAGGGTTGAGTTGATAAAACATTAAATAGAAGGATCCATAATACAAACTCATAAATATAAGGGTCTATCAGATCATTTCGCCTAATAATATCTAAAGCAAGTTATATATATAGTAATAAAAATACGGATCAAAGATTTATGCAAGTCCTATTAGAAATGTTATAAACACATAAATGTATACATGGCTCTAAAAGAAAGTTGATTAACTTTTAGGAATTAATTTCGAATTAAGGGTGTGTTTGGTATGAAGGAAAACATCATTTTCTGGAAAATATTTTCAATTTTCTCATGTTTGGTTGGGACAAAAGTCTTGGAAAATATTTTCCAAATCAACTCATTTTCCTCAAAATTAAGGAAAATGACTTTCTATAAAAAATTAAGGAAAACATTTTCTAAAACACTCCTACAACCTCAAATTACATTTTTTTTGGCAAAACATCAATTTTTAAAATATTTTCAATTTCAAAATTTTATTTTTCACCCGATCCCTGACCCCCCACCCCACCCACCCACCCACCCACCTACCACCAGCCAGTCCCCCACCCCACCCCCCCCCTCCCCCCCCCCCTCCCCCTCCCAAACAAATTTGAGTTCGTTTTTAAAAATATTCTTATTTTAAAACTCCTACCTCCCTCCCTTGCCCCCACTCCTCCCCCCTTCCTACCCCCCCCTACTAGCCCCCCCCCCTAAAAAAAAAAAAAATTTTTAAAAATTATTTTAAACTTCAAAAATTTATTTTTTCACCTAACCCCTGCACACACCCCCGCCAGCCAACCCCCTACCAGCCCCCCCCCCCCCTCCCAACCCCCCAAAAAAATTAATTTAGTTTTTAAAAAATATTTTCAACTTCAAATTTTTTATTTTTTCACCTACCCCGTACACCCCCACACCCCCCCTCCCCCACATCCTCCTCCCCCCCCCCCCCCAAAAAAAAAATTGTTTCTAAAAAATATTTTCGATTTCGTAAATTATTTTCTACTCTAGTAAAAATAAAAGATGTTTCTCAAAAAATATTTTTCATTTATAAATCAACACTAAAAATAATTTCTGGAAAATATTTTCTACTCACCAACCAAACATGAAAAATTAAGTTCAAAATCTACTTGTTTTCCAGGAAAACATTTTCTAGGAAAACATTTTCCATGGAAAACATTTTCCTTCATACCAAACACACCCTAATTAGGTCTCAGTTAGTTAAAGACTCGTGCTAATAACGTGTTGTAAAATGAGAGCCAAACACAATAATACTAAACAAGGAGGTAGAACAAATAGAAATATTAAGTAGAAGTATTCTTTTATCTCCTCAATGTTGTCACAAGGGTGAAACATACCCCTTTTATAGTTAGTAGAAATCACCCGTTTACAATGTTAAGCAAATACGTTAAAAACTCTTTTAGTGTTACATTAAATGGGATATTACATTAGGTGTATATCGAAAAGAAACATCCACACATTGAATGAATTTGTAACATCATATATATAAATCAATTTTCTTCTTAACAACATAAATGGATTTCTAACATCATATATATAAATTAATTTTCTTCTTAACAACATAAATGGAGTGTAAATAAGGATAATAAAAGTAATATATTTTTCTTTTTCCTCACTAAAAAAAACGCCTAAATCGTGGGGGTTTCAAAGCGGAGATTAGCTACAACCCCCACAAAATATATTAAATAACGGGGGTTTGATAGCTAACGGAAAATAAAATTAATTGTAGGGTTTAAACCCCCAAAAATAAATAAATACTTGGGGTTTAAACCCCTGCAATCTGAAAATACAATTTGTTTTTAAAAAATATAATATATGTATATATTTTTAGTTCCTGAAATACAAAATACTCTTAGATATTTTTAATTGAATTACAAAATTCAAAATAAACTCACAACTTTGGCAACTTCACTCCTTCCAAATTGCTCTCTCACCGTCTCCGTCACACTTGTCTCACCGCCAAACCTCTCTGCCAAACCTTTCCGGCAAAACTCTACCTCACAACTCTGTAAACTTCAGCTACTCACCAGATTCGGAATGGGATAGGCGTTCTAGGGTAATGTTTTTCACTTCTCAGCTCTATGTAAAATGAACTTACCTCACCTCTGTGGATTTTCTCATCTGAATCTTCACAAATCTGTAAGTTTTGTACAAATTACTGGTTGTAGTTACTATGTAAGTTTGTTTTTTTGTTGTTTGTATAGATGCATGGAGTGGAATTAGGTTGATTTTGTTGTATTTGTCATGGGATGAAAAATTCGAAATATCAAGTTTGAACATGTATTTTGTGGTAGAATTAAGTTTATTTTGTTATAATTTTATCGATTCAACAGATTCTTCCAGATATTCTATGTATACAGATTCTTAGTCTCCATCTTGTGACCTATGAGTCTGGATGTACTCCCAGGTTGAGCTCATATATGAACTACAGTGAGGTTTTTGTTGTGAAATTTCCATTAGAATTTGCAATATCATGTCATAGAAACATATCACAGTCCCTCTTCCTGTACTAGTAAGCATAAATGAGGCCAAGCAGACCAATGTTATACCTTCCCACCAACTGTATTACTCCAATAGAATTGAGCATACAACATATGCATTTGATTAATCACACCATCTGGGGGATTCATTCCTGATAGTAGAAGTATAGACATGCTTGTGGATTTCTAACTACATACTAGAAAGCTTCGACTCTTTGTGAATTTCTTAGCAGAAGAAGACTCTGAGCAGCTTGTACGTCCTGCACCATGGCGTTTATATGTAGTTGTCATTGTTGTTGTCGTCTTAGAATTTTTATGTTGGTAAGATTATCCTAACTTATCATTAATATACTTAAGACCATAAAGTGATATACTTAGTTGGTCGGACAAGTCCTCGGTAACAAGTTTCAGATCATGTTCAAGACTCACTCAATATGTCAATCTTGTTTGCTTTCTATTAGATTATCTTTCTCACTATGAGATGAGACCATCAAAGCTTGAGAAGTTGTCTTAAAGCTTTAGGATTCAAATATCATCCAACTCTTTCAAGTCTATTTTGTTCCTTGTTTAACTTCTTTTTCAGATTATGACTTGTCTCGAACTCAATGGTTGTTCAAATTTTTATGCTCATTTTAGCTCTTTAGCCTACTGTAGTTTCGCTTTTGTTTGTCTTAGCTACTCGTTAAATTTTATTTTTCTTATCTACTCGTTATGTTTAAATTAAATGTCTGGATCAGTTCATTAGTTGTTCATATTTTCAGAATTCATGTAAAGTCTTTTTATCTCTGTGTTTATTTTTCTTATCTACTCGTTATGTTTAAATTAAATGTCTTGATCAGTTCATTAGTTGTTCATATTTTCAGAATCCATGTAAAGCCTTTTTATCTATCTGAATGAAGAAAAAATTCAAAGAAAGAGGTGCTCCATTGTTGCCAAAAAATGGTCATACTCTCTAATCTGCATAGTTTCCTCAACAAATCACTTTCCATATTTATCAAAATTCCATTAGAACAGATCAGCAACTTGCGTTATGAAATCCAACACGTCACTGGAAAGACAAGAAAGATCAAATCTTATACAGAAACAGAGTGTCCCCCATAGTCCCTTTAGCTTTTGCAGAAGTCAATATTTGGTTGGAAATAAAAATTCACTAAATACTTACTATGCAGTCATAACCTGGTTATGTATGCGCTCATTCTTGTACATTGTTGTTGAGTTCAAGACTCCTAAATACTTACTATGATATGACAAATTACTCTGTTTCCCTAACCATGGTCATATCCCAGACAAAGGAACTAACTGATTAAACTAGAGAGTAAGAGGATTCAGGAACATATTTTACCATTTCTTGATGAATACTGACTTGAGTGACATGATTTCTAGTGATCTGGCTAGTTCATAACATCAGTTTTCATTGATAGATTCATAACTTAAGTTAGTCGTTCTATATAAGCAAATGTTGTGACATCATGACTGTTGTTTAGATATTCCTTTTGCATAATCTTATAGAAAATATTTCTTTTGTTTAATTTATCAGGTCTTGACCCCCCTTTCAATATTTGCTTTTTCTTGAACTGGAATTGGAACTGGAGAGCTGCTAGATCTTCTTTGTTTAAGGATAAAGAAAGTTGAGGTACTCTGACCCCCTTTTGATATTTGTTGGTACTCTTTCATGATAGCTTGATGAACTTCCTGGTATCAAGTTGATTTGTTGATGCTGATGCTGAGCTCTCTCAATTTCAGCTATCTGTTTTATTTTACTTACAAAATAAATCAATGAGTTTCTGCCAAATAAGTTAGTACATACACAAATTGATTGAATATCGAGTACAAGCCTGTAAATAATTCAGGTGCGCTTACTACAATAGTACTAAGTAGAGAAAAAATAGACATTTTCTCTCAGATTGTTGTTTTGTAAATCCACATCCACTTCTTGTGTTCATTATGTTACAATTTTGGAATGAAAATAGAAAACATTATGACCAAAAATAGATCGATTAACTTGAAATGAAAACTAACTAGATGAAAGACTGTACTATGACTTACCCTCTTCTGCATATACTCCATTTCTGCATTAGCTGGTACATAAAATTTAAAATATCACTCTAACCTTATAATTTTCTCATGAAAATCTTATAGGTGATATTCTCTGCTAATCTTGTTTTTTTCGATGGATAAATCTTGGATTAGAATGCCAAGGACCACAAAAGAATATCTGGTTGGTTTGAATCAGTTTTTGGAATTTGCATTTAAAAATGGAGCTATAGAAGATAGAATAAAATGCACGTGTCCTCAATGTTGTTTTGGAAAATGGCAGACTAGAGAGGTAGTATTTGATCATTTGATTTGCAAGCCATTTCCTCAAAATTATGTCATTTGGGTTATGCATGGGGAAACAAGTGTGTTGCAAAATTCTGAAAGCAGAGAGTTTACTCAGGATACACTGCCTTCAAAAAATCCTGTAGAATTATTGATTAATGAAGCATTTCATGGCTTTAGGCAAGAGAGCGTTGATGTAGGTCCGTCGCAAGTAGGGCAAAAGAAGAGATATTAAAGGATATACCCACATCATATGACAAAGACTTTTCTGAGTTGCTCAAAGATGGAAGGGAAGAATTGTATGAAGGGTCTAAGTACTCAAAATTAGAGTTTTTGTTAAAGTTATATCACATAAAGTGTTTGTCTAGTCTAAGTGATCAAGGGATGACTATGATATTGGATCTACTCAGGGATGCCTTTGAATTTGCAAAGATCCCTGATTCTTTTTATGAGGCTAAGAAAACTATAAACAAGTTATGTCTTGATTAGGTTAAGATTGATGCTTGTCCAAATGATTGCATGTTGTATTGGGGAGATGATGTTAATGAGGAAACATGCAAGCATTGTCATACTTCGAGATGGACCCTTGATGAGAAGAATACAAACAGTAAAGTGGCTGCTAGGGGTAAGAAGGAAAAAAAGAGACCTGCAAAAATTTTGCGTTACTTCCCATTAAAGCCAAGATTACAAAGATTGTTCATGTGCTCTAAGATGGCAGAACATATGAGGTGGCATGCGGAGGGTGGTAACAAAGATGGAATCTTAAGGCATCCTAGAGATGGTGAGGCATGGAAGAGATTTGATACAACTCATCCTGAATTTGCTTTTGATTCTCGGAATGTTCGATTAAGGCTAGCTAGTGATGGTTTCAATCCCTTTGGAGTGATGAGTACTAATAATAGCATTTGTCCTGTAATTTTGGTTCCATATAACCTACCACCTTGGTTGTGCATGAAACAACCAAATTCTATTCTATCAATGATCATTCCAGGTCCACGAATGGTGGGAAATAACATAGATGTATACTTACAACCTCTTATTAAGGAGTTGAATGAGTTGTGGAGTGAAGGTGTAGAGACTTTTGATTCATCAAAGAATGAAATGTTTAGAATGCGGGCAGCTCTTATGTGGACAATTAGTGAGTTTCCGGGACTCGGTATCTTATGTGGTTGGCACACATATACCGGTTTTGCATGTCCATCTTGTAATTTTGACATGAAACCTTGTCGACTAACTCATAGTGGAAAGTGATGCTTTGTTGGTCATCGTCGATTTGTGGCAAGAAATCATAAATTCAGATTAATGAGGAATCATTTTGATGGAGCTGTAGAAGAAAGAAACCCCCCAAAAAAGTTATCTGGATCTGATATTTTGCAACAAGTGACAAATATTAATGTTACATTTGGAAGACAAGAAAAGTTGAATGATAAAAAAAAAGAAAAAGAAAAAAAAATAGACAAAGCAGTGTGGGTGAAGGTTCAACTAAACAATGGAAGAAAAAAGCATATTCTTCAATCTTTCTTATTGGGAATCCAACTTGTTGCGTCATAATTTAGATGTTATGCATATTGAGAAAAATATTTTTGACAATATTATTCACACTCTGTTAAATGATAGAGAAAAGTCAAAGGATCACATTGAAGCTCGAAAAGATCTACAAGATATGGGTATAAGGGAAGACCTTTGGGCAGATGAGAATGGTGATTTTCGGCTTGGTGCATTTGCAATTCCAAAGGATAAGAAAGTGACCTTCAATATCTTAATGCCCGATGGTTATTTGAGTAATATATCTCGTTGTATACATCTAGAATCAAAGAGGATCTTTGGATTAAGAAGTCATGATTGTCACATCATTATGGAACAATTACTGCCAATAGCAATTCGCAATGTGCTTCCGAATCAAGTTGTAGCAATTTTGGTAGAGTTCTGTCCTTTTTTAGACACATTTTTCTGAAAAACTTGAGCCTCATGGACCTAGAAAAACTACAAAAACGGATTGTTATCACTCTTTGCCACCTAGAGATGTTGTTCCTTCCATCCTTTTTTACTGTAATGGACATTTAACTGTCCATTTAGTGGACGAAGTAATACAAGGTGGTCAAGTACATTATCGATGGATGTATTTTGTTGAAAGGTAAAATATCTTATTTTTAAAAACTTTTATCTCAAAGTAAATGCTTGTTCTAATACTATGTAATTTTAATGGTAGATTGTTAGGTCATTTCAAGTCCCTTATAGGGAACAAATCACAGGCAGAAGGATGTATAGCTGAAGGTTAAAAAATTGAAGAAGCTCTAACTCTTTTTTCTCGTTATTTTGAGTATATCGAGTCGAGGGTAAACAGGCCTAAACGAGTAAACGATGAAACAAATCATAATGAGGTTCCTGAAAGGTCATCTATGTTCCCTCGACAAGGTAAAGTTGTCGGAGGGTTCATAACATTTCCTTTGACTCATTTGGAGAATGTAAGTTATTAAATGAGACAGAAAATGTGATTAAAATTAATGAAGGTCAAGTTCACTAAAAAATTCCAGAAGCAATTCTGGAGCTTAGAATGTGGAGTGTTGATTGGTCTGGATTAGGAAAAAAGAATGTGGAAATATGAGTATTTGTCTATAGAACTTTGTGGAGTGTTGTTTGGTCTGACTTGTGATTCTTTTACTATTATGTGCAATAAAGAAGTAGCAAGGTCTAGAACATATTTTTGCATATTCTTGTATGTTAGAATTTAGTATTTGTTAACATACTGTTGTTGACATACAGTATAAGTATTTTATATATATATAAATCACCATTATGGTTGGATTAGGTTTCAGTCATAATCATTTTATTGCATTCAAAAGAGGTTACAAAAGAAGGTTGAGAGCATTTATCTTGGCAGGTGGTACTTAAAATTTATCAAGTATGTTACAAAAGTTTTGAGTTTGGATGAAGTCACTTATATGTTTATTTTCCTTTGCAGCCAGGTGATGTTAGTGATAGTAATCGTAGTGAACCCCGCTGAAGTTTCATGAACAGTTGTAGATCCTTTCTTGAGTTTGGATGCTAGTGATCTAAAGTTTAAGCAATTTTTTGTAGTGATTTGAAGTTCAAGCAAGATTAAGCAAGTTTTTGTAGTGATTGAAAGTTTCTTGTAATAATATGGTTGAAGTGAATAACATGTTCCAATTAAGTTTGTAGAACTAATAGTACACTTTATGATATGTTTTTGTGGTGAACTATTGTGCTATTTCATATACTAATATGCCCTTTTAGGTTTGTCTATGTTAATTAATTAGTTATTAATATTTAAAATTGAATATTTAATTTCCAGCAAAATTTTAGAAAAAATACATTTCATAAATAGCAGGGGTTAAAACTCTTGTTAGTTTTAATGTATAAATCATGAATTGTGGGGTTTTTGACTCCCAGAGTACATAAATTGTTGGGGTTCTGAATCCTAAATTTGTGCAGTTATCAATTTGTAGGTTCAAAAACCCCGCTAGTAAACCCAGCTACTGGTACCAGGGGTTGGAAAAAAAACCTACGACTTAATTGTGGCACACCTAATTGTAGGGGTTTCTGTAACTGTCGTAAAGCTAAGTTGCGGGGGTTATTGACCTCCGGAATATGTAATTTTAACACCTAGAATTTAAGTGTTTTTTTGTAGTGCCTTTTTACCATAATAAATGTGAATATATGATTAATGTGTATTAAATTTATTATTATTGAAAGCAAAAAAAAGTTTCTTTTATTTTTTCTACATTAAAGGAGGTGTTATCCTTTGTACCATTATTACTCTGCTTTATTTATAATAATTACCATGATAATATTATAATAATAGATTGAGAGAGAACAACTTTTGAACTTTTCATATCAACGTTTATATTTTCAATATTTTTTTTATCGGATAAAAATTTATTCATAGCAATTTTTTCGAATAAGTAATATTGAAGTCACATTGTAATTTGTCTTTTCTCTTTTATTATATTATATTATTAAAGCATTTATCAAATAGTGAACTTAATTATTTTAAAATATATTTAAGTTTTTCTTATAACCACGGAAAGTACACTAGTCATGTATACAACTGAATGAAGAAATATAATAGTTCAAAAATAAGGGGCAAGAAAAAGAAATAAATGAAAAAACTCAAAAGTCATTATCATAAGAAGTCATCTATACATAAATTTTCAATCTATCTATATTCTATATAAAGTTGAATCTATATCCGCTAATGTGGCACCCTCCAATGGCCAACATTTACTATTATCTATTTTTACCTATTTATTTATCTCCTTTTTTTGATATTTTTTATTTATTTTATACTTTTAAATTTATGCTTTAAAAAGTGTTTAAATGCATTACCCAACTAATCACATCCCTTTTACACATTCCTCAAATTAATATACATTAAAGTAAATGGAAGATGAAGAGACCAAAAATTTTTATTTTTCATAATTGTTTATATTTAGCCTATAAAATAAAAACATTTGATTCATCCATAAGCAACAACAATAGACTCATTTGCTTCTTCTTCTTCTTCTTCTTCTTCACGTCAATCAATTTCTCAATATCATGTTGTTTATAAATGAAAGATCATGCAACAAGGGTACCTCCTCAAAATAAAAGATTTTTGAAAGGATGTTGAACTATAATTTTTCCTACAAAAAGATATTTGTTGGGAAAAAAATTATTTGATTGAGAAATTCAAGTGTACCTCCTCAAAATGCAAGACTTTTTGAAAGAATGGTTCACGATTATTATTTCTAGAAAGATATTCGTTGGAAAAAAAATTCATTTGATTGAGATTTTTATAAGAGTGGAGAGTGCTCAAAAGGTAAGAAGAATTATTTGGAGAAATAATATATATATTTGTGAAAATCATATCAAATTAGGAAGAGAATAAGGAAAAATGTATTTTCTCATTTGGGAAGAGTCAAAATTAATGTTGACATTATTTCTTTCTAACTTCTTTGTTCTACTAATTTCTTTCTTTTTATTTTTTTTCATAAAAGTATTTTCTATTTTATTTTTTCTTTTATGCATCTTTATTTAAAATTAATATATAAGTACACGATTATATATGGTGTCAATTCATGAACAAATATATATACATTTATCGATAAATGTTTTTTTTTCTAATAGGTTATATTATGTATATATAGGTATTCTTTTCCTAAATGACTATCAGCTTAAAATGCCTCTCTCTCTCTCTCTTTCTTCCATCTTCCTCCTAATAAAAAATGTAAATTTCGTCTTTTATTTCATTTTCTTAAATATCTCCCTTAAATTTATTACTATCATTTTCTCGAATGAAGATCCGGTCAAGTATATGTAGGTCAAGTAATATTCAATGACCTTATAGATTCATGACATGAGTTCTATAGAATAATTTATGGTTGAGATTTATTTAAATTATATACTTATAATAATAATAATAATAATAATAATAATAATAATAATAATAATAATAATTATAAAAATAATAATAATAACAACATGTCAACCTTTTTATTTTTTAAAACTATCAAATAAAGCAATTAAGTGTATCCAAGCTAATATTTTCAAGAAAAAAAATTAAGATTGACGGGAATAAGCGAACTTCCTGAATTTTTATCCGCCAAACTTATTTGGGAGTAATTTCACACATGCTTTCTTCAAATTCTGAAGCAATCTCCAAAAATAGATCAAATTTAAAAACACCATTGAGTTCTAAATAAATATTCAACTAAAGAACATGATAACACATTTTTTATTAAAAAAAAAAAATATTTGGAGGTTTTCAAATAATTATAAAAATATATTTAATCGGATTCTTCAAAAGTGTCGGGTTCTTTAAAATTAGTATAATTTAAAAAATTTAATACATGTATGAGGTTTGACAGGTAAAAAAGTGGGGAAGTCCGCATATTTCCGCCAGTCTTTTTTTTTTCTTGAAAATATTAGGTAGGATACACTTAATTATTATATTTGGTAGTTTTATAAAATAAAAATAATTGACGACTTTGTTATTTTTATTATTAAGATGAGTATATAATTTAAATAGATCTCAACCATAAATTATTATATAGTACACATGGCATGAATCTATAAGACAAATGAAATATTACTTGACCTAATTATACTTGATCGGATCTTTATCCCATTTCTCCTAAAAAAATTTATGCTCTAATTAAATTTGTCTAACATACTCGACTATTAAATAAGTTTCTTATATAATTATGAGTCTTAAATAAGTGAGAAAATCACGTAAAAAAAATTCATATTTTATTTAGAAATCAAATCAAATCTCTTCACTTCATTTTCAACCATTAAAAGTTATTATATACAATTATCATTGTTTTTATTAACATTATGACTGTTAAGTGCATTTAAATTATTATTTTATATTTTATCCTTTAAAATTCACTATCCGATGGTCATATTATTCATATTTTATCATTATCTAACAATAAGTTTAAACAATATGATATAATAAATTTATAGAACAACTAAATCAAACATATATTTATCTAACAATATAATATAACGGATAATAACCATCTAAATAAGGTATAATATTTTAGAAAATACAACCAATCAACACATAAGTTCCAAAAAAATGAATACCACAAAGATACTTTAGAGAAGAAAAATAAGTGGTTACATCTCATATCTTCAATTATCATATATTTTTTATTACTTATTTATTTATGTTATTTCTATAATCCAAAGTAAAATTGATTGTTTTTATTTAACATATTCATTCTTTAAAAAATAGGGTGTTGAAAGAACTATAGAAAATTGCTTTGTTTTGCTAAGCTGCTTTCTTTTTAAAAATACTAATTATCAATCTTATATTATCTTTTTCCTTTTATTTTTTATTTTATTTTTTAAAACTTTTTATTGCTATAAAAGGTGTAAAGAAAAATGAACTTCTACATTTTTCTAATTTGTCAATTAGTAGTCACAACTCACAATATGAAAGACTTCATTTTATCTTTTCTATAATTAATTCTCAATTTTAGGAAATGATAGTGTCTTATTTTGATATTTATTCTAACCAAATAGCATAATATATGATTATGAGTTTGTCAATGTTTGGCTAACCTTTTCATATTACACATTAATAAAATTAACACACCCTTTCATATTCCATTTTAATAGAAAATAACATAATTCTTACCTGCTCCATTGTATTCACCATTTTCTTTTATTCAAATACTAAAATATAATGAACTTGCATTTGTTGAAGGAAGCTTGACGACTGATGGAACACGTCGAAGGACCAGGTCCATTAAAGCAGGTTGACGAGTTAGGGTTAGAGTCATACTAGGATTAGACTACTAAATCCTAAGTTATGTACGACTAAGCTACTGAATATTATAGGAGTCGACTAGGATAAGTTGTTTGACTTGTAATACAATATTACTCATGTAATTATTTGAATTGTAGTAGGACTCCTAGTATAACTAGAATAGGACTCTTCTCCTATATAAAGAGCTTGTAACTCTACATTATAATCATCAATACATTGTTGATTTCTCCATACTTTCGTGAGATTTCTACATGGTATCAGAGCAATAAAGTTTTTCCGTTCTTTAACGTATTAGATCAAAACCAAAAACAACCAAATTATCATACTGCAATGGCCCCTTTTACCAACACTCTTTCTACCTCTTCACTTCATCATCTTATTTCGTCCTGCTCCATTATACTTAAGCCAATGAACTATCTTATATGGAGGACACAAATGACTCAGTTGATTCAAGTGATGAGATTAACTGAAATCATCACAGAACCACGTAAAGCGACCTGTTCTACTGGACAAACTACTGAAAAAACTATAACAGGCGAGAAGGGTGCAAAAGACAGCAACATTGTTGATGACTGGGAGGAGAAGGATGATTACTAAGGAGTTGGATTTCATACACCTTGACAGAAGAAAGCATGTAAATGATTGTAGGTTGCTCAACTTCCAAGGAGATGTGAAAATGTTTGGAAGAAATATATATTCAAGCAACTAAAGATAAGAAGTTCCAGCTCAAGCAACAGTAGCAAAAAGTGAAGCTAGGAAACAAAACAATTGACGAATACATTAAGGAATTCAAAAGCATATGTGATGGTCTTGCAGCCATTCACAAGCCTATAGATGAAGATAGCAAAGTGATTAATTTTGCTAGAGGTCTAGGTCCTAAGTACAAGACCTTCAGTACTGTCATGCTAGGTAAGACACCATATCCTACTCTTAATCAGTTTGTTAATTCTCTCAGGGATTTTGATATGAGGGAGGAAGAAGAAGAAGTGCCTCAACAAAACCATAACATGACATTCTCTTCCCAAAGAGGCAGGGGAAGAGAAAAATGCTCTCAAAGAAGAGGAAGCGATAACTTCAATTCAAGAGGAAGAGGCTTCAAGCCTTCTACACAAGGAACAAGTCCTTATAACAGCAGAAACGGACCAGGTTCTCAGAATAGTCCTTCAAGTGGAAGTCATGAAAGGGACAATTTTGATGCGTATCAAATTTGTGGTAGGAATAACCATACTGCTCTTAAGTGTTTTTACATGTGGGACTACTCTTACTAAGCCACAGATGAGTGTCATCCGGGGAGCACCCCCTAGACGTAACTGGCGTCGTCATCCTCTTTGAGGACTAAGATTAGTCTCTTAGCTTACATCATTACATTCATAGGTCAAAATGCGGAAAATTTAAAAACTTTTCTTCTATCTATCATGAGGTTTCTCTCGCATACACATAATATATATATTCATATCGAGTATACTTAGACCCTTCGTATAAGAAGATTACTTAGTCTTCTACATTTATTGCACATAGATATATAAGATACTTAACATAGTATTAAACGGATGTCTCATCTCATAAACCATCTAAACAACAGTATATCAATTTGTACATATCCCGTACAACAACGTAATAAAGCCACATATAGTCTATACAATCTTTAGTACTCAAATAAAAAGGAAAGAACTAGAAGTCTTATAACTAGAACAACATCAAAAGTTTGATAGTGGCATTGCCCTCGGAAAGTGAGGACATATCTGTAACATTCCAGAAAATTACATGTCTAGTGAAGACCCTAATAGGTCTTTAAGAATGCATATTGGGGGTACATAGGCATCCCAATGCCCAATATTGAGAAATATTGGGCATCGTATAGAAAATTGGATAAGGGGTGTTAGCCAATTTCTATAAACACCCAAATAAGCATAATATAATCCAAGCTTGTTTAAAATTGTACCTGCAATGAAGACCCTAAGCTAAAATAAATAGTAATATTGGTCTCTAACGCAACACTTTAGGTACTAGGCATCCAAGTGTCAAGCCTAGTACCCTAGTACATAACCATTTAAAATGATCATGTAGATTAAGCAGTGCCCAAGGACATAGTGAGGATCCTTAGGACAATAGGTAAACATTCCAAATGAACCTTCCAAAATAGTTAGTTGGAAAAGTGCACACAACACATGTGCAAACGTCTAAGGGGGACCACTCTAACCGATTCGGTTAGGGCGGTTGGGGGCAGGCACGCGTCCGGGTCAGCCCACGTGGGGCCACACTCCCTAACCGGTACTAAGCCCTAGCTAACTGACCTAACTAACTAACTAACCTATGACAAACCAAAAATAGCTAAGTAAGGGACTCGACAACCTAAGACTAAAACGGGTGTCACCTAACCGCATAACTAACTAAGGGACAACCTAGTACCTAACCTAGGATGGTCCAAAAGGCTGGTTAAGGTCCTAACAACTTAGGGGTACTTTAGTAATTACCCTAGGTTACTTAATTAATTAATTTAGCAACTTAATTAATTAAATTAATTAGACAAAACCAAAACCACAAGGAAAAATCCAGATTTCGGTTAAGTCTAAGAGTCTTCCAATTCTAGTCAATCTAGGAAGGGCGTTTTGGTAATTAGCTACTTAAGCTATTTTAGTTAAGTATATAGTCTAAGTTGAATTAGTTAACATTCAATTCTTAAAAATTTTAGACTCACGTTATTCACCCTAAAAACACTACAACTAAAACAAGAGAAAAACGTTAGAACCCTAGACGTTTTCAAGCAAGCATTCTTCAAGGTTTTTCGTGCAAAGTTCAAGGTGATCTTCGTAGATTTAATTCTACAGCAAGGTATGGGTTTTTTCTCCTGGAATTCTTCCTCCAAGAGGCTTTTCAAACGTTTTTACTTCAAGAATATAGAAACTAGGATTGTTCCCATCGAATCGCATGTTCACCTCCCTAGTTCTCTCGATTTTCGATTCTTGTAGTATTAGTAGTGTAATTCTCGATGCATTGTTGTTTGATGTGGTGTTAACTGATCATTATGTGTATGTTTTAGTGATATATATGTCGAATGAAATATACATGTTAGATCCGCATACTTAGGGTGTTATTTACATGAACGTTGAATGTTATAATGCCTACTTGTGTGTCGAGAATATGAGATTGTTATGAGTATTTGTTGAACTCATAACATAGGGTATGCCAATCAATGCGACAAGTCCCAACATACCCTATCACCACGAACTTGTGAACGTAATAGCATTGTATAAGAAGTTGTAATTATCATAAAGAATGATACAAGACTAGTAAGTAACGTGAACAAGTTAAGGTGAGTAAAGAAATAACTAAAAGCTTAAGTTATGAAATTGACCTAATATAGAGTGTTAGAAATAAGTGAGACAAGTCTTAAATACACTTAATCGTTATGTCAAAAATACTCACATAAGAGGGTGCTAGAGTCCGTGAGACAAGTCTCACTCGCACCATGATAATAAAGTAAAGACTTAAGATCATATTCATCAAGTAAAGAGAGGGATGATCAGTCATCCATAGAGTTAAGTAAACCTCATAACTAGAAGCAAGCTTCCATAATGTGTGAGTAAACTCTAAAAGATAAGAAGATAAAAATCTGAGCTTAGCACCGATAGACTAGCAATGAGCTTGTGCCAGCACATGTAAGTCTCATGAGATGAGATCACCACCCCGGTGGACCAGGGTCTCCGTACGTCTCCTAGTCTTAGAACTATGTTTAGCCAGCATAGGGGTACTAGCGGGTGGACGCCTCCACCTAAGAATGCTAGGCAATAGGTTTCACTTTGGCCGGTGATTCCACCTCTTTTCGGTGTGGGGGAGACACCGGATTTCATGTTTAGCTCACATGATCTATGTCGGTTAAAGCTCCGGAAAGTATCCGATTCACTTCAGTCGTGAACCCTCTTTTCCAGTGTGGGGAATACACAGACACGGTATCACCTTAGCCGGTGAACCCCCCTTTACGGTGTGGGGTAGACACAGAACTTTGTTCACCTTAACCGGTAAATCACCTCTTTTCGGTATGGGGGAGACACTAGATTTCATATTAGCTCGCATGATCTTCTTCCGTTGCTAAAAGATTCTTTAATAGAGTAAGAAAGAATAAAGTAGCATGTTCAAAGTGAACAATCGAGCAAAGAAGTAGAATCATAAGTTCATAGTGAACTAAGTAAAGTAAGAACATAAAAAACATCAATCACTAGTGTTTGATAGAAACAACAAGTTAGGGTATCCAATAATGGAGCATGGATTATGTCCCAAGATCTATATATTATGTAAATAAGCAAATAAGGGGCATAGCCAATAAAGATTGGCTTATAAATACATGCACACCCAATCAAATAAGAATGAGAAATCTAACTTGTAGTAGGGTAGCCAAATCATTTCCTTAGTCTTATGAGTTGCTTACTCGATTCATATTAGGTATGGGACTACAATGAATCATTGCACTTGTAAGTAAAACATAAGATCAAAGGAGATCATTGAACTACACAATAGAAAGAATAAAAGACTGAAAAATAATTTAAGTATGAGAAGGGCATCTCTCGGCCTAGTGAGCAAAATTATAAACGTATGTTTAAGTTCTAAAATTATGTTCATGATTCCAAGATCTTATGTTCATATAGAAAACGAGTTGTGTGCCTTAATTACATGAGAACGTGTCATATACATATCATAATTCACGATTAAAGAATTAAGAAAAAAAGTAATGTGACTTACGAGAAACGACATGTTGTTTAGGAAGAGCTTTCCTTGTTCATGCATAGTCCTTATGTGTTTATGTGTATACACCCATACGTAGTACAAGTGTGTACTAACCCCATATATATTTACTATTTTTATAGGCGCAGGTTCTCAAGAAGGTTGAAGTTCGTCGAAGCGGTTTGGAATAGCGATCTCCAGACTTTGGTAGGTCCTCTTGAGTTCGAGGATGCTACACTTTATTATTCTAGATTAGTACATTAGGTATAGCTAGTGAGTACTGTCCCTAGAATTTTGTTTCAAGTATTTGTTCAAGCGTTGTAATAAGTCCAATTGGCAAACTATTATTATTGTTATTACGATCATTTATTTCATTTGTTTAATCTATTGATAGAATGTTGTTTAGTTTGAGATATTAGAATATCACTCTTATGCAATACTATATGAAGTCTATGTATACTTCGCTAAGTATTAAAAAGTTTTAAATTTTCCGTAAATTTAACTGTATGATTGTGATGAAAGCTAAGAAGAGGCTTGCTTGTCTGCGACCTCTGAGAGGTTAACGACGCCGGTTGCAATTCGGATTCCAGAATCTGGGTCGTGACAAACTTGGTATCACAGCATGAGGTTAAATTACCTAGGAACTAAGGCTCAACACAACAACGTTGCGTAGTTTCTAACTTATGGTTGTGAAGTGCACCATAATCATGACTTAGAGACCCTGTGATGTTATCCCTTCTTCCATTCTTTATCGTGCTATCTAGAGCTTTGACATTTTATGTCATTCTAGTATCTAACTTCCTTCTTGTGTATACGAGTAGAAAATGAACACAAGAAGAAACGCCAACAAAACGGTCGAAGAAGCAGCTGCTGGAGGAAAATAAGCTCCTCCTCAAGCCCCAGCCGCTGAAGCACAAGTTCCTGCAAACTTAGTTTGGATGACGGATGAAGAAGTTAGGGCGGAACTGCTTCAGATAGCCCAAGCCATCACTGTACAAGCACAGGGCATCACGGCCCAAGCCACTAAAGAGGGTGCTCCTAGAGAGAATCCGCATGTTAGCACTATGGCTAGTAGGTTGAGGGATTTTACTAGTATGAATCCTCCAGTCTACTATGGGTCCAAGACCAATGAGGATCCTCAAGAGTTTGTGGATGAGGTTAATAAGATTTTGTGTTCCATGGGTGTTAATGAAGAGGAAAAGGCTGAGTTGGATGCTTACCAACTCAAAGATGTGGCTTAGGTGTGGTACAGGATGTGGGGAGATCGTCGAACACCTAGGGAAGTCCCCATCACTTGGGACGTTCTCAAAACTGCATTACTGGAGAGGTTCTTTCCCAGAGAACAGAGAGAGGATAAGGTCGAGGAATTCATCAACTTACGACAGGGAGGTATGTCGGTTAGGGAATACTCCTTGAAGTTTGTTAAGCTTTCCAAATATGCTTCTTCTCTTGTGGCCAATAGCAGGGATGAGATGAGCAGGTTTGTGACTGGTGTGTCGGAGGATTTAGAAGAACAATGTCGGGTAGCGATGTTGCACGATAACATGGACCTTGGTAGGTTGATGGTCTATGCACAACAAGTTGAGGAGAGCCGTCGGATAAAGAGAAGCCGAGAGAGCAAGAAATCTAGGCCCTCGGATCAGCCTGGTTCGAACTATGGTAAGAATTCGTTTGGAGTTCGGGATAAGCCCAAGTTCAAGAAGGGGCACAAACACTCAAGTAAGTATACTCCTTCGAAAAATACTAATGCCAAGAAGGGCAATGATAAAAATAGCCAGGGTGACCGAAAGACGTGTGGTAAGTGCGGCCGTGTGCATGGAGGTGAGTGCATGGTAGGTTTTAACGGATGTTATGGGTGCGGTAAGAGTGGGTACGTGGTTAGGGACTGCCTAAATGTAAAGAATCAGGCCAAGGAAGATACTCAGCCTCAGCCTAATCCCAATGCAGCACCCGAACCTCCCAAGAGAAACCGGTTCTACGCGTTGAAAGGAAGAAAGGAACAAGAGAAGTCTGTGGATGTGGTTACTAGTAACTTGCTTTTCGTTTCTTTTCCTATTTATGCATTATTAGATCCAGGATCTACCTTGTCTTTTGTTACTCCTTTAGTAGCTAGTAAATTTAACGTGCTTCCTGAGATTCTGTATGAGCCATTTTTAGTGAGTACTCCTATAGGGGATAGTGTTAGGGCCGAAAGAGTCTATAAAAATTGCCCAATAACTATTCTCAATAAAGTTACTCATGATGATCTAATAGAATTAACCATGCTTGATTTTGATATAATTTTGGGTATGGATTGGCTTCATAAATGTTATGCTACTATAGACTGTCGAAATAGGGTAGTAAGTTTCCAGTTTCCAAATGAGTTAGAGTTAAAATGGGAAGGGCGTGGTTCAAATCCAATAAGCCAAATAGTTTCCAATCTTAAAGCTAATAAGATGTTATCTAAGGGATACTTATGCCACTTAGTTAGAGTCAAAGACTTAGAACAAGAAGTCCCTTCCATAGACTCTGTGTCCGTAGTAAATAAATTTCAAGATGTCTTTTCAGAGGATTTACCAGGGATCCCTCCAGAACGTGAGATCGATTTCGGTGTTGACTTAGATCCCAACACCAAACCAATTTCAAGCCCGCCTTATAGAATGGCCCCAGCGGAACTCAAAAAGTTGAAGTTACAGCTAAAAGATTTACTTGATAAGGGCTTCATCCAACTGAGCATATCCACATGGGGCGCTCCAGTGTTGTTTGTTAAGAAAAAGGATGGAACTCTTAAAATGTGTATCGATTATTGGCAACTCAACAAAGTCACTATAAAGAACAAATATCCTCTTCCCAGAATCGATGATCTTTTTGATCAACTTCAAGGTTCAAGTTTCTTTTCTAAGATAGATCTTCGGTCGGGTTATCACCAATTAAGGGTAAGACAAGAGGAAGTTCCTAAGACTGTCTTCCACACTAGATATGGACATACGAGTTTCTTGTCATGTCATTTAGTCTCACTAACGCACCAACCGCGTTTATGGACCTTATGAATAGAGTCTTTCGTGAATATCTTCATTCTTTCGTCATAGTATTCATAGATGACATCCTCATATACTCTAAGTCCAGAGAAGAGCATGAACAACATTTGAGAATGACATTGCAAGTACTCAGAGAACATCAGTTGTATGCGAAGTTTAGTAAATGTGAGTTTTGGTTGAGATCAGTGACCTTCCTTGGTCATGTGGTGACCGATCAAGGTGTTGAGGTTGATCCAAAAAAGATAGAGGCGGTAAAGAATTGGCCGAGACCCCTTACCCCTACCGATATTCAAAGTTTCTTGGGTTTGGCTAATTATTATCGACGGTTTGTGGAGGGATTTTATGCGATTGCTGCTCCATTGACCGCGTTAACAAAGAAGAAGGCGAAGTTTGAGTGGTCTGAAAAGTGTGAAAAGAGTTTCCAATAGCTCAAAGACTGACTCACTTCGGCCCCAGTCCTCACATAGCCGAGAAGTGGTGAATGGTACGTGGTTTATTGTGATGCTTCCCGAGTAGATTTGGGATGTGTTCTTATGCAAGATGGTAAGGTGATTGCATATGCATCAAGACAATTGAAAGTCCACGAGAAGATTTACCCTACTCACGATCTTGAATTAGCCGCGGTAGTATTTGCATTGAAGCTTTGGAGACATTACTTATATGGTGTACATTTTGATGTATTTACTTACCATAAAAGTCTTCAATATGTTTTTACACAAAGAGAATTAAACCTTCGTCAGAGAAGATGGCTAGATTACTAAAGGATTATGACATGAGTGTTCACTATCATCCGGGTAAGGCCAACGTAGTGGCGGATACATTAAGCCGATTGAGCATGGGCAGCGTGTCTCACATCGATGATGAGAAGAAAGAGTTGGTTAAAGATGTACACCGATTAGCAAAGTTAGGTGTACGGCTTGTAGATGCACCATATGGGGGTGTTACGGTCCATTCAAGTTCCGAATCCTCATTTGTTGTAGATGTTAAAGCCAAGCAACATCTCGACCCAGTACTCATGGAGTTTAAAGATTCGGTGTTGGGTAAGATTAATGAATCATTCTCCCTAGGGGGAGATGGTCTACTTAGGTACCAAGGAAGATTGTGTGTACCAAATATTGATGCTTTGAGGCCAAATATTATCGCAGAGGCTCATGGCTCTAAGTATTCCATTCATCCAGGTTCCACCAAGATGTATTATGATCTGAAAGAAATTTATTGGTGGGAAGGTATGAAGCGAGACATCTCTAAGTTCGTAGAAGAGTGTCCCAATTGCCAATAAATCAAGGCTGAACACCTTAAGCCTGGAGGTCTTACTCAATCGATTGAGATTCCAACGTGGAAGTGGGAGGCCATTAATATGGATTTCGTGGTTGGTTTGCTGAGGACCAGAAAAATGCACGATTCCATTTGGGTCATTGTTGACCGAATGACAAAGTCCGCACACTTAATTCCCGTGAAGTTGATACGCTCAAACTTACTTCTATAAGAATGAATAAAATCCAGAAATTCACTTGATTAATCAACAAAAACACCCACAATTGATTCCGGAAAAAGTATATCAAATACCAAAATCAATAGTTCAACACTAAAACAAGAGTACTGAAAAATATCCAAGAGTCTAACCCCAAAAACGAGGTTTTCGAACTATTTATAATAAAAAAACCAAACCTAATAAAAGAAGGATTCTAATTAATGAAAATCTGTCCAAACGAGTCTGGATTGACGGGCCTCATGACGGACCGTCGTGGGCACGACGGACCGTCATGGCCTCCGTCGTCCCATACTTCACAAATTGTTCTTTTGCTTTCTTCATTACCCTCGACGGACAGGTCTGACGGACCGTTGCAAGCATGACGGTCTGTCGAGGGGCTTCGTTCCACAACACTTAAACTGTTTGGAATTTGGGTACTGGGACTACTCTCTGATGCTCAATACTTGGCTTATGATCGTGCATGAGTTGGATTTAATGAGAACAAATATCGGGAGGGATCCCAATAATATCTGCAATAGTCCACACAATAGATCTTTTGAACCTTTTTAACACTTTCACCAAACTCTCAACTTGTTGTACATTCAGATCTGATGCAATGATTACCGGCAAAGTATCACCTTTTCCTAAGAATTCATACCTCAGATGAGGTGGGAGAGCTTTTAGTTCTAACTTTGGAGCCTCCTCTATAGATGGTTTTGCGGGTGGAGACTCGCAGTTCTTCATGTCTAACTCATATTTCTTCAGTTTAAACCGAACATCACCTCGATCAAGTGCCGCTACCAATGACCCATACTCTTCAATGCAATCGCTATCAAAATTCATGATCACTGCCGCTAGTGCTTCAACACCCAGATGTTCTTCAATTTGTAATTTGGATGACTTTTCAACTTTGTAGGATATGGCAGACACCGATTGGAGATCACCACTCTGCCTCATGGACCTACAAATGTTGAAGGTCACTTCTTCATTGTTCAATCGAAATTTCATCTGCCCTTTTTCCATATCAACCAAGGCTCTACCCATAGCAAGGAATGGCCTCCCAAGAATAATAGGCACCTCAAAATCGACCTCACAATCAAGAATAACAAAATCAGCCGGAAATATGAACGACTCCACTTTTACTAGCACATCGTGGAGTATCCCAATAGGCCTTTTTACTGTTCGATCGGCCATCAGTAGCCGCATCGCAGTGGGCTTTGGGTCACCCAAACACAACTTCTTGTAAATCGAGAGGGGCATGAGATTTATGCTTGCCCCAAGATCACATAATGCTTTCGCAAAATGTAATAACCCGATTGTACAAGGAATAGTGAAAGCACCCGGATCTTCCTTCTTTTGCACTAGAGACCTTGTAGCAATAGCACTACAATGCTGCATTCTATCATCATCCTCAAAAGTGACCGATCTTTTCTTCGTAACCAGATCTTTCATAAACTTGGCATAACCGGGCATTTGTTCAAGAGCTTCTACCAAAGGTACATTGATGGAAAGCTGCTTCAACATCGTTATAAAACGCCGATATTTACCATCCTCGGTCTTTTTCACTAATCTTTGAGGGAATGGGGGTGGTGGTCTAGGCATGGGAGTCACCTTTTTGGGCACTTCAGCATCTTTTCCCATTTTATCTTCTAACTCACTACTAACCTCCACCACTTTATCATTATCTCTTATCACCTTTTCTGCATCAGACGGCATAGGTGGGTCAATGGTTTGCTTACCACCACGAGTAGTGATTGCCATACAGTGTCCATCATTTTTTGGATTTTGGACAGTGTTGCTAGGGAGAGTTCCCGGTTGCCGTGTGTTCACAGTCGCAGAAAATTGGGCCATTTGTAACTCAAGCTGCTTAATCGATATTGCATGTGTATCGACTTTCTGCCCAATACCTGCTAAATCACTCCTTAACTCTTTAGTGTGCTCATCACTAGCATCGAACCTCCTCATCATTTTGTGCAACATATCCTCAACTCGCGCCATACTACCTCCACCATCCCTAGGAGCAATTCACGATTTTGAGGAGGAACATAGGGCCCACTCCTATCATTTCTATTACCATAGTTACCCCTGTTGAAGTTGTTGTCGCGGTTGTAATTTCCATCTCGGACATAATGACCCTCGCGATCATAATTACCATAGTTCCAACCTTGGTTTCCTTGACCTTGGCGCCAATTTTCCTGATTGGAGCCTTGGGCATTCGGCCGGAAACCCCCCGTCTGCTCATTCACCGCATAGGTGTCCTCCTCATAATAATATTCATCATTTGGTGGTGGTGGTTTAGACAAGTAGTTCACTGCATTTATCTTTTCTGCACCCCCAGTGGCATGTTTTAATTCCAACCCAAGCTCCATTCTCATTTGAGCCATTTCTTCACGAATCTCGTCTGTGGCTGGGTTGTGTGCGGATTGCATTGCAAAAGTGTTTCTTCCAGTATCTGACTTCCTAGTACTCCAAGCTTTATTATTTCGAGATATTTTCTCTAACTTGTCAGCAATCTCGGCATAAGGACACTCCCCATAAGAACCACCCGCTATAGTATCCAATACCGCTTTATTATTATCATCCTGTCCCCGATAGAAGTATTCTTTCAGTGACTCATCATGAATGCGGTGATTGGGGACACTTCTCAAAAATGAAGTGAACCTATCCCAAGAACTGACTCTCCTGGTAATGCCACAAAGTTGTTCACTCTGTCTTTGTGATTTAGTTTCTTAGAGACCGGGTAGTAACGTGCTAAGAAGGCGTCCTTTAGTTAATTCCAAGTGAAAATTGAGTTATAAGGGAGCTCAGTAAACCAAATAGCAGCCTCTCCCGTCAGTGAGAGAGAAAATACCCTTAGCCCTATGACATCCATATTTAAATCGGGCCTCCCTACGCAACTTTTGCACACTGCCCTTACTTTAGCAATGTGGGCATGTGGATCCTCAGATGGTAGCCCTGAAAACAAACCTCTAGCAGTGAGCATTTGCGTTAGACTACTAGTTACCACAAAGGTGTGACCATGTGGTAGAGGGGGCAAGACAAGTGGCCCATCAGAGTCTGCGATGTTATCATAGCCTCTGTTGTACTCTTGAGGACGTGGGGCAGGGTTTTGTCCCCTTTGTTCATCTTCACCACGATTTTCGGGTAATAATCGACCATGAGCATCAACTAGAGCAGGGATGTTCTGGTTGGGATCATCATCATTAATACCCAAATTTCGATTCATATTTCGTAATGTACGCTCTAATTCGTGGTCGTAGGGAAAGAAAGGTTCTCTTTCTCTTCGCGTATTTGTCATAAAAGGAAGTTAGTTCTGCAAGAGACAAAAACAACAAATAAAGTAAAATTAGGAAAATAATGACTAAACTTTAGTAATAAGTTTTAAGTTAATCTCAAAGCCACTTTCCCCGGCAGCGGCGCCAAAATTTGATACGCTCAAACTTACTTCTATGAGAATGAATAAAATCCAGAAATTCACTTGATTAATCAACAAAAACACCAACAATTGATACCGAAAAAAGTATACCAAATACCAAAATCAATAGTTCAACACTAAAACAAGAGTACTGAAAAGTATCCAAGAGTCTAACCCCAAAAACGAGGTTTTTCGAACTATTTATAATAAAAAAACAAAACCTAATAAAAGAAGGATTCTAATTAATGAAAATCTGTCCAAACGCGTCTGGGTCGACGGGCCTCGTGACGGTCCGTCGTGGTCACGACGAACCGTCATGGCCTCCGTCGTCCCATACTTCACAAATTCTTCTGCTGCTTTCTTCATTACCCTCGACGGACATGTCTGACGGACCGTTGCAAGCACGACGGTCCGTCGAGGGGCTTCGTTAAACTTTTTGGAATTTGGGTACTGGGACTACTCTCTGATAATTATGACGAACAAGCAGGACGGACCGTCCTGGCTATGACGGTCCGTCATGAACTTGCGTAGTCCCACACTTGGTAAGACTTCCCCATCTTCCTTCAGCAGCTACTCTTCTTACTACGATGCCACCTACGGACCGTCATAGTAGCGACGGATTGTCGTGAACTCCGTAGGTGGTCTCTTCTGCAATTCTTGCTCAAAAACTCCAGCGTTCACCTTTGGACAGATTTCCTGTAAATAAAGAGAAACCTATATAAAAATCAATACAAAAAGGCTTTAGACACACACTAAACTTAAGAAAAAAGCATTAAAAGTACCGTGAAACCACGGTACATCAGAAGTCCACTTATCGAGCTGAAGACTATGCCAAGATTTATATCAATGAGATCGTGAGGTGGCATGGGATTCCTTTATCTATTATTTCGGATAGGGGAGCCCAATTCACTTCGCATTTTTGGAGATCTTTTCAAAAGAGTTTGGGTACACAAGTAAAGCTTAGCACTGCTTTTCACCCTCAAACGGATGGACAAGCAGAACGCACCATCCAGACCCTTGAAGACATGTTGAGAGCATGTGTTATGGACTTCAAGGGGATTTGGGACGATCACTTACCCCTAATCGAGTTCTCTTAAAATAATAGCTATCATTCCAGTATTGGGATGGCACATTTCGAAGCATTGCATGGTAGGAGATGTAGGTCCCCAGTTGGATGGTTTGAACTGGGAGAAACTGCCATCCTTGGCCCCGAAATCGTACATGAGGCTTTGGAAAAGGCGTGAATGATCCAAGATAGGTTGGCTACTGCTTACAGTCGTAAAAAATCATATGCGAATAACCAAAAGAGAGCTCTGGAATTCGAAGTAGGTGATCAAGTATACCTAAAGATATCACCCATGAAAGGGGTGATGCGGTTCGGTAAGAAGGGGAAATTGAGTATGAGGTATATAGGTCCGTATGAGATCTTGCAACGAGTAGGAAATGTTGCTTACGAACTAAAATTACCGAACGACTTGGCTTTAGTTCATCCAGTATTTCACGTTTTGATGCTTAAGAAGTGTCTAGTGATCTCACGTCCATTCTACCCGTCGAAGGGTTAGGAGTCGATGAGAACCTTTCTTACGAAGAGGTTCCCATTGCAATCTTAGATCGTCAAGTGAAGCGACTAAGGAACAAGGAGGTTCTTACCGTGAAAGTGTTATGGAGGAACCACCTTGTTAAGGGAGCAACATGGGAGGCCGAAGCCGATATGAGATCCCGTTACCCTCACTTATTCAGTTCTTGAGGTTAGATAAACTTTCTCGTAAGTTCGATTTCGTGAATAAAACTCTAAATCTTAGTGCATTAGGCGGTTTTTGGTGTTCTAAGTCCATAACTGTGTGTTTTATACTTGCACTATATGAGTTAATATGAGTTCATCTTTACTTTCATGTTGCTGTTTTTGTATAGCTTTTACGTGATAATGTGTTGCATGAATGTGATGTGCATTAAGTTAAAGTAGGATTGAGAATGAATTTCCTCAATCTTAGATAAGAAGCTTCAGATAAGCTTAGAGTATGTGCATCGTCCAGAGTAAGTTGTGAATCAGACATTCACAAAGATAAAGTTTCTAGTATGTTAATGTGCTTTTCGAAAATACCCTCTTTGGTTTAAAACGATAAGTAGTGCCATTCGGGAACGAATGTTCCGAAGGGGGGGATAATGTAACATTCCAGAAAATTACATGTCTAGTGAACACCCTAATAGGTCTTTAAGAATGCATATTGGGGGTACATAGGCATCCCAATGCCCAATATTGAGAAATATTGGGCATAGTATAGAAAATTGGCTAAGGGGTGTTAGCCAATTTCTATAAACACCCAAATAAACATAATATAATCCAAGCTTGTTTAGAATTGTACCTGCAATGAAGAACCTAAGCTAAAATAAATAGTAATATTGATCTCTAATGCAACGCTTTAAGTACTAGGCATCCAAGTGTCAAGCCTAGTACCCTAGTACATAACCATTTAAAATGATCATGAAATTGACCTAATATAGAGTGTTAGGAAGAAGTGAGACAAATCTCAAATACACTTAATCGTTATGTCAAAAATACTCACATAAGAGGGTGTTAGAGTCCGTGAGACAAGTCTCACTCGCACCATGATGATAAAGTAAAGACTTAAGATCATATTCATCAAGTAAAGAGAGGGATGATCAGTCATCCATAGAGTTAAGTAAACCTCATAACTAGAAGCAAACTTCCATAATGTGTGAGTAAACTCTAAAAGATAAGAAGATAAAAATCTGAGCTTAGCACCAATAGACTAGCAATGAGCTTGTGCCAGCACATGTAAGTCTCATGAGATGAGATCACCACCCCGGTGGACCAAGGTCTCCGTACGTCTCCTAGTCTTAGAACTATGTTTAGCCAGCATAGGGGTACTAGCGGGTGGACGCCTCCACCTAAGAATGCTAGGCAGTAGGTTTCACTTTGGCCGGTGATTCCACATCTTTTCGGTGTGGGGGAGACACCGGATTTCATATTTACCTTACATGATCTATGTCGGTTAAAGCTCCTGAAAGTATCCGGTTCACTTCAGCCGTGAACCCATTTTGTCAGTGTGGGGAAGACACAGACACGGTATCACCTTAGCCGGTGAACCCCCCTTTACGGTGTGGGGTAGACACAGAACTTTGTTCACCTTAACTGGTGAATCACCTCTTTTCGGTGTGGGGGAGACACTGGATTTCATGTTAGCTCGCATGATCTTCTTACGTTGCTAAAGGATTCTTTAACAGAGTAAGAAAGAATAAAGTAGCATGTTCAAAGTGAACAATCGAGCAAAGAAGTAGAATCATAAGTTCATAGTGAACTAAGTAAAGTAAGAGCATAAAAAACATCAATCACTAGTGTTTTATAGAAACAACAAGTTAGGGTATCCAATAATGGAGCATGGATTATGTCCCAAGATCTATATATTATGTAAATAAGCAAATAAGGGGCATAGCCAATAAAGATTGGCTTATAAATACATGCACACCCAATCAAATAAGAATGAGAAATCTAACTTGTAGTAGGGTAGCCAAATCATTTCCTTAGTCTTATGAGTTGCTTACTCGATTCATATTAGGTATGGGACTACAATGAATCATTGCACTTGTAAGTAAAACATAAGATCAAAGGAGATCATTGAACTACACAATAGAAAGAAGAAAAGACTATAAAATAATTTAAGTATGAGAAGGGCATCTCTCGGCCTAGAGAGCAAAATTATAAACGTATGTTTAAGTTATTCTAAAATTATGTTCATGATTCCAAGATCTTATGTTCATATAGAAAACGAGTTGTGTGCCTTAATTACATGAGAACGTGTCATATACATATCATAATTCACGATTAAAGAATTAAGAAAAAAAGTAATGTGACTTACGAGAAACGACATGTTGTTTAGGAAGAGCTTTCCTTGTTCATGCATAGTCCTTATGTGTTTATGTGTATACACCCATACGTAGTACAAGTGTGTACTAACCCCATATATATTTACTATTTTTATAGGCACAGGTTCTCAATAAGGTTGAAGTTCGTCGAAGCGGTTTGGAATAGCGATCTCCAGACTTTGGTAGGTCCTCTTGAGTTCGAGGATGCTACACTTTATTATTCTAGCTTAGTACATTAGGTATAGCTAGTGAGTACTGTCCCTAGAATTTCGTTTCAAGTATTTGTTCAAGCGTTGTAATAAGTCCAATTGGCAAACTATTATTATTGTTATTACGATCATTTATTTCATTTGTTTAATCTATTGATAGAATGTTGTTTAGTTTGAGATATTAGAATATCACTCTTATGCAATACTATATGAAGTCTATGTATACTTCGCTAAGTATTAAAAAGTTTTAAATTTTTCGCAAATTTAACTGTATGATTGTGATGAAAGCTACGAAGAGGCTTGTCTGCGACCTCTGAGAGGTTAACGACGCCGGTTGCAATTCGGATTCCAGAATCTGGGTCGTGAAAAACTTGGTATCAGAGCATGAGGTTAAATTACCTAGGAACTAAGGCTCAACACAACAACGTTACGTAGTTTCTAACTTATGGTTGTGAAGTGCACCACAATCATGACTTAGAGACTCTGTGATGTTAGGAATTTTCCCTTCTTCTATTCTTTATCGTGCTATCTAGAGCTTTGACATTTTATGTCATTCTAGTATCTAACTTCCTTCTTGTGTATACGAGTAGAAAATGAACACAAGAAGAAACGCCAACAAAACGGTCGAAGAAGCAGCTGCTGGAGGAAAATAAGCTCCTCCTCAAGCCCCAGCCGCTGAAGCACAAGTTCCTGCAAACTTAGTTTGGATGACGGATGAAGAAGTTAGGGCGGAACTGCTTCAGATGTCCCAAGCCATCACTGTACAAGCACAGGGCATCACGGCCCAAGCCACTAGAGAGGGTGCTCCTAGAGAGAACCCGCATGTTAGCACTATGGTTAGTAGGTTGAGGGATTTTACTAGTATGAATCCTCCAGTCTACTATGGGTCCAAGACCAATGAGGATCCTCAAGAGTTTGTGGATGAGTTTAATAAGATTTTGTGTTCCATGGGTGTTAATGAAGAGGAAAAGGCTGAGTTGGATGCTTACCAACTCAAAGATGTGGCTCAGGTGTGGCACAGGATGTGGGGAGATCGTCGAACACCTAGGGAAGTCCCCATCACTTGGGAAGTTCTCAAAACTGCATTCCTGGAGAGGTTCTTTCCCAGAGAACAGAGAGAGGCTAAGGTCGAGGAATTCATCAACTTACGATAGGGAGGTATGTCGGTTAGGGAATACTCCTTGAAGTTTGTTAAGCTTTCCAAATATGCTTATTCTCTTGTGGCCAATAGCAGGGATGAGATGAGCAGGTTTGTGACTGGTGTGTCGGAGGATTTAGAAGAAGAATGTCGGGTAGCGATGTTGCACGATAACATGGACCTTGGTAGGTTGATGGTCTATGCATAACAAGTTGAGGAGAGCCGTCGGAGAAAGAGAAGCCGAGAGACCAAGAAATCTAGGCCCTCGGATCAGTCTGGTTCGAACTATGGTAAGAATTCGTTTGGAGTTCGGGATAAGCCCAAGTTCAATAAGGGTCACAAACACTCAAGTAAGTATACTCCTTCGAAAAATACTAATGCCAAGAAGGGCAATGATAAAAATAGCCAGGGTGACCGAAAGACGTGTGGTAAGTGCGGTCGTGTGCATGGAGGTGAGTGCATGGTAGGTTTTAACGGATGTTATGGGTGCGGTAAGAGTGGGCACGTGGTTATGGACTGCCCAAATGTGAAGAATCAGGCCAAGGAAGATACTCAGCCTCAGCCTAATCCCAATGCAGCAGCCGAACCTCCCAAGAGAAATCGGTTCTACGCGTTGAAAGGAAGAAAGGAACAAGAGAAGTCTGTGGATGTGGTTACTGGTAACTTGCTTGTCGTTTCTTTTCCTGTTTATGCATTATTAGATCCAGGATCTACCTTGTCTTTTGTTACTCCTTTAGTAGCTAGTAAATTTGACTTGCTTCCCTGAGATTCTGTATGAGCCATTTTTAGTGAGTACTCCTATAGGGGACAGTGTTAGGGCCGAAAGAGTCTATAAAAATTGCCCAATAACTATTCTCAATAAAGTTACTCATGATGATCTAATAGAATTAACCATGCTTGATTTTGATATAATTTTGGGTATGGATTGGCTTCATAAATGTTATGCTACTATAGACTGTCGAAATAGGGTAGTAAGTTTCCAGTTTCCAAATGAGTTAGAGTTAAAATGGGAAGGGCGTGGTTCAAATCCAATAAGCCAAATAGTTTCCAATCTTAAAGCTAATAAGATGTTATCTAAGGGATACTTATGCCACTTAGTTAGAGTCAAAGACTTAGAACAAGAAGTCCCTTCCATAGACTCTTTGTCCGTAGTAAATAAATTTCAAGATGTCTTTTCAGAGGATTTACCAGGGATCCCTCCAAAACGTGAGATCGATTTCGGTGTTGACTTAGATTCCAACACCAAACCAATTTTAAGCCCGCCTTATAGAATGGCCCCAGCGTAACTCAAAGAGTTGAAGTTACAGTTAAAAGATTTACTTGATAAGGGCTTCATCCAACTGAGCATATCCACATGGGGCGCTCTAGTGTTGTTCGTAAAGAAAAAGGATGGAACTCTTAGAATGTGTATCGATTATCGGCAACTCAACAAAGTCACTATAAAGAACAAATATCCTCTTCCCAGAATCGATGATCTTTTTGATCAACTTCAAGGTTCAAGTTTCTTTTCTAAGATAGATCTTCGGTCGGGTTATCACCAATTAAGGGTAAGACAAGAGGAAGTTCCTAAGACTGTCTTCCGCACTAGATATGGACATACGAGTTTCTTGTCATGTCATTTAGTCTCACTAACGCACCAACCGCGTTTATGGACCTTATAAATAGAGTCTTTCGTGAATATCTTGATTCTTTCGTCATAGTATTCATAGATGACATCCTCATATACTCTAAGTCCAGAGAAGAGCATGAACAACATTTGAGAATGACATTGCAAGTACTCAGAGAACATCAGTTGTATGCGAAGTTTAGTAAATGTGAGTTTTGGTTGAGATCAGTGACCTTCCTTGGTCATGTGGTGACCGATCAAGGTGTTGAGGTTGATCCAAAAAAGATAGAGGCGGTAAAGAATTGGCCGAGACCCCTTACCCCACCGATATTCAAAGTTTCTTGGGTTTGGCTAATTATTATCGACGGTTTGTGGAGGGATTTTCTGCGATTGCTGCTCCATTGACCGCGTTAACAAAGAATAAGGCGAAGTTTGAGTGGTCTGAAAAGTGTGAAAAGAGTTTCCAATAGCTCAAAGACCGACTCACTTCGGCCCCAGTCCTCACATAGCCGAGAAGTGGTGAATGGTACGTCGTTTATTGTGATGCTTCCCGAGTAGATTTGGGATGTGTTCTTATGCAAGATGGTAAGGTGATTGCATATGCATCAAGACAATTGAAAGTCCACGAGAAGATTTACCCTACTCACGATCTTGAATTAGCCGCGGTAGTATTTGCATTGAAGCTTTGGAGACATTACTTATATGGTGTACATTTTGATGTATTTACTTACCATAAAAGTCTTCAATATGTTTTTACACAAAGAGAATTAAACCTTCGTCAGAGAAGATGGCTAGATTACTAAAGGATTATGACATGAGTGTTCACTATCATCCGGGTAAGGCCAACGTAGTGGCGGATGCATTAAGCCGATTGAGCATGGGCAGCGTGTCTCACATCGATGATGAGAAGAAAGAGTTGGTTAAAGATGTACACCGATTAGCAAAGTTAGGTGTACGGCTTGTAGATGCACCATATGGGGGTGTTACGGTCCATTCAAGTTCCGAATCCTCATTTGTTGTAGATGTTAAAGCCAAGCAACATCTCGACCCAGTACTCATGGAGTTTAAAGATTCGGTGTTGGGTAAGATGAATGAATCATTCTCCCTAGGGGGAGATGGTCTACTTAGGTACCAAGGAAGATTGTGTGTACCAAATATTGATGCTTTGAGGCCAAATATTATCGCAGAGGCTCATGGCTCTAAGTATTCCATTCATCCAGGTTCCACCAAGATGTATTATGATCTGAAAGAAATTTATTGGTGGGAAGGTATGAAGCGAGACATCTCTAAGTTCGTAGAAGAGTGTCCCAATTGCCAACAAGTCAAGGCTGAACACCTTAAGCCTGGAGGTCTTACTCAATCGATTGAGATTCCAACGTGGAAGTGGGAGGCCATTAATATGGATTTCGTGGTTGGTTTGCTGAGGACCAGAAAAATGCACGATTCCATTTGGGTCATTGTTGACCGAATGACAAAGTTTGCACACTTCATTCCCGTGAAGTTGATACGCTCAAACTTACTTCTATGAGAATGAATAAAATCCATAATTTCACTTGATTAATCAACAAAAACACCAACAATTGATTCCGGAAAAAGTATATCAAATACCAAAATCAATAGTTCAACACTAAAACAAGAGTACTGAAAAATATCCAAGAGTCTAACCCCAAAAACGAGGTTTTCAAACTATTTATAATAAAAAAACCAAACCTAATAAAAGAAGGATTCTAATTAATGAAAATCTGTCCAAACGTGTCTGGATTGACGGGCCTCATGACGGACCATCGTGGGCACGACGGACCGTCATGGCCTCCGTCGTCCCATACTTCACAAATTCTTCTTCTGCTTTCTTCATTACCCTCGACGGACAGGTCTGACGGACCGTTGCAAGCATGACGGTCTGTCGAGGGGCTTCGTTCCACAACACTTAAACTTTTTGGAATTTGGGTACTGGGACTACTCTCTGATAATTATGACGAACAAGCAGGACGGACCGTCGTGGCTATGATGGTCCGTCATGAACTTCCGTAGTCCCACACTTGGTCAGACTTCCCCATCTTCTTTCAGCAGCTACTCTTCTTACTACGTTGCCACCTACGGACCGTCACAGTCGCGACGGACCGTCGTGAACTCCGTAGGTGGTCTTTTCTGCAATTCTTGCTCAAAAACTCCCGCGTTCACCTTTGGACAGATTTCCTGCAAATAAAGAGAAACCTACATAAAAATCAATACAAAAAGGCTTTAGACACACACTAAACTTAAGGAAAAAGCATTAAAAGTACCGTGAAACCACGGTACATCAACACCCTCAACTTAAATTCGTTGTTTGTCCTCAAGCGACGCACTATGACTCACTACAAAATCTTTGTACAAGAGTATCCATATTTTAGCTTTTGCAATCATTTGGCTATCAATCCCGATCATTCTCATTATGTTCATGCATGTTATCACTATTAGGCTTGAATTATGTAGATCGGACTATGACACAGACTCACTACGCACTGACACCTATCCTCTTCAATTTCTCACCAAGGTGCTAATTTTTCCGGTATTGCAACTAGTGTCCTCACTTAAAAATAACATCCTCATTTTTCACACAATGATTTCAGTTTGAGTATAAGGATTACTTTTCAACACTCGCTCTCAGAACAACTTCTCAACTCATTTATACATATTGCCATAAGTTTGCCCTTATTCTCACTGCTTTAAGTTTGCCATAACAACTCTTAGGATCACGATAGGACTTTCTTAGCTTATAACATAGGCTCAGGTTTAGGTAAGGTATATTTAGGTATACTTTAGTGACTTGTTGCCCTCCTTGACATATCGGCTAAGCGTACCACCTTTTTATCATTTTATTTCGCCCTACTTCTCAATTTTCTTTCACCTTGCTGTTTTCCCTTTCTTATCCTTATGTGTAAGTGACTTTTCTCTTTTCTTGTGTTTATTTTGTTTTATATGTATATTATTTTATTTTTATTTTTTTAGTCACTTCTGTTTTGTTCTTTCTTCCTCTTTATTCTTTCAACCCCACTTTCCGAAGTATTCCTTATAACAGCCACCCTCAAATCATGACCTTCCTATGAGTCAAGGTTCACAATACCCATGGTTGGGTCAGGGCCACGATAAGGTTGCTTTCTGCATTAGACACCCTCAACTTATGCTTTTGGCATAAACTGAGGTGCACATGTCCAAGGAGGGACCAGGGCCAACACTTTGTTCCCAGAGAAGATCAGTTGGGGTGAAAAAGAAAGATCTGTTTTTAGGCTCAAATCATTTGGATCAATAAGGGATTAACTTCATTTGGTTTTCTGTTATTTTTAGGCTCAAGATTGACTATTTTGAACAAAAGCCTATGATCCTTTCCTAATTGTTTATTTTGGCTTACTTTTAGCAAGACTAACCAGGCAAGTTCTAGCTCAGTATCAATGGTGGATCATTCGAATTTCCCTCACACTCACTTGACATGTCATTACATTCCCAGATTATTAGACACCTAGTTCAAGTCTTAGATTCAGGGTCATATTGTAGTGTATCTCTATGTCATGTTTAGAGCCACACATTTATCAATTACTATGCCTAGTCATGCATCATTTTTATTATATCGGGATATCATATTCGTTTTAGCCATCATGCTTCAAAGTTATACTATGTACACAAGATATAACATGCCGGTTCAACAATAAAAGTAATCAGTCTTTTAAGGAAAAAGAACACAGGCAAGAAAACCCCAAAAGAGGATCGTGAATTGGGCTACTCAGACTTCACCCTAGCACTCACTTTCCATTTACCCCACCCCCAACAAAAAGATATGCAATTGTTCCCAATGCATAAAAAAAACTAAAATACGTGAGTGGTAGGTGAAGCAAACCTGAGGCGCAAAGCGTCGGCAATCAGCAAGCTGATGGGTCCGGTTCCCCGGAACCCACTCCCTCCGTAGTCTGGACACCCTCAGTAGTGTCCTCAGCAGCAACAGCACCATCAGTAGTGCCTCTCACTGTCTCCACAACTCTGGAGCTAGACGCCCCGGTAGCTAACTCTACATCCCTCAACGTACGGGCCTCCTCATTAGCAATCGAGGCTCTCCTCGCGGCCTCCATCTCAGGGCGCTCCTTCTTCCTCGCCCTAGCCTCATCCTCCTTTCGACCCCTGCACCTCTTGGCATGATCTCGTGGGGGAGGTGGTGGAACATCAGAAGTGGCGAATAAAGCAGCCATCACTGTGTCCTCAGCAGGCTCTGCAGAAGGGGCCTCAGACTCAGGCACCCTAGCCTCTAGGATCGTATCAATATCCGCTCGCAAACTCTCAACCGCAGCCTGAAGGGTCGACACGTCCACCGGAGGGGCTGGCCAGGCTAGTACCCGCAACTCAAAGGCGTCCAAGCACTGATGAACCTCCAAGATCTTCCGCTCCGTGTGCTGGGCCATCTTACGCTCCATGCGCTCCTCCGCCTCAGCAATAGACCTCTGCATCCAAGACTGGATGTGATGCAGACGTGTGGCCATCTGAGCCTCAAGTTTCTGGACCCTAGCAAGTGGGACCAGAGTGGCGGAAGGAGCCTAGCGAGAGGAGCTCGGGGCAGTGCTACTACCCGGGATAGACTCGACCGGGGTAGTGTCAGTGGGTGCAGAAGGAGCCTGAGTAGCCGCTTGGGCATGCTCTACAGTATCCGTCAGGTTCTCACCAAGCGGAGGCACCTCAGGGCGGGGCCCTCTGTGCGGAGCCAACTCATTGGCCTCATCTCTGATGAGGCCGATATCAACATTGCCCTGTGGGGTCTTGAGCTGATCTATGTGCCAAATGGGCACACCTGCAGACCTGCATAAAGAGAAAACCATGCACGGAAATGGGTAAGTATTAGTGACCTTGAAGGCCCTCTCGTGCATGACTGCATGCAGAAGCCAAGCAAAGTCAACCGCAAACCCTGCTATCATCGCTGCCATCAGAACTGCGTGATCCCATGTAACTATATTATCTGCAGCAGTGGGGGAAAGGCAGTGGCGGACTATCAACCATAAAAACTTGGCCGTGAAGGTCAAGTTAGCCTTCTTGATGGCTCCCTTTGGCTCCATAACCCAGTCAGTAGCTTCTCCATCAATAGATAAGTGCTGGGTCATCCACCTCTTGGTGGTCTCTCTCAGTGCTGGCTCACGCAAGAACCATCCATCTTTAACCAGTTGCCACCGGTAGTCGAACTCGGCGGTGAGAGGGGTCCTGGTGGCATCAACATCCTCGCCGTATAGATACCGGCGGATGGCTGGCAAGGAGATGTCTACCCGCTTTCCACGGACTCTGATGTGATCAAGTGGGGCCTGTTTAGCGGAGGCAGCCCGCCTATCAATCTGTGATCGGAGAGTAGCCACATATGAGGCATAGAACTCTCAGACCAACTCCTCACTGTATCGGCCCAAAGAACAAGCCGTCCACTCTAGCCGGTGTCTGGTGAAGACGGCATGGTGGGGAGACTCCCTGCAAGGACCCACCTCTCTAGTGTAAGGGTCCGGGTCATGACGCCTTTATCATTTAGCAGCTTGGTGTCGAAATACACTTGGTATTGCCCCTCGACACACCACCGGTTGGGCTGGTCGGCAACCGGGGCGGGAACTCTAGTCGGTGAAGCTGGAGTAGAATCAGAATTATCGGCCTCATCAGACGAGGCAGACTGTGAAGTTGTGGCGGGCGCAGAGGCTTCAGCAGACCCGGAGACTTCCTCCGACCAGGATACTCCTAAGGAACCAGACGCTCCCTCATCTTGTGCAGCTGACCCAGAAGGTGTGCCGGTCAATGTGCGCTCCTTATCAGACTGGGAGGCAGTGACTACGCCGGACGCCACCTTCTTGGGCGTGGCTCTGGTTGCACGTGCAGCCCGTGCAGGAGTGGCAGTGCCTGGGGGCACGTACTCGGGGTCATGCTCATCATCAGAGCCAATGACCAATCGGGAAGACGGAGCGACGGACTTTGAACGTCCTCGTGCGTAAACTCGATCTTGTTTCGGTGACATGAGTGGTAGTACCTGTAAAGAATCATGATTAGTACTAGAAGAAGCAAACAAGACATGCAAAAATGAAACAAAATAAACATAAGACCAAAGTTGTAATGATATCTCTGAAGTATCTGTGAAACTCGATGGACCAGTTGACGGCCCGTCGTGAGTATGACGGACCGTCATGGGGGTCCGTCATGAATTACTTAACATTATTTATTTGGAGACCTCTGAAGGAAAGTCTCTAAAAGTCATGACGGATAAGCAGGACGGACCATCATGGTCACGACGGGCCATCATGGAGGTCCGTCATGGGACACTTGGAAAAAGTATGGAGACCCTTAGGAGTGGGTTCTCGGACAACCATGACGGTTGTACAAGACGGACCATCGTGGGCACGACGGTCCGTCGCATCTGTCCGTCATAGGACACTTAGAAAAAATTTGGAGACCCTTAGGAGTGGGGTCTCTAACAACCATGATGGTTGTGCAGGACAGACCGTCGTGGGCACGACGGTCCGTCGCAACTGTCCGTCATAGGACACTTAGAAAAAATTTGGAGACCCTTAGGAGTGGGGTCTCTGACAACCATGACGGTTGTGCAGGATGGACCATCGTGGGCACGACGGTCCATCGCATCTGTTTGTCATAGGACACTTAGAAAAAACTTGGAGACCCTTAGGAGTGGGGTCTCTAACAACCATGACGGTTGTACAGGACGGACCGTCGTGGGCACGACGGTCCATCACATCAGTTCGTTAGTGGACACTTGGGGAAAACAAATAGTGGGTTGTTGGGACGGACCCCATGATGGTCCGTCGTGGGTACGACGATCCGTCGACGGGGTCTCGTTCTGTCATGCAGTGACAGAACTGGGAAGCCACAATCATCCCCTGAGATTCCAAACGAAAGACTCGATATTAACCCACCTATTTCTAACCCAAATACCCAGCAAACTAGCAGTGCTAAAGCATCAATTTCTCGAGTTTTATCATGTCAATTCAGTGGACTATCAACCTAGGTCAGAACAAGTTTCCAAAACATCTTAACCCCTCTTTGATCCGGTTAACCCACTACCCACATCAATTTTATTTCTAATTGTGGGACTTTAAAGCATGACATGAGGTCTTTAGCATACAAAAAGGGGTCAAAAATCAAAGACACAACAAAAAGAAACAGGCCAATAGTAATTAAAAACAATAATGTAGTGTAAATGGGTAGAGATCAGAAGCACATACCTGAGACCTGGAGAAGAGGAGAAAACAAGCAGGTGAGGCACACAGCTAGGTAGATAAGAAATGGCAGAAGACTCCGACCAGCAAATACTTGGAAGAGGCAGAAAGATTGGGGGGGGGGGAATGAGATTGTGGGAATTGGGGAAGTAATGGTGGATCAGTGGATTGGGAAGAGGATGAGAGTGGAAGGAAGTTGAAAAGAGAGGAAATGGGAGAAAGAGGGAAAGAAACGGTTGAAGTGAAGGGGTGGGGAGTTTAAAAGGTTTAAAACTTTTAAAATTCCCCGGCCGGGTCGGGTCGGGTTGTTGGTTACTGATGCGACGAGTCCCCGACGACGGTCCGTCACATGTTTGACGGTCCGTCGTGGGGTCCGTCGCGGGTGCCCTAATTTTAAAAAAAATAGACAAACTTACTTGGTACGACGGATTCCTGTAACGGTCCGTCGCAAGCGTGACGGTCCGTCGATGGATCCGTCAATGAGTGTTTCAGACCAATTTCTGCAGATTTTTCTGGTGATGTGCTACCTACAAAGTTAACACCCATTAAGATATTCTCTATGTGTTTGACTGGAGACTTAGTGGACACGGACCCTAAACTATGCTCTAGCCAACACTTCTAACAAAACGAAAAACAAAGAAAATGCGACTATTACTAGGAAAACAAACTATAGTTGGCTTAGAGGATACATATTGGGTTGCCTCCCAACCAGCGCTTGATTTAACGTTGCGGTACGATGGAGGATACTCGAATACTCAGACTTCATCAAGATGGTAAGCCTCGATCACTTCATTCGCCGATTCAGCATGCCCCAAATAGATTTTTATTCGTTGTCCGTTCACCTTAAACCGCACACCCTTCTTGTTTTCCAACTCAACCGCTCCGTGAGGGAATAGTTGGGTGATCAAGTAAGGGCCAGTCCATTTAGACTTGAGCTTGCCCGGAAACAAACGCAACCTAGAATTGAATAAAAGCACCAAATCCCCAACTATAAAATCGCATTTCTCAATCTTTTGGTCATGGTATTTCTTCATCTTTTCTTTGTAGAGGGCTGAACTTTCATATGCTTTTAGGCGAAATTCATCGAGTTCATTCAACCCATTTAACCTCTGTTCTACAGCTTCATTCCAATCCATTTTCAACTTTTTCATAGCCCACATGGCTTTATGCTCTAATTCAACCGGTAGGTGACAAGCTTTCCCATATACAAGTTGGTATGGAGACATACCTATGGGAGTCTTATATGCTGTCCGGTAGGCCCAAAGAGCATCATCAAGCCTCCTTGACCAGTCCGTTCTACTAGCGTTTACTGTTTTCGACAAAATCTGCTTGATCTCCCGATTTGACACCTCAACTTGCCCACTAGTTTGAGGATGGTAAGGAGTGGCCACATTATGGCGAACCCCATATTTTTCCAATAATCCCTTAAACAACTTGTTGCAAAAGTGGGATCCCCCATCACTAATAATTGCCCTTGGGGTACCAAATCGAGAAAATATATTCTTTTTCAAGAAGGCGGTGACACTCTTCCCTTCATTATTTGCGAGGGCGACCGCTTCCACCCATTTAGACACATAATCAACCGCTACCAGAATGTACTTCATCCCATGAGAACTCATAAAAGGACCCATAAAGTCAATGCCCCAAACATCAAATAACTCAATCACAAGAATGGGATTTAAAGGGAGCTCTTGCTTTCTTGAAATGCCGCAATCATGCTTTGGCGAACTCATGAGCATCTTGATGAATAGTTGGCCAATAGTAGCCATATTGTAAGATCTTACAAGCGGTTCGGATACCACTATGATGTCCACCAACGGGTGAAGAATGACATGCCTCCAAGACACTCAACATCTCAACTTCTGGCACACAACGCCGAATAAGCCCATCGGCACAACTCCTATATAAGTATGGTTCATCCCAAAAGAACTTCTTCACATCGTACCTGAACTTTTTCCTTTGATGAAAGGACAAGTCCGGTGGAACCATATCGCTCGCCAGATAATTCGTAAAATCTGCAAACCATGGAATCAAGTCTTGAGAGGCAGCCAATACATGCTCATCGAGAATGTATCATCAATATCAATCTTATCCCCTAACTCTCTCATTGCTTCATCTTCTAAACGGGACAAGTGATCAGCAACTTGATTTTCGGTCCCTTTTCTATCTCTCACCTCAAAGTCAAATTCTTGCAGTAGTAAAACCCAACGAATCAACCTCGGTTTCGCATCCTTCTTTGCCATCAAATATCTCAACGCTGAATGGTGAGTATGCACTATAACTCTAGTACCTAGCAAATAGGAGCGAAATTTTTCAAAAGCAAAGACTACTGCAAGGAGCTCTTGCTCAGTCACTGTGTAGTTCTTCTGGGCATCATTGAGGACTTTACTAGCATAGTAAATGGGATGAAGGATTTTGTCCCTTCTTTGTCCCAATACCACACCTAGAGCAACCCCACTAGCATCGCACATCACCTCAAATGGACTGCTCCAATCCGGAGAAATAATGATAGGTTCAGACACCAACTTTTCTTTTAACTCGCCGAATGCTTTAAGACAGGATTCATCAAAATAAAATTTACACTCTTTCTCCAGCAGTTTGCACAACGGATGCGCAATTTTTGAAAAATCTTTGATGAACCTCCGGTAAAAACCTGCATGCCCAAGAAAGCTTCTCACAGCTTTTACAGAGATAGGTGGGGGAAGTTTCTCTATTACCTCGACTTTAGCTCGATCAACCTCTATACCCTTCTCTGAAATGCGATGACCCAAAACAATACCTTCTTTCACCATGAAGTGGCATTTTTCCCAATTTAGTACTAGATTGCAGTCTTCACATCTCTTAAGAACCTCAGATAAATGATTCAAACACCGCTCGAAGGAGTCACCAACCACAGAAAAATCATCCATAAACACCTCAATAGTGTCTTCCACCATATCGGAGAATATCGACATCATACATCTCTGAAATATGGCGGGTGCATTGCACAACCCAAACGGCATTCTCTTGAAAGCAAAGCTCCCATATGGGCAAGTGAAGGTGGTTTTCTCTTGATCTTCCAGTGCAATAGAAATCTGATTGTACCCCGAATAACCATCAAGAAAATAGTACCACCCTTTTCCAGCAAGTCTATCCAACATCTGATCCATGAAGGGCATAGGAAAATGGTCTTTTTCGGTCCATGCATTTAATTTCCGGTAGTCCATACACACCCTCCATCCAGTCACCGGTCTCATTGGAACAAGTTCATTTTTTTGTTGGGGACCACAGTCATTCCCCCTTTCTTAGGTACACACTGAACATGGCATACCCAACTACTATCAGTGATCGGATATATTACTCCGGCATCCAACCACTTAATAATTTCCTTCTTCACTACCTCTTGCATAGGTGGATTTAAGCGTCTCTGATGCTCAATACTTGGCTTATGATCGGGCATGACTTGGATTTTATGAGAACAAATATCGGGAGGGATCCCAATAATATCCACAATAGTCCACACAATAGCTATTTTGAACCTTTTAACACTTTCACCAAACTCTCAACTTGTTGTACATTCAGATCTGATGCAATGATTACCGGCAAAGTATCACCGTTTCCTAAGAATTCATACCTCAGATGAGGTGGGAGATCTTTTAGTTCTAACTTTAGAACCTCTTCTATAGATGGTTTTGCGGGTGGAGACTCGCAGTTCTTCATGTCTAACTCATATTTCTTCGGTTTAAACCGAACATCACCTCGATCAAGTGCCGCTACCAATGACCCATACTCTTCAATGAAATCGCTATCAAAATTCATGATCACTGCCGCTAGTGCTTCAACACCCAGATGTTCTTCAATTTGTAATTCGGATGACTTTTCAACTTTGTAGGATATGGCAGACACCGATTGGAGCTCACCACTCTGCCTCATGGACCTACAAATGTTGAAGGTCACTTCTTCATTATTCAATCAAAATTTCATCTGCCCTTTTTTCATATCAACCAAGGCTCTACCCGTAGCAAGGAATGGCCTCCCAAGAATAATAGGCACCTCAAAATTGACCTCACAATCAAGAATAACAAAATCAACCGGAAATATGAACGACTCCACTTTTACTAGCACATCGTGGAGTGTCCCATATAGGCCTTTTTACTGTTCGATCGGCCATCAGTAGCCGCATCGCAGTGGGCTTTGGGTCACCCAAACCCAACTTCTTGTAAATCGAGAGGGGCATGAGATTTATGCTTGCCCCAAGATCACATAATGCTTTCGCAAAATGTAATAACCCGATTGTACAAGGAATAGTGAAAGTACCCGGATCTTCCTTCTTTTGCACTAGAGACCTTGTAGCAATAGCACTACAATGTTGCATTCTATCATCATCCTCAAAAGTGACCGATCTTTTCTTCGTAACCAGATCTTTCATAAACTTGGCATAACCGGGCATTTGTTCAAGAGCTTCTACCAAAGGGACATTGATGGAAAGCTGCTTCAACATCGTTATAAAACGTCGATATTTACCATCCTCGGCCTTTTTCACTAATCTTTGAGGGAATGGGGGGGGGGTTCTAGGCATGGGAGTCACCTTTTTGGGTACTTCAGCATCTTTTTCCATTTTATCTTCTAACTCACTACTAACCTCCACCACTTTATCATTATCTCTTATCACCTTTTCTGCATCAGATGGCATAGGTGGGTCAATGGTTTGCTTACCACTACGAGTAGTGATTGCCATACAGCGTCCATCATTTTTTGGATTTTGGACAGTGTTGCTAGGGAGAGTGCCCGGTTGCCGTGTGTTCACAGTCGCAGATAATTGGGCCATTTGTAACTCAAGCTGCTTAATCGATATTGCATGTGTATCGACTTTCTGCCCAATACCCGCTAAATCACTCCTTAACTCTTTAGTGTGCTCATCACTAGCATCGAACCTCCTCATTATTTTGTGCAACATATCCTCAACTCGCGCCATACTACCTCCACCATCCCTAGGAGCAACTTCACAATTTTGAGGAGGAACATAGGGCCCACTCCTATCATTTCTGTTACCATAGTTACCCCTGTTGAAGTTGTTGTCGCGGTTGTAATTTCCATCTCGGACATAATGACCCTCGCGATCATAATTACCATAGTTCCAACCTTGGTTTCCTTGACCTTGGCGCCAATTTTCCTGATTGGAGCCTTGGGCATTCGGCCGGAAACCCCCCGTCTACTCATTCACCGCATAGGTGTCCTCCTCATAATAATATTCATCATTTGGTGGTGGTGGTTTAGACAAGTAGTTCACTGCATTTATCTTTTCTGCACGCCCAGTGGCATGTTTTAATTCCAACCCAAGCTCCGTTCTCATTTGAGCCATTTCTTCACGAATCTCGTCTTTGGCTGGGTTGTGTGCGGATTGCACTGCAAAAGTGTTTCTTCCAGTATCTGACTTCCTAGTACTCCAAGCTTTATTATTCCGAGAGATTTTCTCTAACTTGTCAGCAATCTCGGCATAAGGACACTCCCCATAAGAACCACCCGCAATAGTATCCAATACCGCTTTATTATTATCATCCTGTCCCCGATAGAAGTATTCTTTCAGTGACTCATCATGAATGCGGTGATTGGGGACACTTCTCAAAAATGAAGTGAACCTATCCCAAGAACTGACTCTCCTGGTAATGCCACAAAGTTGTTCACTCTGTCTTTGTGATTTAGTTTCTTAGAGACCGGGTAGTAACGTGCTAAGAAGGCGTCCCTTAGTTGATTCCAAGTGAAAATTGAGTTATAAGGGAGCTCAGTAAACCAAATAGCAGCCTCTCCCGTCAGTGAGAGAGAAAATACCCTTAGCCCTATTACATCCATATTTAAATCGGGCCTCCCTACGCAACTTTTGCACACTGCCCTTACTTTAGCAATGTGGGCATGTGGATCCTCAGATGGTAGCCCTGAAAACAAACCTCTAGCAGTGAGCATTTGCATTAGACTACTAGTTACCACAAAGGTGTGACCATGTGGTAGAGGGGGCAAGACAAGTGGCCCATCAGAGTCTGCGATGTTATCATAGCCTCTGTTGTACTCTTGAAGACGTGGGGCAGGGTTTTGTCCCCTTTGTTCATCTTCACCACGATTTTCGGGTAATAATCGACCATGAGCATCAACTGGAGCAGGGATGTTCTGGTTGGGATCATCATCATTAATACCCAAATTTCGATTCATATTTCATAATGTACGCTCTAATTCGTGGTCGTAGGGAAAGAAAGGTTCTCTTTCTCTTCGCGTATTTGGCATAAAAGGAAGTTAGTTCTGCAAGAGACAAACAACAAATAAAGTAAAATTAGGAAAATAATGACTAAACTTTAGTAATAAGTTTTAAGTTAATCTCAAAGCCACTTTCCCCGGCAGCGGCGCCAAAATTTGATACGCTCTAACTTACTTCTATGAGAATGAATAAAATCCAGAAATTCACTTGATTAATCAACAAAAACACCAACAATTGATTCCGAAAAAAGTATATCAAATACCAAAATCAATAGTTCAACACTAAAACAAGAGTACTGAAAAATATCCAAGAGTCTAACCCCAAAAACGAGGTTTTTCGAACTATTTATAATAAAAAAACAAAACCTAATAAAAGAAGGATTCTAATTAATGAAAATCTATCCAAACGCTTCTGGGTCGACGGGCCTCGTGACGGACCGTCGTGGTCACGACGGACCGTCATGGCCTCCGTCGTCCCATACTTCACAAATTCTTCTTCTGCTTTCTTCATTACCCTCGACGGACAGGTCTGACGGACCGTTGCAAGCACGACGATCCGTCGAGGGGCTTCGTTCCACAACACTTAAAACTTTTTGGAATTTGGGTACTGGGACTACTCTCTGATAATTATGACGAACAAGCAGGATGGACCGTCCTGGCTATGACGGTCTGTCATGAACTTTCGTAGTCCCACACTTGGTCAGACTTCCCCATCTTCCTTCAGCAGCTACTCTTCTTACTATGGTGCCACCTACGGACCGTCACAGTAGCGACGGATTGTCGTGAACTCCGTAGGTGGTTTCTTCTGCAATTCTTGCTCAAAAACTCCAGCGTTCACCTTTGGATAGATTTTCTGTAAATAAAGAGAAACCTACATAAAAATCAATACAAAAAGGCTTTAGACACACACTAAACTTAAGAAAAAAGCATTAAAAGTACCGTGAAACCACGGTACATCAGAAGTCCACTTACCGAGCCGAAGACTATGCCAAGCTTTATATCAATGAGATCGTGAGGTGGCATGGGATTTCTTTATCTATTATTTCGGATAGGGGAGCCCAATTCACTTCGCATTTTTGGAGATCTTTTCAAAAGAGTTTGGGTACACAAGTAAAGCTTAGCACTGCTTTTCACCCTCAAACGGATGGACAAGCAGAATGCACCATCCAGACCCTTGAAGACATGTTGAGAGCATGTGTTATGGACTTCAAGGGGATTTGGGACGATCACTTACCCCTAATCGAGTTCTCTTATAATAATAGCTATCATTCCAGTATTGGGATGGCACCTTTCGAAGCATTGTATGGTAGAAGATGTAGGTCCCCAGTTGGATGGTTTGAAGTGGGAGAAACTGCCATCCTTGGCCCCGAAATCGTACATGAGGCTTTGGAAAAGGCGTGAATGATCCGAGATAGGTTGGCTACTGCTTACAGTCGTCAAAAATTATATGCGGATAACCGAAAGAGAGCTCTGGAATTTGAAGTAGGTGATCAAGTATACCTAAAGATATCACCCATGAAAGGGGTGATGCGGTTCGGTAAGAAGGGGAAATTTAGTCTGAGGTATATAGGTCCGTATGAGTTCTTGCAACGAGTAGGAAATGTTGCTTACGAACTAAAATTACCGAACGACTTGGCTTCAGTTCATCCAGTGTTTCACGTTTCGATGCTTAAGAAGTGTCTAGCGATCCCGCGTCCATTCTACCCGTCGAAGGGTTAGGAGTCGATGAGAACCTTTCTTACGAAGAGGTTCCCATTGCAATCTTAGATCGTCAAGTGAAGCGACTGAGGAACAAGGAGGTTCTTACCGTGAAAGTGTTATGGAGGAACCACCTTGTTGAGGGAGCAACAAGGGAGGCCGAGGCCGATATGAGATCCCGTTACCCTCACTTATTCAGTTTTTGAGGTTAGATAAACTTTCTCGTAAGTCCTATTTCGTGAATAAAACTCTAAATCTTAGTGCATTAGGCGGTTTTTGGTGTTCTAAGTCCATAACTGTGTGTTCTATACTTGCACTATATGAGTTAATATGAGTTCATCTTTACTTTCATGTTGCTGTTTTTGTATAGCTTTTACGTGATTATGTGTTGCATGAATGTGATGTGCATTAAGTTAAAGTAGGATTGAGAATGAAGTTCCTCAATCTTAGATAAGAAGCTTCAGATAAGCTTAGAGTATGTGCATCATCCAAAGTAAGTTGTGAATCAGACATTCACAAAGATAAAGTTTCTAGTATGTTAATGTGCTTTTCGAAAATACCCTCTTTGGTTTAAAACGATAAGTAGTGCCATTCGGGGACGAATGTTCCGAAGGGGGGGATAATGTAACATTCCAGAAAATTACATGTCTAGTGAAGACCCTAATAGGTCTTTAAGAATGCATATTGGGGGTACATAGGCATCCCAATGCCCAATATTGAGAAATATTGGGCATAGTATAGAAAATTGGCTAAGGGGTGTTAGCCAATTTCTATAAACACCCAAATAAACATAATATAATCCAAGCTTGTTTAGAATTGTACCTGCAATGAAGAACCTAAGCTAAAATAAATAGTAATATTGATCTCTAACGCAACTCTTTAGGTACTAGGCATCCAAATTTCAAGCCTAGTACCCTAGTACATAACCATTTAAAATGATCATGAAATTGACCTAATATAGAGTGTTAGGAAGAAGTGAGACAAATCTCAAATACACTTAATCTTTATGTCAAAAATACTCACATAAGAGGGTGCTAGAGTCCGTGAGACAAGTCTCACTCGCACCATGATGATAAAGTAAAGACTTAAGATCATATTCATCAAGTAAAGAGAGGGATGATCAGTCATCCATAGAGTTAAGTAAACCTCAAAACTAGAAGCAAGCTTCCATAATGTGTGGGTAAACTCTAAAAGATAAGAAGATAAAAATCTGAGCTTAGCACCGATAGACTAGCAATGAGCTTGTGCCAGCACATGTAAGTCTCATGAGATGAGATCACCACCCCGGTGGACCAGGGTCTCCGTACGTCTCCTAGTCTTAGAACTATGTTTAGCCAGCATAGAGGTACTAGCGGGTGGACGCCTCCACCTAAGAATGCTAGGCAGTAGGTTTCACTTTGGCCGGTGATTCCATCTCTTTTCGGTGTGGGGGAGACACCGGATTTCATGTTTAGCTCACATGATCTATGTCGGTTAAAGCTCCAAAAAGTATCCGGTTCACTTCAGCCGTGAACCCCCCTTTTCAGTGTGGGGAAGACACAGGCACGGTATCACCTTAGCCGGTGAACCCCCCTTTACGGTGTGGGGTAGACACAGAACTTTGTTCACCTTAACCGGTGAATCACCTCTTTTCTGTGTGGGGGAGACACTGGATTTCATGTTAGCTCGCATGATCTACTTCCGTTGCTAAAGGATTCTTTAATAGAGTAAGAAAGAATAAAGTAGCATGTTCAAAGTGAACAATCGAGCAAAGAAGTAGAATCATAAGTTCATAGTGAACTAAGTAAAGTAAGAGCATAAAAAACATCAATCACTAGTGTTTTATAGAAACAACAAGTTAGGGTATCCAATAATGGAGCATGGATTATGTCCCAAGATCTATATATTATGTAAATAAGCAAATAAGGGGCATAGCCAATAAATATTGGCTTATAAATACATGCACACCCAATCAAATAAGAATGAGAAATCTAACTTGTAGTAGGGTAGCCAAATCATTTCCTTTGTCTTATGAGTTGCTTACTCGATTCATATTAGGTATGGGACTACAATGAATCATTGCACTTGTAAGTAAAACATAAGATCAAAGGAGATCATTGAACTACACAATAGAAAGAAGAAAAGACTGAAAAATAGTTTAAGTATGAGAAGGGCATCTCTCGGCCTAGTGAGCAAAATTATAAACGTATGTTTAAGTTGTTCTAAAATTATGTTCATGATTCCAAGATCTTATGTTCATATAGAAAACGAGTTGTGTGCCTTAATTACATGAGAACGTGTCATATACATATCATAATTCACGATTAAAGAATTAAGAAAAAAAGTAATGTGACTTACGAGAAACGACATGTTGTTTAGGAAGAGCTTTCCTTGTTTATGCATAGTCCTTATGTGTTTATGTGCATACACCCATAATTAGTACAAGTGTGTACTAACCCCATATATATTTGCTATTTTTATAGGCGCAAGTTCTCAAGAAGGTTGAAGTTCGTCGAAGCGGTTTGGAATAGCGATCTCCAGACTTTGGTAGGTCCTCTTGAGTTCGAGGATGCTACACTTTATTATTCTAGCTTAGTACATTAGATATAGCTAGTGACTACTGTCCCTAGCGTTTCGTTTCAAGTATTTGTTCAAGCGTTGTAATAAGGCCAATTGGCAAACTATTATTATTATTATTACGATCATTTATTTCATTTGTTTAATCTATTGATAGATGGTTGTTGAGTTTGAGCTATTAGAATATCACTCTTATGCAATACTATATGAAGTCTAAGTATACTTCGCTAAGTATTAAAAGTTTTTAATTTTCTGCAAATTTAACTGTATGATTGTGATGAAAGCTAAGAAGAGGCTTGTCTTCGACCTCTGAGAGGTTAACGACGCCGGTTGCGATTCGGATTCCAGAATCCAGGTCGTGACACTATCCAACTTGGATGAGTGAGAATTCCAAGTCTTCCTTCAAAGTCTTCTCAAAAACCCTTCAACGACCGGAACCTAAAATGTTGGGGAAAAGGGAGAAAATGGGGTTAGTACATCACTTGTAATAAGTATGAGACCATATGCACACACATCATAAAATCATGTTAGAAAGGGACATTTCATTAAAGCATGCTATTTTATATTTGGAAAGCCTTATGCGCATTCAAGAATCAATACAAGTCATTAATGCATATTCATCAATTCAAGACCATGTTCATCATACTAAGTTTAGCCAACTCAATCATGCATACCAACATACTAGAACATATAATCAATACAACTCTATCATCAAGTTATAACATCATCAAGCATGAATAAGAGTGCATTACCATATAATCAAAGCAAGACAACTACTCATGAACCCTCATTAAGTCCACTAGTGCAATGACTAAGCAAAGCCCCATAACCTTACTCAATCAAATAAACCCAACAAGAACCATAACCAATGTCCAACTTCACATATCATATCATTAAGATTACATAACATCATACTTTAGCAATAGAGACCAAACATATATTCACAAGTGGATTCAACATCATATGGTGCCATCAACATATAAGATCATCATATACATATCATGTACACTTATAAGCATATACGTACATAAGAACAACCTCCTAATGCTTCCCTCAAGGCAAACTAGTGCAAGGCATAGGTAGAGTCTCATACCCCTACCTAAGCTAAGTCAAACCTCTTAAGTTACCCTAGTTGGTTTGTACTTCATTACTTCATTTTAGTTTAGAAAACACTTGCTTTAACCGACATAGACCACAAGAGCTAAATGTGGAATCCGGTGTTGTAAAACCTTACACCGATGAAAGGTGGTTTATCGGCCAAAGTAGAACCAAACATAAACATAGCTTTCTAGGTGGATCCACTAGCTAGTCTTCCTATGTGGGCAACATAGTTAAGGAACTAGGAGATAGGTATGAACTCTCTACATGCCATTTGGCACTTGGAGACTCATCTCATGTGAATCCATAGGGTGAGTATCCCTCATAGGGTAGTCAACACCTCATGTGGAACTATAGGGTGAATCTTCCTCTACGGGAAGTCAACACCTCCCATTGTCAAGTTCTCTCGGTGCTAAGCTAACGTTCCTTTTGAAATGTCTTTAAGTCATCCGTTATTATCAAAACTTAGTTTAGGTCATAGGGTCTATCCCTTATATAATAATAATCATCATAGCTCAATAAGAATTGTATGAGTATTGTCCTTTCATTATAATTCATACAAGTCAGGTTAGCACATTTACATAGTCACATCATAATAAGGCACATTGGTAAGTTATCACCATCCTTGTAACATTTACATCTTAGTCAATGACTCACAATCCATGGTTCAAGACATTTCAATTCGACGTCATACCAACCCTATCAATCTTAATATAAGGTATAATTCAATACAACATCATCACTTAATCACAAGTAACCACAATTGAAGTAAAGAATAGAGATCACAAGACTTACTCAATCTCCTTCACAATACCATCATCAAGTTCTTATCATCAACCATCCAATTCAACCTAAAAATGGTATAATATAATCAAACAATAGTAACCAACATAATAACAAGGCCAATTGAATTATTATACAACAATCCATCACTAGTTCATAGCCTAGAATTAGAGACTTAGGTCAATTTCATAACCTACTTCACAACCTAGGTCAATTACTGAATAACTAGCATGATTGGATTACAATTTATCACAATCTACTCTTAATTTATGTAATAAGAACATAGGATAGTAATTCACACACTAACCAAACCAGTTAAGTCAATACTATACAATTCAATTCAAGATCACAACCTAGAGTTAAGGGGAATATGTCATCTTCCACAAACTAGGACAATGCATCAATATTTAGCATAGTGTAACCATAATAAATGTTAATTTACTCACAATAACCAAGAGAAATCATAAACAAAGCAATTCACAAGATCAATTTCATATTGGAAGCAAACCCACTTGAATTTCATATTTTTGAAATCAATTTGGAGGAGCCCTTTGGGGAAAGAGATCCCAAAGGTGAAAGACATCCCGTACCTTACTAATTGATGAATTTTGATGGAGAAACTTGATTCTTTGAATCCCTAAAACCCACCTCTAGCTTGGTCTTCAATGGGGTTTCTTTGGGAGAGAGAAAGAAGAGAGAAAGAAGAGTAATTTAGTTTTGGGAATTATGAGGGCTTAGTTTAATTTAATTAGGTTAGGGTATTTATATAGATCATTAACCAACTTAATAAAACCTCCCTAAGCTCCTAAATAATTAACTAACCACATAATTAATTAATTTAGTCAACTTAAAAAACGTGCAGCAAAACAGTGGACTCCACAGACGAGACCACGTCTACGGTTCATTTGTCAAACGACGGCCAAGGGACCAACCGTCCTGTTGGTCCGTTGTTTTGGTCAGAGACTGTCCAAAACAGGTCCTTCTCAAATTTGTCTAAGTGACCATCAACAGTGGCCATCGACGCCCCGTCGATTGGCCCACGATCCGTCGTTTGCACTCGTTTGTGGACACTGCCTTTTGGCAGCTTTTTTGCCAAATTGCAAGGGTCCTCCTCAAGGGCCATTGGTTGGTCCTTGGGGAGTCGTACCCGGACGTTTAGACTATAAACTAACTCTAATACGTTTTATACACCTTTACACCAAATTTCATCAGTTTTTGACTCTTAAAACTTAGTCAAATAAGCTAAGGCACACTAGCACCTCATTGAACTAGTTTCCGGGCGTCATGGACGTTCTTTGACGTTTTGATTCTAAAACTTCCTAAATAACTTATACACACTATTTTGGACCTTAAAACACTGATACAACCCTTAGACACTCATGTTAGGCTTTAGAACACGTCTTAGACTTTCGGAGTGTTACAATGAGCTACCACAAGCATTAGTTGCTACTAATCTACAAAACACTACCAATGACACCTTGTATGTGGACTCAGGAGCAAGTAGTCATATGACACATAAATCAGGTATCCTAACTGATCTTAAACACTACAATGGACCAGATAAAATAATTTTTGGGAATGGATCAAAGTTAGACATTACACATGTTGTAAACATATCTAGAACAGGTCTAAAGTTAAAGGAAGATCTTGTAGTCCCTAAGATCAATAAAAAAATTACTCTCAGTTAGTAAGCTTGCAAACTATAATTGTTGTACTCTTGAATTTGATAAAACTAACTTTGTTGTAAAGGACAAGAGGACAAGGACACTGCTGGCCAAAGGATCTAAACGGAATGGACTCTATGCTTTGAAAGATAACAATCTTTATACCTTGATTGCTGCACACGACTAGAACACGTCAGACAGCAAGTGGCATACTAGATTAGGACACCCAGTTTGAATTCTTTAAAAGTTTTTAGTAGTAATAGTTGCATCAATGTTAGTAATTGGAATAAAATGCCTACTGTTTGTCCTAGTTGTCAGTTGGGAAAGAGTTGTAAGCTTTCTTTTGGTTTGAGAAATAAAATTGAGAAAGAACCCTTATTGAAAATTCATTGTGACTTATGGGGACCTGCTCATGTCGAATCTTCCCAACATATGAAATATTATGTCATTTTTGTTGATGATCACACAAGATATACATGGATTTATCCACTGAAAAAGAAGTTTGAATTCTTTGAGGGCTTTCTAAAATTTCAGAAAATGGTGGAAAAACAATTTTCTAAAGAAATTAAGATTTTTTCAATGTGATGGAAGTGGTGAGTTTATGCAAACAGACTTCATTAAGCATTTGGAAGATCATGGCATTGTTGAGATATATTTAATGTCGTAACACACCTGAACAAAATAGAGTTGGAGAGAGAAAACATAGGCATATTGTAGAGACTGGCTTAACTCTACTAGTTCATGCTAACCTACCTCTGTTTCTATGGGTTGAAGCTTTCCTCACTGCAGTATTTCTCATCAATAGATTGTCTTCCTCAGTCCTAAAGATGGTGACTCTATTTGTTAAGTTTTATGGGGAACAACCTGATTACACCAGCCTAAAAGTGTTTGGTTGTAGATGTTTTCCATATATCAAGGGTAACAATAAGTTCAGTCCAAAGACTTATCCTTGTGTGTTCATAGGGTACAACAGCTTACACAAAGGATATAGATGTTATCATCCCTATACAAGGAGGGTTTACATATCCAGACATGTTGTGTTTGATTAAAACACATTACCCTATGTGTCTTCAAAGCAATCTTAGACTAACATTGATGTCTCACCTCACCTTGCTACTTTTGTTGAATCTTTCTCTAAACTGCAGGCACATGATAATTTTGATTCAGGTGAAATAGAGGTTGCTAGCCCACACATTACTAGTGATAATGTTGCTACACCTCATATACTCGTTGATGATGAGAGCATTATTGACCTCTCAGGTGCAGGATCAGATGCTGAGGAACAGGTTGAAGTTGATGATCCATACAGTAGTATTGAAACTCCAGCTGCAGATTTTGAAACTCCAGCTGCAGATTTTGAATCTACCAGCAGCAGTGAGGAACAAGTTGCTCCTACAGGTCCAGTCAATGATCATCATCAAACAACCATTTTAGTTGATGTACCAGTTGACCATCAACTTGACAATGCTACACTCCAGTCCACTACCTTGGTTGATGTACCAGTTTAGGTACTTCATGCACCACAAGGGCATCATATGATAACCAGAAACAAGGAGAAGGAACAATACTTGTCACTTGTTGCTCGCAGCAGCATAAAAATTGTGAGAGAACCGAACACTACTAAGGAAGCACTAAAATCACCTCATTGGCTTACAGCAATGCACGAAGAAATTGATGTTTTATATACTAACAAGACATGGATTTTGGTGCCCAAAATCTTCTAGTATGACTTTCTTGGATCAAAATAGGTGTTCAAGACAAAATTAAAAGTTGATGGGACAATAGATAGATACAAGGCCAGACTTGTGGCAAGGGAATTCTCGCAGCTTGAAGGGATAGATTTTGAAGAAACATTTAGTCATGTGGTTAAAGCTACAACTATTAGGATGGTTCTATCCATTGCTGTCAGTTCAAAGTGGGATGTTAGACAACTAGATGTCAAAAATGACTTTCATAATGGCTTCTTACAAGAGGAGGTGTACATGAGTCAACCTCCTGGTTTTATTAATCTCCAGTATCCTCAGCATGTATATCTACTTAAAAGGGCATTATATGGTCTTAAACAAGCCCCAAGAGTCTGGTTTGATAGGTTTAGCATGTATCTCCTACACCTTGGTTCCATTTTTAGTAAGGCTGACCATTCCCTATTTACTTTACAAACTCACAAAGACAAAATATTTCTCTTGTTATATGTGGACGATATTATTTTCGCAGTAATTAATTCATCTCATGTCTCAGATTTGGCTCTACAACTTGGGAAGGAGTTTGCTATGAAAGATCTTGTCCCTTTACACTTCTTTCTAGGAATTGAGGTGAAGTATTTTGAAGGTAGAATTCACTTAAATCAAAGCAAGTATGCTGCTGAGCTGTTGGCCAAGACAAAGATGACTTTGGCAAAGGCTGTAGCCACTCCTTTGGCTCAAAAACACGATTTGCATGAAGCTGTGGGAAGCCTTGTAGATGCATCCTTTTACAAAATGATAGTAGGGAGTCTTCAATATTTGACCCTCACAAGACCTGATATCACTCATGTTGTGAATTTAGCAAGTCAGTTTATGCAAAGCCCAAACATTGAACATCTTCAAGGGGTAAAAAGGATTCTCAGGTACATCAAAGGTACTCTACACTTTGGACTCAGAATTATTTCACAATCACCATGTAGGTTGTATGGCTACTCAGATGCTAATTGGGGAGGTTGTACCACAACTAGGAGATCAACTATAGGTTATAGTATCTACCTAGGTGCAAATTGTATTTTTTGGACCTCCAAGAAACAGACCACAGTAGCCCGATCAAGTGCTGAAACTGAGTATAGAGCACTAGCCTTCACTACCGCAGAAATGACTTGGATTTTGTATCTTCTTCGTGACCTTGGAGTGTTCCTTCGATCTGTTCCTACGTTGTATTGTGATAATATGAATGCCTTGTACATGATAGTTAATCCAGTTATGCATGCTAGAACCAAACATGTTAAAATGGACTATCATTTTGTTCGTGAGAAAGTGGCTAGGGGACAACTTCTTACTCAATTTGTGAAGTCTCAGGATCAACTAGCTGATATTCATACCAAAGCCTTAACAAAACAGATTTTCTCTGATTTTCACAGCAAGTTAGGAGTTACAGTTCCTCCACTCACTAGCTTGAGGAGAAGTGTTGAAGGAAGCTTGTTGACTGATGGAACACGTCGAAGGACTAGGTCCATTGAAGTAGGCCGACGAGTTAGAGTTAGAGTCATACTAGGATTAGACTACTAAATCCTAAGTTATGTACGACTAAGCTACTGAATATTATAGGAGTCGACTAGGATAAGGTGTTTGACTTGTAATACAATACTACTCATGTAATTATTTGTATTGTAGTAAGACTCCTAGTATAACTGGAATATGAGTCTTCTCCTATATAAGGAGCTTGTAACTCTACATTATAATCATCAATACATTCTTGATTTCTCCATACTTTCGTGAGATTTCTACAGCATTATGTTCATGCATTACTATCCATTACAAGATAAACTTAGATGGTTGGACATGGGTTTACTTTGTTTGAGTTAAGATAGTTAGATGTCAGACACAAGTTAAGATTAGATGATGAATTATTTCATTTTTAAATGGGTACTTTCATTTGATTTAGAAATTTCTATACAATTGAAGAATACGGATCGCAAGTTTACAGATGATGGTATGAATGACCAAATAATATAACCGAGGATAAAATCAATTATTAAACAAAAATTTTGGGATATTTTTTACCCTTCTTCCTACAATTAAATCAAGAGACAATGATAAGGTCAATGAATATAATATAGTGAACATATAATTAATTGGATTTTTTTTTATTCTAACAAACATATTTTAACACTCGCACGAAGTGCGGCTATATTCCCTAGTTATGATATATTTATATATCTATACATGTAAAATCATTATTCATACATGTCTGAAGAAAAGAATATCAAATCAATATTAATCCAGCTCTCCATATCATCACAAAAGCATTCTCCCTCACCTAAAAATAAATAAATAAATTATAAAAGGATAAAAGAATTATCTTACAAACATGATTTTCTTTCTTTTTTGAGATAAGTGTCAAAAACACACCTAAACTATACCATTTTTTTTAGTTTCATACCTAAACTATTGAAAATTTGAGTTTCATACCTAAACTATCACTTTTTAGTTTGAGAAATACACCTCTCTCTTTTATACCACTCTCATCATGGTATGTGTAATACACTCTCCCTCTTTTATTTAAAAGAGTTTCCACATCACACTCCACATGGACAAAATATTCAACCTTGACAAAAAATAAATAAATTATTAGTATTAGTTAAAATTAAAAATTAAAAAACTATTGTAAAAATATAATATTTTCTTTATAAAATAAAATGTAAAATATTTTTCTTACCCCACACCATTTTTTAAAATTTTTTATTTTGTTTAAATTTCTTTTTTAAAAGTATTTCATTTTTTACTTCATCTCCTCCCCTCATCAAATACTAATTTAGATATTATTTTATTTTTAGAAAAATATAATTCTACCCATCCCACATAACCCTTTGTTTTCAAAAATTTTCCCCAGTGTTTAGATATACATATCAAAAATATTTTTTACTTGCCGCCACAAGACTTTTTATATTTTTTAGTTGTTTATGTTATATTCGGTACACTAGTAGAATTTATTTTCTAAAAATATATGTACGTGCATAAAAAAACGTAAAAAAAAAAATAGGAGAGGAAAATTAAATAGGGTGGGGTAGAGTTTTTAAAATAAAATAATATCAATTTCTGTGGGGCGAGGGGGGAGATTGAAATATGAATTTTTAAAAAATATTTTATAAATATTTTTTTTTAAAAAGGATGGGGTTGTCGCGGGGGAGGGGGGGTACGCGGAGGAGATGGTGGAGTGGGCTAAGAAAAATAGTTTAATTTTTTATATGGATAGTAATCTTTAATTTTTAATTAATATTAATTTTTTATTATTTAATTTTTATCTAGATAAATATTTTATCTCTATGGAATGCCATGTGTCAAAGTTTTTTCATATAAAAGAGAGAGTGCACTACACACACCACTAAGGTGTGTTTCTCAAACTAAAAAGTGATAATTTAGGTATGAAACTCACACTTTCAATAGTTTAGGTATGAAACTCAAAAAAAGTGAATAGTTTAGGTGTTTTTTTGACACTTATCTCTTCTTTTTTCTTGTATCAACATAACATGCACTGCTGTTAAAAAGGAATAGAAAGCTTATATATGCAACAATGCAAATAAATTATTGAAAGATCATTGCTCCTAAAATTTAATGCAAAAAGTAAATGCAAAAGTAATTGCTATTTTTAATACGTAATCAAATAATTCGATGAAAATATATAGAAATTCAATATGCATTGTTTAGCCAAATAATGTTATTATGTTATTATTATATAGCAATATGAAGAGAGAAATGTAACAAAAAGATAAATATAAATGGAGGTCATAGACACTGAGATTTTATGGACCTTTCCAAGATAAACTTAAGTCATGTTTCTCAAACTTTAAGGCGTGTCAAAGTTTTATGGAGGCTATTTTATCCTAAATCTAGCTCACACCTATAAAAAGGAATATACATATATTTCCTGTCACGCCTCAAAACCCATTAAGACGGACAGGCACCCGATGCCCTAAAGGCCCGAGAGAACCAACCTACAACCTGTTCTTACTGAGCATATACTATAACAATTGAGACAAGTTAACTTTGGATGCAGCGATACAAACCAACGTAAGTAGATCCAAAAGTTATATACAAGACTTGGCCGTTTAGGCCACAACTCCTTAAGACACAACTGAACCATGTACATACGTCTACAAAGCCTCTAAAAGATAGAAGACTAGAGTAGGTCGGGACAGACCCCGCCTTACCCTTAACTACGATACAATACCAAACGAATTTACCAAGGACTTAATAAAGCTCCGAATCAACTTGGAGCTCACCAAAAGTAGCAGAATTTCGAGTGCTCCTACTGAGGAGGTCTACTAGCTGGAGTACCTGAGCCTGCAGTATGAAATGCAGCGTCCCCAATACGGGACGTCAGTACGAAAAATGTACTGAATATGTAAGGCAAAAAGTATATGTAATACAAGGCACAAATGAAATCAAGTAGCAACATATGAGTGCATAGATTAGGAGAGAAGACCACCTTTGCTTACTCTTGTGGAATCAAGTAAGCTACATTCTTTTCTTTACCTTCTTTGTATGTTATAATCTTTGTTGGGCATGTGATACAAGTGACCAGCTGATCAGTGGTAGAAGAGGATGACCCATGCTAGGCGTATTAACCCCTGGGATGCGGTCCTCATAATTACACAACTTGGGATCGGCCCATGCTAGGCTTTCGCCCCTGAGCTGCCACCCTTCTATACCAATAGGGATCGGCCCATGCTAGGCTTTCGCCCCTAAGCTGCCACCCTTAATTAAATAGATTTCTTCACTTAGATTCTTTAATCTTTGAGATTATTGTTAATCAGTTCATAACTCTTTTGAGATGTTATTTTGGATAATCGTAACATTTTGAGATGTTGATTTGGTGGTCATAATCATCTTGGAGACATGAAATTACGGAACAGTAGTGGAATACATGAAAACAATACTTTGAGGCAGTAACAATGACATAAGGAGCTATGAAACATCAACACCTTACTTTAAGACCTTAATGGCACAATTGACTTCAATTGGCTTAGGAGAAGGATTCATCAAACTTTCTTTTGCAAATACCATTTCTATAACAGCACAAGGGGAAATTACACAAGTATAGAGTAGTGAACATATAATGAAGTAGTTCCATGTACTTAGAATGGGGAAAGAAATATTGTTAGCTATTTGGAGATAGTACGCTGCCACCATGCTTTCTTTTCTAGAAATAGAACTTATGAGAATCACTTCATTGATATTAATTGCAGGTGGTAGATTTCATGCCAAAAGGATATAGATCGAATAGCCTTACATACCTTATATTTATGACCAATACCACTATCACGATTCAGCCTTCCTTATTGGGTGCTAATCTACAACATAAGTCATGATTAAGCTAACATCAGCAGCTAATCACAATAAGGTTCTCCAAAACAGTAGCTAAAAATATTTGATGGAAATCAGGCCCATACAACCCTTACATAAATGGTGAACCACCACACCCTTCCTCTACACATTAATACAACTTCAAACATCATTTCCAGAGATACCCAAACAGCCCTCAACAACAATATTCATAAGGCAGCCACTAACAATCTCAAATCTTTCAGCATAATAGGAGAATATTGACTCAAAGATTTATCACCATCCATGAATTCTTGATAAACATATACAAAATTCTCCACTCCAAACATTATCAAAGAGAGGAAAACAAATGGGTTGAAGTCTTACCTTAATTCTGAAAATTTATCCTCGAAACTTGTACTTCAAGAATTCAAACTCTCCTTCAAACTCTTACTTGAAAAATTAGACAGCACTCAAGAACTCTAAGATGTTTTAGGGCTGCTAATTGAAGCCAAGAGAGACCAAGAAAGAACTTAGAAATCTGAAATTTTTGCAAGTTCAAAATGGAGAATAAGACTTGATCCTTATCCTTTGAAAAAGGAGGTGTTATGGCCGACACTCTTGACCAATTTTGGGCCATATAATGTCAAGTAGGTGCCCCACCTGCTTGTCCTTTTAACTTGGGCCCTTTTGGAATTAATATTATTGGACCTTGGCTGTCCATTTTTCCTTTGTTCTTTTAATCAGCTTGGGACAGATTAGTGCAAGTAGGTTGTACACACTTGGCCCAATAACATGGTAAAACAAATCTTAGGAGGTCATGTACTTACTTAGTTTCCCTTGGGCTTTATCCATAATGGCCAATTGGCAGATTTGGCTGTTGGGCCTTCTTTCATTCACATTCCCTTTAATAGGTTTGGGCTTCAAATGAGCCCCTAAATATAAGCCTAAATCTGGTCAATCAAACTTGGGCCCTTTAACTATAATATAGATCAAGTAGGTGATCCAGCTGCTAGCTCAATTACCACCTTACTATAATTACTTAAATACTTTCCATCGGAGTTAACTTGCAATACATATGCTAAAATGTGCAAGGCATTACATCACCTTCCAAGCTAGTTTAAACCAACACTAATTATGTAAGAAACATGATCCCTCACCTACACTATAAGTATAAGTCAAGTATAACATAAATAGAATTACCACATACAAAAATACAGGCCGTTACAGTGCTAACCCAAATTTCTATGTTTTCTTCAATTATTTAAGTTCCAGTCATTGAGTTCTTAGAATGCCATTTGAAGAAGACTTGGGCTCGTTTCTCCAAGTGTTGGTAGGTCCTCATGTTCCAGGATGTTACCTTTTTCTATATTCTAGATTTAAAGTTGTATTTTCCTAAATACATTGTTCATTCCTTTATCGTTTGGATATTAATGTAAGCCTATATTGGCATGTTGACTTTGTATTGGCCATGTCCAAGAATTTTACTCGTCTAGATGGTTCAATAAGAGACAAAGTATGAGGCTAATTCTTATGTATCAATTATGTTGTCTAACAGAGAAGCCTATGTAAGCTTCCTAGATGAGGAGTCTATGTGAGAGTGTAACAACCCTAAAAATGAATAAGATAAGAAATGTTTAATGTGTCAAGAATGCTTGCGATTAGACCAAGGTTCACACGGATTGATACGCGTAGAACCAGACCTCAGAACCCTTACTACGGCCAAGACAACTAACTTGGGCAGTTAATTGAGCTTGGAAAGGTTGGAACCAACCATGTAGGGCTCTTAAAAACGAAGATTTAATCGAAGGAGTCTTTACCGGACTTAAAAAGAGAAAATCTTAAGTTTTGAGGGTCCAGGGGTAAAATAGTCTTTTCTAGGCCAAGGGTAATATCATAATTACTCTAAGGAATTAATTAATTAATTAATTAATTTAATAAAAGAGCCGGATAGGGTAGGGTCGACCCGAAATGATCCATTTTGCAAAGGTCACTCCACCCGAGTTCGAGCCCCAATGGAAGCAACAAATTGGTGATTTATTTATTATTTAAAATCTGATTTTTGTAAGGTCAAAATGGTCCTTTCATGTATAATTAATTAAATCAGATTTTAAGTATTAAGGAGAGTCCTAAACTGACTAAGTCATCATCTAAGCCTAAACAACTTCACACGTTTCACTCTCTCACGTCAATCACATCCTCACGTTCAAACTTCACTATTTCTCTCTGCCAAAAGCAACTTCAAGAACAGAACAAAGATAGAAGTTCTTCACACATGAAGAAAAACACGAAAAGTCTAAGAAAAACAAAGTAACCAAAAATGTTAAGGCAAAGAGAAGTTGTCCGTCGAGCGGTGTGGACGTTGAGGAGGCTTGGACTGATTTTGGAGAGGGTTTTGGGCAGCAAGTTCAACGTTTGAACATCAATTAAGGTATGGGTTTCTTCTCTCTTGGTCCCTTACCCAAGAAACCCCTTAAGATTCAAGATATTCATTCTGAAAACTAGGGTTGTTCCCCATTGCATGTCCCTGTCACTAGCTCCCATTGAATCATAGGTTGGGTATGTTTGCTGGTACAAAGTAGGGATGAAATTTGTTTTCGTGATGTTTATGTTTAAGTATGCATGTTCGAAATTTTGTGAATATTGAATAGGTTGTTCGAAATCATGTGAAAAAGTGATGTGTGTGTGCAACGTGTGGTAGTGAACTTAGTCACTGTTGGAGGTGTGAAATGGCATGTTTAATCTTTGTATTTTATGTGCAAAAATTGTACACAACGTGATGTTCATTGTAATGAAATGTTGCTGATTGAATAACTCTCTTTTATCCAAACAAACCTATGAAAGATGCGCCTAAAGAATGTGTTAAAATTGTATATGAATACACCCTATGAATCAAGTTGAAGTGTGATGAATATGAGTTTAAAATGACTAAATTTTCCAGTAATATACAAAATTGGTTTAGACTAAAAGTTGATGAATAAAAATCTGGAAATTTACTAAATGTTAAAGGGGTGAGGCCACCAGGATTCGAACGCGTGACCTCACCCGAGTGGCAGTCGTAATTCGCAAAAAAAATAAAAGAAATAGGGGTTGGGGGGAATCAAAATTGGGTTACTGGATGAGACAGAAGAGAACAATAAATTGAACCAATAAATGGGAGGCGTGGGAATCGAACCCACGACCTCCAGGCTGCGAATGAGAGAAGAGAAAATCAAAGAAAAAGAAGATGTGAGGCGTGGGAATCGAACCCACGACCTCAAGGCTGGAAAGGAGAGGAGCGAAATAAATAAGAAAATAAAATGAGGCTGTGGGGGCTCGATCCCACAACCTCACTGCCAAACGCCTAGCTTAGGGAGTTTTAATTAAAAATAAAAATAGGAGGCTGTGGGGGTTCGCACCCAAAACCTCACAGCCCCTAGCGAATTTAAATTAAAATAAGGAGGTTGTGGGGGTTCCAACCCACAACCTCCCAATTCCCAGCGAACATAAAGAATAAAAATAAAAGAGGTTGTGGGGGTTTGATCCCACAACCTCTTGGTCTAGGCGAAATGGAACAACAAGATGATAATGAAAAATAAAAAAGGGTTGTGGGGGTTCGAACCCACAACCCTTCGGCCAAATTAAGAGGAAACCCAAAGAGAAAAGTAAAAATAGAATGTTGATGTTGGGGTACGATCTAGAGTCCCAATGTCATGAAGATTAAAAATAAAATCAATGAAAATTGTAGATGTTGTCCAAGTGATTCGAACTTGGGTTTCCTTGCCCAAACTTCCGTATTGATACATAAGTAATACGTGAATTAAATATTCAAGAATAATTCCACCTATTTAGATCGAAATCAAGATCTTGGCATATATACAATATACATAAATCTTGTACTACATAATCTTACGAATGTATGAATCACTTAACGAACTATGAATGAAGCCTCATGGCTTGTATGTATAGCCCCATAAGTCTAACATACGTTTAAAAGTAAGTGAACCTAAGATGTATGTAATGAAATGATGAAATGAACAATGAAATGATGAAACCCTAGAAGGGTTAAGTAAGGGTATGAAATACACAAATGGCCAAGTATATTGGCATATGATGAAATGAACATTCACGTAAAAAGGGGTGAGTAATTATGAAGAGCAAATGTGCTAATGTTAATGAATGTGGTGACAACATGATATGAGGCTAATGTAAAAGATGAGAAAAATCTCGAATGAGCCTAAGCAAATGTTATGAAAACGTACTCACTTATGACAGTGTAAGATAATGAAGAGACCCGTCTCTATGAACACTCTAATGAAAGTATTGAGATTAACACACTTAATACTAATGATGAGATGAGAAATCATCTAATGAGCTATGATGTCCTCATACTAGAAGCCAGCTTCCATGACGTATGATTTGAATGTAATGGAACTTTATACTGAGCACCGATAGACTAGCTATGAGTGGTGATGCCTTATTTAGGGAAGGGCGGAGGTTCACGTAATTCTCATGAGATCAGACTGTCCGGCTTACCGGGTATGGGTATCCTTATATCTTCTAGTCTTCGAACCTATACTGCCAATATAGGGATCTGGCGGGGTTAAATTCCCATGTACGCTAGCATGTTTTGGGTCACTTTGGCCGATGATTCCACCTCTTTTCGGTGTGGGGGAGACACTGGATTTCATGATGCTCACATGATCTATGTCGGTTAAAGTTAAAGTTCCCAATGAATGAATGAGGTCAGCCTCAAATGAAGCACATAATGAAATGAATGATACCAAAGGTGTTAGGATAGGATAATCAAGAGGTTAGCTAGACTCAGGTAATGACACTAGGTTATTCTTGATCATTGCACAGCAAACCCGATGAAAGTCTTAAACTACACCCTAGGTATAGCTGTTGTTTACACTGGCCTATGAACGAAATGAAATGAAGTACGTATGAATGAATGAAACAGACTCTGTGTCTGCTAATGAAGACTCCCTAGTTGAGGTCCCATATGTTGAGCCCTCATTTTGGAAAGTCTTAATGTCAAGTCCATGATTCCAAGGTCTCATGGCATATGAATGAATGTTATAAAAGATGTTATGTGTTGTATGCTATATGATATGTGCTATGTGTAAGATGTTATGTGTTGTGTGCAATATGACTTTCCTAATCCAAATTTGGAAAGCTCACTGACTTTCCTAATCCAAATTTGGAAGGTTTACTAACTTTCCTAATCTCAATTTGGCAAGTCCACTGACTTGACTTTCTATAATCATGTTGTTAGGAAAGAGCTATCCTTTCTCATGCATGTCCTTGGTGTATGCTTGCATATACCCATACTTAGTACAAGTGTGTACTAACCCTATACAACTCTACAATATTAGGTGCAGACACAGGTGGACGCTAGAGCTACAGGTTGACGCTGAAGCTATCCGGACATCGAGCATTCATCCGGACTTGGTAGGCCCTCATGCTTTCGAGGATGCTGCCATTTATATTCTAGCTTAGTTTCAGAGTTGAGCTAGTGGAGCATGCTCCACTAGCGTTTCTTTCCTATTTTATTCATACATTGTATTGGTTCCATTTTGGCAAGTACATCTTTATTACTATATTATGCTATTTCTTTCATTTGATGATCTTAATTTAGATGGTTGATGGTGAAGACTTATGTATTAATGAGAATGTTTAATTAGTAAGTTAAGAAACAAAAAGTTTGAAATTTTCTGCTAAAATTAACCTAGATGACGTAAGAATGACATAAGTAGGCTTGTCTGCGACCTCTGAGAGGTCAACGACGCCGGTTTTGTCTAGGGTCTAGACTCCGGTCGTGACAGAGAGGTCTTTGTAAACCTCACTATATAGATATATGTTTGAAAAGTTTTAACTGTTCAAATGTTTTGACCAATAATAAGATGCTTGTCTGAGTCCTCTTCGAAGACGACGACGCCGGTTGCGTCTAGGGGACATTCCCCGTATTAGAGCATGAGGTTAAAGAAATCTTAGGATTGATGACTCATTGAACCATGTTTACCTAGAGTCTAGTTCATGTGTGTGAAGCACGCCACACTTATGAATGAATGGCTATGTGACGCTTACGAATTCTCATTTTGTTGGTAATCTTGAAAGTTGTGTCATGTCCTCTATATTCTAATCCATTTCTTATGGATATGGGATATGACTACAAGTCCTGCAGCGGCAGGGAGAGTGGAGGAAGGTTTAGCTAATGAGGGAGTATGTCTCTAAGATAACCAAATCCTTCAACAAGACAAACAAGTTCCTCCACAAGACCAAGCTTTGGTCATTTCTCCACCTTTGACGGATGGAGAGATAAGGTCGAAATTTGTGAATTGGGCCCAAGCCATGACTACACAAGCTAAAGAGGTAGCCACTCAAGCATAAGACATGCCGGCTCAAGCCAATTGGGAGGTTGGACCTCGTATTAAACCAAATGCTAGTACTACGGCTTCTCGCATGAGAGATTTCATGATAATGAGCCCTCATATGTTCTATGGGTCGAAAGTTAATGAAGATCCCCAAGACTTCTTTGATGAGGTGTACAAGATTCTCTATGTCATGGGGTTTACTTCAAATGAAAAGGCCGAGCTAGCTTCCTACAAACTCAAGGATGTATATCAAACATGGTACGCCCAATGGAGAGACAATAGGGCCTTGAGAGAGGGTCCTTTCACTTGGGAGGTGTTTAGAAGGGCTTTCCTTGATAGTTTCTTTCCTAGGGAGAAAAGGGAGGCGAAAGTGGAAGAATTCATCAACCTTCGTCAAGGAGGTATGAGTGTGCAAGAGTACTCCTTGAAGTTCACTAAATTGTCCAAATATGCTCCTTCCTTAGTATCTAATCCTAGGAATGAGATGAGTTGCTTTGTGATGGGAGTGTCCGATGACTTAGTTGAAGAGTGTCGTTCGGCGATGCTACATGACAATATTGATATTTCTAGGTTTATAGTTCATGCACAACAAGTTGAGAAGACTCGACTCAACAGGAAGAGTAGGGAGTTCAAGAGGGTCAAGTCTTATGAGGGAAGTACTTCCAAGGGTAGGCTTGATGTTCAAGACAAGCCTAGGTTCAAAAAGAGGGTTTTGAACCAAGTTCCTTCAAAATTTCCCAACGCTCGTGATGATAGGATGTCTAACCCTAAGTATCAAAAGGGAAGAGTTAGTAACTCACCAAGAAACAAGCCTACTTATGGAAAGTGTGGCGAGAAACATATGAGTGAATGCCTAGTTGGAACCGATAATAGCTTTGGGTGTGGAAACAGTGTCCACAAGGTTAAGGATTGCCCTAATATATGGAGTCAAGAAAAGTGGAGTGGTCAAGCTAAAGCAAGTGGTTCTAGTTCCGAAGCTCCAAAGAGAAACCACTATTATGCTCTCCGCTCTAGGGGTGAGCAAGAAGAGTCTCCCGATGTGGTCACTGATATTTTAAAGGTCTTCTCTATTGATGTTTATGCTTTATATGATCTGGTGCTACCTTTTCATTTGTAACTCCTCTATTAGCTAAAAAGTTTGATTTTCTATTATCACATTCGGGGAGCACCCCCTAGACGTAACCGGCATCGGCGTCCTCGGAGAAGACTAATACCAGCCTCTTAGCTTACATCATTACATTCATAGGTTAAAATTGTGGAAAATTTAAAAAAAATTCTATATCTATCATGAGGTTTACATAGACCTCTCGCATACACGTAATCTATTCATATCGAGTATACATTGACCCTTCGTATAAAAAGATTACATAGTCTTGTACTTTCATTGCACATAGATATATAAGATACTTAACATAGTCTTAAAAGGATGTCTAATCTCATAACAATCTAAAACAAGAGTATATCAATTGCGCATATCCCATACATCAATGTTAAAGCCACATATAGGCTATACAATCTTTAGTACTCACATGAAAAGGAAGGAACTAGAAATCTTAAAACTAGAACGACATTCAAAAGCTTGATAGTGGCATTTCCCTCGGATAGGGAGGACCTACCCAACTTGGATGAGTGAGAATTCCAAGTCTTCTTGAAATTCGTATCAAAACCCCTTCATCGACCGGAACCTAAAATGATGGGGGAAATGGAGAAAATGGGGTTAGCACATCACATGTACTAAGTATGAAACCACATGCACACACATAATAAAATCATGCTAGAAAGGGACATTTCATTAAGTACGCTATTTTACTTTTGGTAAGCCTTATGCACATACAAGAACCAATACAAGTCATTAATGCATATTAATCAAGTCAAGACCATATTCTTTACAATACCAACCATATCAAATCTAGCCAAGTCAATCATGCATACCAACCTACTTGAACATATAATCTAGACAACTCTAACATCAAGTGATAACCTCAACAATCATGAATAAGAGTTCATTCCAAAATAGCTAAAGCAAGACAATTACTCATGAACCCTCATTAAGTCCACTAGTGCAATCACTAAGCAAAGCCCCATAACCTTACTCAATAAAGTAAATCTAACAAGGACCATAACCAATGTCAAACTTCACATATCATATCAATAAGAGTACATAACATCATACTTTAACAATATAGACCAAACATAGATTAATAAGTGAATTCCACATCACAAGGTACCATCAACATGTAAGATCATCATATTCATATCATTTACATTTGTAAACATATACATACATAAGAACATCCTCCTAAAATTCCATTCAAGGCTAACTAGTGCAATCTATAGGTAGAGTCTCATACCCCTACCTAGACTAAGCTAAACCCCTTAGGTCACCCTAGTTAGAGTTCATTCATTACTTCATTATACCTTTTGGGGATTTTGGTCACCATGGGGAGGAGCTCCCGCATTATCAACCTCCTTCTCAGGCCTAAGAGATGCATTCGACCGAGTATTCATTGCCTATAACAAAAATACAAGGTTTAGGTGAAATCACATAATACTCACTCTAGAGGAACGACATTGGATTTCTAATAAAAAGAGAGATTCCTAAGCATCATATAGATTCATATTCATAAGTGTGGCGCGCTTCACAATTATTAGTACGAATCTACATAGACGTGGTTGAGAGAGACATAATTATCAAGAAGTAAATGAGTAATAACATCACAAGCATGAATAAGAGTTCATCATGTAAATTGTCATACCCGAATCCTAGATCCTAGATGAGACCAGCATCGTTAACCTCTCAGAGGTCGCAGACAAGCCTCTTCTTAGCTTTTATAACAATCATACAATTAAATTTAGCGGAAAATTTAAAACTTTACTGAACTGTACTTAGACTTCATATAATTCTTGCATAAGAGTGATATACTAACAGCTCAAAATAAACAACCATCTATTTATAAATTGAACAATTGAAATGAAGAATTCATAATATCATTAATAGTTGCCAAACTGGCCTTAATACAAAAGCTTGAACAAATTTTAGGAAGGAAACGCTAGGGACAACATCCGCTATCTATGTCTAATCTACTAAAGCTAGAAAATAAAGTGTAGGCATCCTTGAACTCAAGAGGACCTAAAAAAGTCTGGAGGTACTAGTCCAAACAGCTTCAACTGATCTTCAATCTTCTTCAAGGACATGCACCTATAGAAATAGTAATTGTATATGGGTTAGTACACACTTGTACTAAGTATGGGTGTATTCACATAAACACATAAGGACTATGCATGATCAAGGAAAGCTCTTCCTATAGCAACATGCCATTTTTTGGAAAGTGAAGTCACTTCACTTTCCTAATTCGTTATTATGAATCAATATGACATATTTTCATGCATTTAAAGCATACAACTCATTTTCTATATGAACATAAGACCTTGGAATCATGAATATAATTTTAGAACAACTCAAGCAAAATTTAATATTTTTGCTCCCCTTAGGCCGAGAGCTCCCTCTCCCAGCCTTAGTTTATTTTTCAGTATTTTCTTCTTTCTGTTGTGTTGTTCAATGATGACCTTTTATCCTATGTTTTACTTACGAGTGGAATGATTCATTGTAGTCCCATACCTACAATGAATCAAGTAAGTAATCCAAAAGACTAAGGAAATGATTTGACTACCCTACTCACAAGTTGTTCTTTCCATTCTTGTTAAATTGGGCATGAAGTCTTTATAAGCCAATCTTTATTGGATATTCCCATTCTTTGATTATTTGCATAATATATAGATACTGGGGAATATATTCATACTCCAATTGATGGTTCATTATGTTTTTCTCCCTTTATTGGCATAAACCAATAACTCTTAAAACTTCATTCTTATCAAACACTGATGATTTGACATTCTTATGCTTTTGCTTACTTAGTTCACTTTGAACTTACATTTATTCTTCTTTGATCTGATGTTCACTTTGAACATTCTAGGTTGACTTAGGATATTCTTTTAAGTCTTCCATTGGGATCTTTCTGTGCAATGACTAAGAATGACTTACATCATTACTTAGTCTAACGTCACCCTTTGGTCATCCTATCCGAACACCCCTCATCATCCTAATTCTTTCTTTCTTTCTTTCTTACTTTCTTAAAGAAATCTTGAGCATTTAATCGACATAGATCATGTGAGCTAACATGAAATCTAGTGTCTTCCCCACACCGAAAAGAGGTGGTTCACCGGCCAAAGTGAAACCAAATACTTCCTAGCTTTCTTAGGTGGATCCACAAGCTAGTAACCTATGCTGGCAACATAGTTCAAAGAATATGAGAATTTGAAGACCCTTATCCACCTTGGTGGTGTTGACACCCAATTTCGACCCTCCCCGATATAAATTCATCAACGAGCTTCTCAAGTCTAAACGATTTGAAATAATTAGATTTCATAAAACTTAAAAAATATATATATATAAAATAAAATGGTTTTGAAGTTGTTCTAAATTAACCTTATCGATTTTTATAGCCTTTAGATAACATATATGATATACATAATTATGTATACGACCAATATATTTTATGAATATTTGAAAGTCGTCTCAAAGAGATTTTATTGTTTTGCGTAAAATATTTTACTAATTACTTTAGTTGTATAGGAGTTTACTTTTTTATTTATTTATTTATAACTAAATCGGTTATTTATTTTCGTCAAGATTAAGAAGCTCATTTAATTAACTTATATTAATCCGACTCACCTAATTACCAAGTATTTAAACCCATTAGAAGACATAATTTGGGCCCTTTTCCAGTGGCCCACTCCAGATTTCAGTCAAGCCAAACCCATTTTCCCTAAACTCATCAAATGCCAATTTTGGCAGTTTTGCCCAACTCCATTAGAAATCCGGCAACCCATTACCTAAAGCCCTTTAAATAATTCCCGACTCAAACCTTCTTTCTCCTTAAATCCGAACCGGCCTTTCTATTTTCATCAGGAAGGAGACCCAGAATATCTCCTCTGAACAAAATAGACGGAAAGCTGTGTGTGAGCGTCCAGCGATCCCAAATCGACCCTTTTTAAGCTCCTCATGCGAGACTTGTGATGTCGAGTTCACAAAAGGCCAAGAGACGTCCCTCCGTTCTTCCCAGATGGCGTCAACATACAAAATTTGTGTACAATAGTACGCTGCAGTTCTTGTCGTTTTTCATTAACGTTCTCTTCGCGTATGCTATCTCAACAGCAAAAAGAGGCACGCGATTCACCCTTATAGCGTGGGCTTGCCCCACGTCGAGGGCCAAGGACGCGGAATTGATCCAAGACGTCGATTCTCCTTTCCTCTTCCGAAATGGAGTTGAAATTTTAGAAAAAGGATGTTCGTCCGATTTGGTGAAAGTTTCACACGTTTTTGAATTTTGATTTGGGCTTGTTTTTTGGAAATTTTCATCAGTTTTCCCCCCAAATCCAGACCTAATTTTCCCTATATATACTTCCTACTATTCACTGGAAGAGGAGAAGATTGTTTGGAGTTGCCATTAGAGAGAAAATCACAGTAAGAATCACTAGTCATATGATTATCATAGATAAATACTTGACGAATAGGTCTTAAAATCACAGAGAGTAAGAGTTCCGATTCCCTCTTGTTCCTTTGTCCACGAAAGTTCATCGGAGTTGCGGCTTAACGGTGGAAGGATCGTCCTCATAGCTATCTCATTCCCGTCTCAGTTTGACGCCCCGGAGAAGGTGAACTCTCTTTATATTACATCGTTTAATCATCATTTTGTTTCAACAAACATGTAATTCTTTGTTGCCATTTCTCCTTCTGGTTTATGTTGTTTTATGTCTTCATGAGTTACCTTTGATGGTATGATGAAGTTTTGTCTGGTTTTGAGTGGTATGTTTCATGATTAAAGAGTGTATTGTTCATGTGGGCTGCTCGTCCTCGAATACCTTGAAGATTGAGAACAGAAAGAAGGAGTTTGTCGATTTCGTTCCATAGAGTTTGGATGTTATTTGTTACTATCGGATTGAATCATGAATATTTAGAGTTTACTATTGTTTCTTCTACAATTGTGATTTGAGAATACGGTCCGAGAATGCATGTGTGGGCTGTGTTTTTCTTTGGAATAGTCGTCCTAGTCTAAAAATCGTTACTCTTCTCGTTTCATTTTCCAAATCTTTATAACTGAACCTTATTTAGTTTCCAGATTATTTCACCTGTCTTAGTCTCTTTTTTATTTTCATGAGTAGGCGTTATTGCTTTGCACTCGACGATTGAGTCGTCATTCTCTCATTTTAAGTTGGATGAACGAACCAAAACACTAGTTATTCGGAGCCTTTTAGTTGTGTCTAGATCGCTTAAAGCTCGTATATTGCATTGAACGTTCCTCCTGACTAATTTTGTGGTTTCGAGAGAATATAAGTTCGGTTTCTAGCGGAAGTATGTCGGATTTCAGGTTTATGGTCAAGGCCTAATTCGGAAGATTTAGAGCCTTAAAAGGCTGTTTGTTTGTTGCATTTTTTACTTCATATTTTGTTGTGGTTTTAAGTACGCATTTGCTTTGTTTGAACAAATAGTGTTAAACCTTTAAGGTGCATTTTGGTGAATTTATTTTGCTTTCTTCTTCGTTTGAAGTTTGAGAAAAAAAAGAAGCTAAAAATAGATGCAAGGAAAACAGTGGCTTGCTTGTGTTAATGTATTCACTGTCATGTCCATGTGCCCTATTTTCCCTTTTATAGTTTTCTTTTTTTCACTAATGGTGGTCATTAGCCTCATTTTGGCACCCATTCTTCATGTTAGTGAAAATCACTTGTAACTGTTAGTGTTCTTGTTTCCTATAGATTTATAAGTTGGTTATCTATTAAGAATTTATGCGTGTGTCTTGGTGTGTTTGGCCTAATATTACTAGTAGCTAGTTTTGTTTTGAGTCAATTTAGGTTTCTTGGAAATTATGCTTTAAATTCGGGTGAGCTTTATTGGTATTATGGCTAAGTTTCTGGGATCCGGGTCTTTAACTTTGGATATTATTAGCTCGATTTCATATTTGTTTGATTATTTGGTCAAATCGCTTGGGGTGGCATTAGCATTTCTTCTCTTTTCTTATACGGAAAGAATAGGGAAATACTACTATTACCTTTTTATCCCAATTTTATCTTTTACTTAAGGTTGAGAAAAATGCATAATATGATAAGAAATTGTTTGCATTTTTGTGTCACAAATAGAGCCTAATTCTTTCTCCTTTGTCTTGATACATGTGACATCAATTTGAGTTCATTTTGACTCCCTTCTTGCATTCCTCCTAGTTGAATCTCTTTGAGTCAAGCCTTGATTATCGTGGGAAATGGAAAGCTGAAATACCTGTTAAAGGAAGCTCGGATGGGCCTCAGATATTTTTAAAATAGGTTCTATACATAGTATACAACAGTATACAGTTGGTATACATGTCCAAATGATGAATTACAGGTCTAAAGGGCAAGATACAGGTGAAGGGGATCGAATTAGTTTGTATACGCTCGGTATACATCCTGATATACACGAAAGCGGGCCGATATTCTATCTGAATGCGGCAATTTATTGTAGGCACATACACATATTTTTTTTAAAGAAAGGGGCTAAGGCCGAAAGCCTGAAGCCATTTCCCGCAGAATTTAGTTGCTAAAAAATGGGACCATGCCCAGGTTTTTTTTGGACAAATTTTAGTATAGGACAGGTGGTCCAAAGCCAAACTTAGTGGAATTTGGGCAGATTGGGCCAAGTTGAATTTTTTCCTTTCTCTATCTCTTTATTATTTATCCTTATGTTGACTAACACTTTTGGTTATAATTTAAATAATCCCAGGTAATAGTCATTCATATATATATATATATATATATATATATATATATATATAGTAACTGTTCCGTTACCGGGAAAAAATGAATTTTGAGTGCCCTATTATAAAGGGCCGAGCGGTTTCAAGAAAAAGGGCTTAACAAGAAGGTTATATAAATAGAAGGTCCAAAAAAGAAGTTTGTCTTATATTAAAGCGCTTGGGAATTTAGTCACTATTCATAGCCAAATATAGTTTCTACCCAACCCCTAGCCTACTTTACAACTCTTAAAAGACCTAATTTATCTTAAACTTCCACAATCTTGAAAGTAGTGATGAGTAGACTAAGGGAAAGCCTATGGTTCGTTAGTTGTTGCATGTGAATTCTTTTGAGAGTGTGAGCAAAATTTTCATCCATTATCCATAATTGTTTGAATTTATTTATGTGTGCGTAAAACAGGATGTTCATTTGTGGTGAGGGCGCATGTTTAATGAAGGCCTGGTATTTGAGGTAACTGTGTACGCAAAATCTATGCAGGAGTTGGTTGCTTTATAGGAGTACATGCTTAGATTGTTTTGCACGAGTTGTCGTACTGAATGCATAGTTTTTTCATGCGTGTTTTGAAAATCATGTGGTTGTTGTTGCCAAAGATATATTATCTTTAGTTGGAAGTGTATTAGATTTAATGTATGCATGAAAAAGTGGAAATGTTAGAGGATGAACAAAGCTTTAAGTTTGGGGTGGTGATCTTAGGCGTATTTATGCGCTTAGTAACCAATTTATCCCATTTATGTAGCCAAGTTTGAGAGCAACTTCGTAATCAATAGTGCAAATTTTAGAGTCCTATTATTGTGTTTCTTATAACCAATATGATTAGATGTTTCAAGGTGAAAAACAAAGAAAAAGGAGAGAAAAAGGACACCATTAAAAAGGTTGGAGAATATAAGCCGAAGTTGCTAAGGAGAAAGTTTGTGTCGCGGAGTTGAAGCCAGCGTGTGAAGAACAATTTAGCTTAACAGTGGAGTGGGCAGAGCATGTGCATCGTGGAGTGGATCTGTTTGTGCACAAATTGTTATGAGGGAATAGCTCCGCGTCATGGACCTGGACGCTAGAATTGTGTCACGTGTTTTATTTCAGACTATATATAGTCCAGTTAATTTTATCATGATCCAATTTTTGAAACACGGGAAAACATAATTTGGACGATTTTGTTAACATTATGTAGTGTTTTTCTTCTACTCCTTCATTTTGGTAAACACTTCTATGATCGTTGAACATTATTTGATGACGTTTTATTCTATGAGTAGCTAAATTCCCTTATTATAGGCTTGTAACTATGATTAATGGTGTAATAGTATTTATTTCTAGCATGAGATAGGTTTTCTTATGATTTATGCTTATATTCTTGTTTAACTATTTTAATGAATGATAACCATTAAATTAAACTCATTTTCCACTCTTGAACTCGGAAGACATATAGAGTGATAGACTAAAGAATGTGAGAAGCGTGTTTATTCTAGGGTAAAACTTAAAGTGTTTCATATATAGTATGGGATTATACCAATATGGCACGTTTCTTATTAGTATGAACGATGATATCATAATGCTTCGCCATTGGTTCATGCCTATACCCTCTCAACGATGTTGTTAGTCTGTCAATGGTGGTAGGCGATTCGAGGTCGGGAGATCATGATCGTAAAATTAACCTATTGAATCAATGATGATGTTAACCTATCGAATGCTAGCACAATTTATTTTTATGTTTGAAATTGATATGTGCTACGACTCTTGAGAAATTCCCTTGTTTGCAATAGTCAAATTGTAGTAATTAATATTTGAAATTGTTCAATGTAATTGAGACAAAGAAATTTCTAAAATTGTTTTTCACATAAGTAACTTCATTTTAGTTATAATGAAGTTATTTATGTTGATTTGAAGTCCTTTGGGTTCGATAATCCGGCTCGAAAAAGTCTTTGTTCTACTTGAGTGACCACGTGCACTTTGGTATTCTTTTGGACGCAACACTAGTCTTGTGTCATTTCCTTTAAGAAGTGGCTAGAATGTCATTCAAGGATTAATGTTCCCAAGGGAAAGATGATGATAAACCTCGGAATCTAGTAGAATGATCTACGGTCTAAGTGCTAGGCATGAATTCAAGAATTGGTCCTTGGCACCCTCCACGAGTGCCCACACGAGACGTGAAGGGAACCATGACTTGTGGTGGTGCCCATGATACCTTGTCAGTAGAGAAAGAAGGCTTTCTACCTCTCATGAGAGCCTAGATAGCTCGTGGTGGACACTATGTATTGTGGTGGCCACCACAGATCGTGCGACCACTCGTGGTGGTGAGGCAGTAGCTTCACAAGGCTGCCCAGAATAGGGACCCTCCTCACTAGCCACTAGACGGATCGTGAAGGACATCATGGGCCGTTACAGGGGTCATACTTATGAGTTTGATTTTTAGGGTTTAAGGGGTGTCAAGATAGGTAGTTCAAGGTACAAGGGCATCATAGCGGTCCGTAAAGCCCCTTAGGACCGTGAAGTCATCAGTGAAGGGTTTTCATTACACTTAGAGTGTAGGGTCAACTTCAAATGATGATATATTTTATCTCAAAATGAATTAGGTGGGACGCAAACTATATAATTAAGGGTCACTCAGACCTCTTTCAAACGCCACGAAGTTTTCCCAATTCCCATCTTGGATTAAGAAGTTATGCCCGAAATAGTGAAGCACTATCAGGCAGAGTTGTTCCCTAACGAAAAGTCCAAAAATTAAAAAGTTAAGTTTGACATGTCTTAAAATCCAAATAAGTATGGGTTATTTTGGGTAATTTGGGAGGCATCTATAAATTGTTCTAAGACCTATTTAACCCCTTTCCCAAGTCAAAACCCCAATACCCAATAAAAAAATTAAAAATCCCAAAACCTTCTTCTCTCCCAAAACCCCAAAACCTCCATTGGAGACCAAAACTCAAGTTCAAGCTAAGGTCTAGATTTCTATTGTGTCTTCTCCAATTTTTAGTGGGTCTTCAATCAATAAGGTATGTTAATCGTTGATCCTTAGTTAATCTTCCATCTAAGGAGTTCAATGAATGATTTTCAAAAGTGAGTCAAAGTCTGAAATTTCCATTTTTCAATCTAGCCATGGGTTCATTGTCAAATTGATTTCAAATCATTCTAATAATATTTATGTTTAATTACTGTTTTAATTATGAATTTCAATCCAATTTCATGAATAACCCATGATCATCCTAATTTCTTGAATTGGCCTATAATGTGTGTCTTGTGATCTTGATGATATGATTATTAGATTATGTTTAGATTATAATGAATTGCTTAGTTCTATATTAATTTATGTCAATTGATTATGAATTATTGGGAATTGATCAAGGATGACCACTGATTTGGAGATTTGGTAAGTTGACCTATTTTACTGTATTTAACTTAGAATGTATATTGGATTGTGAAGATTGGTATGGTCACTTATGGTGGCGGTGTTTACATTCTTGTACATGCTTATGTGTTATGATCATGGCCTTGAAGGCATTAGATGTCATCTGAATTCATATGATGATTTCCATGTTTAGGAAGTTGAAGGATTTAACCTTGATTCTAATATCATGTTCTAAGTGAATTGATGTTATGTGAAGTATATGAATAGCCCTCCAGACTAGTTACATGACCTAGGTGTGGGATTGATGTTATGTGTATATGTGTGATGATCATGTTAGGGTTAGGTGTGGTCTATATGGCTAATGATGATGAATATCCTTGTAGCATGACCCCTACCTCTGTGAACCCTATATGAATTGTGATCAAAGTATGCTAGGAGTCTTCTACTCTAATGATTGACTATGTTCTTGTATCCTATGGTGTAATGTGAGTGTGTGTAGTCTATAGTCCTTAATACTATATATGTTTGTATGACTTGAGACTTGAAAGATGTTGTACATATGTTATGATCTTTATATGGTTGCTTCCTCAATACTAAGTGATAGCCATTATGTGATCATGTTGACCAATGTACACACTTCATGCATTATGAGTAGGGTATATTCATGATGACTAAGGAAAGGATAGTTCTCCTATGCATCATTACCTAATTCTATGCATGTAAAGTATATGATTTATGAGTTGTGAGCATGTGTGTCTAGAAGTGTTTATGTGAAGGTAGATGTCACATATGTATGCACACACATGGAGGTATGAATATAGAATTATGTGAAAGAAAATTCTCACATAATGTAGGTTCTATGATGAAATTAGTATTCTCATTTTAGAGTAGGCTCTATGTGAAAGGACATTCTCACATAAAGTAGGTTCTAGCACCGAGTGAACATGACAAATGAGACTAGTGTAACCCTCCGGATGTTCCATGACTTAGACTAGAGATTATCTTATTTAATTATGTTTAAAATGATGTATCCAGACCTATGATAATTTAATGAACTCAATTAGAAAAGGTTAGAGCCAAAATGACCAAGAAAGACCTTGACGTCCGGAAACTAGCTAAATAGAACTAGTAGATGTCCCTATGTTTGGTGAAGGTTTGGGAGTGTCAAATGGAGTACAAAACTTGTAAAAAGACTTTAAATAGGTAAAATATAGTATAAAGGGTCCAAAAGTTTGGCAACAACTCACCAAGGACCGCCTGAAGGGTCCTTGAGGAGGACCCAAACATTGGTAAGGAAGCTGCCGAAACAGCTTCCGACAGCCTATATATGGAAGCCCTTGTGCGTCGCACAGCCATCACTGGGTACGAAACTATTTCCTCGCGATGCGGTGCCTCCATGAGGTTCACTGCCTCGACCCAAATTTTCAAATTGAAATTGGCTACGCCACGCGCAGCCACATCCCAGATTCGTCCGCATCATTTTTAAGTCAATTTAACTTCACAAAAAGACCCAATTAAGTGAGGGGTCTTTTGGGTAATTTAGGGGAAGAGTTTATATTGGTTTTAGGTCAGTTTTAAACCTTCTACAAGAACTCCAAATCAGATTACCAAATCCCTTTTATCTCTCTCAAAACACTCTCTCTATTCAACCACCATTGAAGAATAAGAAATCTTCAGGAAGAAGACAAAGTATCCAAGGTTTTCATTCAAAATTCATGGATTATTTGTCTATAAGGTATGGTTTCTTAACTCTTGGAATTCCTTTCCCCAAGAGGTCATTTCAAAGATGATTTCTAACAATTCAAATTCCTAGGGTTTTTATTATTTAAATGGGTTTTCTTCCAAACTCAAATTTATGACTAATGATGATGAATTATGATTTTTCTATGGCTAATTACGTATGTATTGTTTAATAATTGATATTGTATTGTTGGTTTTCGTGTGAAGCATGTCCTCTCCCTAAATAATGGAATTCAATTATGTTATATCATTGATTTAATGTCATGTAATGTTGGGATTGGAACATGTCATGTATACCCTTGAAGTTTGGGTATTCTTAGGTCATGGAACGACATACTTGACCTCTCGGAGGTCTTGAACAATCCCTTTTGTATCGTGCATCGCATATACATAATGAAAAGTAGTGCGGAAACAAAACTTTTCACAAAACATTAGAATGTCTTTAATAACATTTTTCATTAGAAATCATAGGAAATACTAAGTCTCAATCTCATCAAATCTTAGTCACGAGAATACTTGGGACACGGCCCATACATCGAAATATAGAAATACTTAGTCTATAACAATTCTTCAATATAAAAGAAACCTAAGATAACTATGCCCTCGAATTAAAAGAGGAAATACTTCAACTTCACTTGAATGACGCTATAATCCAAGACTTGATTCCCGATACTCTTCACCCACCAACTACTATAGAGATAGAAACATATATGGAATTAGTACAAACACATGTACAGAGTATGACATAATGCATAAAAAATCATGATAACGGACATTTAATGGAAATATGCTCTTTTTTATTTAAATATCATAATAATAGCATAAGGACAACATTTAATACCATAGAAACACATAATATAACACTTAAGCAATTTATCACATTTTTAGAGAAACATTACAGTAACCTACATCTCTGTTACAGTGAATTCCTTCACTGGTACAGTGAAGTTATTCCAATTGATATAGAACACTTCCAAGCCTGTAATCTTCTCACTAAAAGCTAAACTAAGACTCACTTAAGTTAGACAAAGAGAGACCACCCATACCCTCTCTAGGCACACCTAAATGATCCTTAATATCACCCATAATGAGACATACACACTTACAATACACCAAACACATGAACATATATGATGTGACATTCTCCTTACCAAGGATATCAAAAGACTTTCTTAAGTACTCCTAGAAGAGAATGCCCATACACCCTCTTTAAGGTTACCTAAATAGTCCTTAAGACTTTCTAAGTTTACATAGATCATGCCTAAAGTATCAACCAACATCCCTAACTAGAGTAATTCTCAAGACTTCCTAGATAAGACATGAATAGATCATCCCTTATGCCCCCTTCACACTTTAAATAGGAAATCCTTAAAGTCACTCTAGATTAGATACTCATTCATTTACATGCTTTCTAACATAAGTCATTATTTCATAAGTTCATTAAGAGACATTCATCACATAGAGGATATTCAAGTAATGGTCTTGGAGAAGACCTAGGGACTCTCACTAACATCTTCAAAGCATAGAGGTGCAATCTCTAGGTAGCGTCCCATACCGCAACCTAAACTTCATAGACTTCTCAAGTACAAGTAGGTATCCCATATCATGAGAATAGGCAATAATCGACAACAAATCATGCAATCCGGAGTTATAACCTACTCAGATGGATGGTGTTCTACTTGGCAATGGTAGAACTTGGACACATCCCATGCAGGCACATGGTTAAGGAATATGAAGGGTTGACTTTGCACTCTAGCCTTATTCTTAACTAGAGATACTTCCCTTAACATACTTACTCGGTGCTAGCCTTTATTCTCATAGAGTAATTTCACATAAAGGATCACATGAATGTGTTTGATACCTAGTTCATAACCCAATCACATTCATCCTACCAAAGAGGTCCCTTAAGGATGCCTTACAATTGCAAAGAGGATAGCTTAATGACTTTCCTGAGGATGATATGATGCCATTCCAGCCAACTAATCTTAAGTACACCATTCATTACAAGAAGGATACCATTACAGCTTTCGACTTCAAGGATGATAACCTTACCACTAGGTTTACGGTTTCACATAAAGGACCTTCTTAGCATCATTAAACGTCTCATGTCAATCATACATACAAGAATAAGAGTCTTTAGCATCCTAAGTCAAGACATCTCATATTCACATTCATACATGTATCAAGTAAGGGACACAAGTCCACCACAAAAGACGCACCAATGACTTCACTTTATCACATATAGAATATAATTTTAGAAGCACATAGGAATAACCATTATCATCTATAAGTCATCCTATAAAATACTATAAAATCATCAATATAACCATCATAGACTCATATATCCAAGTAGAAATAATCATGCATCAACACTAAGACTACACACACATAAGGACATAGTTATAGTCTAACATGATAACCTAATATCAATAGAAGAACACATACTTTCTTATTACTCACATGTAGATAGATATGATCATACTTCACAAAAATAGCCTACAAAAATCATCATAGTATATCATGTGTTGCCGACAAGGCCATGATTATCATAGTACATAAAGTAACGCCGACGAGGCTACATCATTCACATAGCATCGCCACCATGAGTGGAACATATCAATCACAACATAATTCAAGAGCTACATTACATAAAATAAGGATAAATAGGGCAGAGTAGCACCAACCCATTATCTCCACTTCAATCCTTAGCTAAATCATCCAATTTAATACAATTAGGCCCTTACCCATGGCCATGATCAATAATTCAATGTAAAAACCATATTACTCAATGAAACTAGGTCAATTCAATATAAATTTAACAATCTAAGACAACCTATACATCAATTGAATTCATTTTTTACATCATTCCATAGCCCATAGAAAACTGCACTAGAATTCATAAACATTAAGACAATATCATGTCAACGTCAAAGTAGTAAAAACTAGTGTTCATCAATTACATGGTTTCATAGGTTAATTGTGTTGAAATAATCTAATTAATAACAATTCAATCAATATACAATGATTCAAAACCTTTAATGCAATAACCCATGGATAGATCATAAAATTGGATAAGTTCATCTTTTGAAAACTTTAGAAATCACTTTGAAGTTAGGCTCTTTGATGAAGAGAGTTTCAAGGATGAAGAACCATATCTAGATAAGACATGAAGAGATCATCCCTTATGCCCCCTTCATACTTTAACTAGGAAATCCTTAAAGTCACTCTAGATTAGGTACTCATTCATTTACATGCTTTCTAACATAATGTATTATTTCATAAGTTCATTAAGAGACATTCATCACATAGAGGACATTCAAGTAATGGTCTTGGAGAAGACCTAGGGATACTCACTAACATCTTTAAAGCCTAAAGGTGCAATGTCTAGGTAGCATCCCATACCACCACCTAAACTTCATAGACTTCTCAAGTACAAGTAGGTGTCCTATATGATGAGAATAGGCAATAACCGACAACAAATCATGGAATCCTGAGTTGTAACCTACTCTGATGGATGGTGTTCTACTTGCCAATGGTAGAACTTGGACACATCCCATGCAGGAACATGGTTAAGGAATATGAAGGGGTGACTTTGCACTCTAGCCTTATTCTTAACTAGAGTTACTTCCCTTAACATACTTACTTGGTGCTAGCCTTTGTTCTCATAGAGTAATTTCACATAAAGGATCACATGAAGGGTTTCATACCTAGTTCATAACCCAATCACATTCATCCTACCAAAGAGGTCCTCTAGGGCTGCCTTACAATTGCAAAGAGGATAGCTTAATGACTTTCTTGAGGATGATATGATGCCGTTCCATCCAACCAATCTTAAGTTCACCATTCATTACAAGAAGGATACCATTACGGCTTTCGACTTCAAGGATCATAACCTTACCACTAGCTTTACGATTTCACATAAAGGACCTTCTTAGAATCATTAAACATCTCATGTCAATCATACATACAAGAATAAGAGTCTTTAGCATCCTAAGTCAAGGAATCTCATATTCACATTCATACATGTATCAAGTAAGGGACACAAGTCCACCACAAAAGACACACCAATGACATCACTTTATCACATATAGAATATAATTTTAGAAGAACATAGGAATAACCATTATCATCCATAAGTCATCCTATAAACTACTATAAAATCATTAATATAACCATCATAGACTCATATAGACAAGTAGAAATAATCATGCATCAACTCTAAGACTACACACACATAAGGGCATATTTATAGTCTAACATGATAACCTAATATCAATAGAACAACACATACTTTCTTATTACTCAAATATAGATAGATATGATCATACTTCACATAAATATCCTACAAAATTCATCATAGTATATCATGTGTTGCCGACAAGGCCATGATCATCATAGTACATAAAGTAACGCCGAAGAGGCCACATCATCCACATAGCACCGCCACCATGAGTGGACCATACCAATCATAACATAATTCAAGAGCTACATTACAAAAAATAAGGAGAAATAGGGCAGAGTAGCACCAGTCCGTTCTCTCCACTTCAATCCTTAGCTAAATCATCCAATTTACTACAATTAGGCCTTTACCCATGGCCATGATCAATAATTCAATACAAAAACCATATTACTCAATGAAACTAGGTCAATTCAATATAAATTTTACAATCTAAGACAACCTATACATCAATTGAATACATTTCTTACAGCATTCAATAGCCCATAGAAAACTACACTAGAATTCATAAGCATTAAGACAATATCATGTCAACGTCAAAGTAGTCAAACCTAGGGATCATCAATTACATGGTTTCATAGGTTAATTGTGTTGAAATAATCTAATTAATAACAATTCAATCAATATACAATGATTCAAAACCTTTAATGCAATAACCCATGGATAGATCATAAAATTGGATAAGTTCATCTTTTGAAAACTTTAGAAATCACTATGAAGTTAGGCTCTTTGATGAAGAGAGTTTCAAGGATGAAGAACCATATCTAGATAAGACATGAAGAGATCATCCCTTATGGCCCCTTCATACTTTAACTAGGAAATCCTTAAAGTCACTCTAGATTAGGTACTCATTCATTTACATGCTTTCTAACATAATTCATTATTTCATAAGTTCATTAAGAGACATTCATCACATAGAGGACATTCAAGTAATGGCCTTGGAGAAGACCTAGGGACTCTCACTAACATCTTCAAACCCTAAAGGTGCAATGTCTAGGTAGCATCCCATAACACCACCTAAACTTCATAGACTTCTCAAGTACAAGTAGGTGTCCCATATGATGAGAATAGGCAATAATCGACAACAAATCATGGAATCCGGAGTTGTAACCTAATCCGATGGATGGTGTTCTACTTGCCAATGGTAGAACTTGGACACATCCCATGCAGGAACATGGTTAAGGAATATGAAGGGGTGACTTTGCACTCTAGCCTTATTCTTAAATAGAGCTACTTCCCTTAACATACTTACTTGGTGCTAACCTTTGTTCTCATAGAGTAATTTCACCTAAAGGATCACATGAAGGGTTTCATACCTAGTTCATAACCCAATCACATTCATCCTACAAAGAGGTCCCCTAGGGCTGCCTTACAATTCCAAAGAGGATAGCTTAATGACTTTATTGAGTATGATATGATGCCGTTCCATCCAACCAATCTTAAGTCGACCATTCATTACAAGAAGTATATCATTACGGCTTTCGACTTCAAGGATCATAACCTTACCACTAGATTTACGGTTTCACATAAAGGACCTTCTTAGCATAATTCAATGTCTCATGTCAATCATACATACAAGAATAAGCGTCTTTAGCATCCTAAGTCAAGACATCTCATATTCACATTCATGCATGTATCAAGTAAGGGACACAAGTCCACCACAAAAGACACACCAATGACTTCACTTTATCACATATAAAATATAATTTTAGAAGCACATAGGAATAACCATTATCATCTATAAGTCATCCTATAAACTATTATAAAATCATCAATATAACCATCATAGACTCATATAGCCAAGTAGAAATAATCATGCATCAACTCTAAGACTACACACACATAAGGGCATAGTCATTGTCTAACATGATAACCTAATATCAATAGAAGAACATATACATTCTCATTACTCACATCTAGATAGATATGATCATTCTTCATATAAATAAACTACACAAATCATCATAGTATATCATGTAGTTGCTGACAAGGCCATGATCATCATAATACATAAGTAACGCCGACGAGGCCACATCATTCACATAGCACCGCCACCATGAGTGGACCATACCATTAAAAACATAATTCAAGAGCTAAATTACATAAAATAAGGAGAAATAGGGCAGAGTAGCACCAGTCCATTTTCTCCACTTCAATCCATAGCTAAATCATCCAATTTAATACAATTAGGCCCATACCCATGGCCATGATCATCAATCCAATACAAAAACCATAATACTAAATGAAAATAGGTCAATTCAATATAAATTAATAATATAAGACAACCTATACATCAATTGAATACATTTCTTACATCATTCAATAGCCCATAGAAAACTACACTAGAATTCATAAGCATTAAGACAATATCATGTCAACGTCAAAGTAGTCAAAACTAGGGTTCATCAATTACTTGGGTTCATAGGTTAGTTGTGTTGAAATAATTTAATTAATAAAAATTCAATCAATATACAATGATTTAAAACCTTTAATGCAAGAACCCATCGATAGATCATAAAATTGAATACGTTCATGTTTTGAAAACATTACAAATCACTTTGAAGTTAGGCTCCTTGATGAAGAGAGTTTCAAGGATGAATAACCATAACTTTATTAGAAGTTACAAACGAAATTTGGGTGAAAACCTTGATGAATTCGTCCTCTTCATTGAAGCTTGAGGTTTCAACAATGGAGGAATTCATTTGAGAGAGAACTTTTGGGGGTTTTATTTGGGGTCTTGAAAAATGAATTGAAGGAATGTTTTAAGGCATTATACTATTTATATTCATCATTTAAACCCTTTCACATCAACCCCAATTAATTAAAAGTCGAATGGCATTAATTTGGAAATCACTTTTTGGACAGCCCGCCCAGGGACTACGACCACCTTCACGGACCGTAAAGGTGATTCACGACCCTTATGACGGTCTATGGTCCCTGGGGTAGTGGATTCCTTTACTTTCTAAGACCCCAAGTGACTAATAAATATCTACGGCCATCTTCACAGACCGTAGTGCACTATACTGGACGTGAAGTGGTCCGTGAACACCAAGGCAGTGAACTGCCAACTTCGGACAACTTTTTCCAAGAGTTGGATTCTCCAAAAAGACCATTTGGTTGGTCCTTGGGGAGTTTTACCTGGATTTTACAACCCAAATACACTCATACACATGTTAAGGACCCTCACATCAATTTCAACCAAAACGAAATGTACAACTCCACGAAACAAGCTAAGACGCACAAGCACGTTTCAAGGCAAACCTTTCACACATCATGGCCGTTCTTTGACATTTGACCTCCAAACTTCATGAAAATTGACACACTTCATATAAGAACTATTTTTACTCACATAAAGACCTCATAATATCATTACACACACACTTAAGCACATAAAAACACATAAGGCATATAGGTGACTTAGTCATCGAACGTCTTAGTCATCCCTTAACATTTAACTTCCGATTCACCTAAACTCTTAGACACTTCCTTATAACCATATTAAAAACCATTTTAGGACCTTATAACCTCATAAAAACCATGTTAGGTTGTAGTTCCCCTATGTCATTTTCGGGATCTTATAGAACTATTGCTTGAACGAACTCATAAATGAACCTTTTCCCTTAACCCTAACTATGAATTGGTCTTGTGTATGACTAGAGTTGTTGGGATGGGTTATGTTATTGAGTATTTCACTATATTATTGGATTATTGTTATGGATTGAGTGTAAGTTCTTGAAGAAGGTTCTTGGAAGCAATTTTTAAGTCTTCTAAAGTTATGATTTCTGTATTATATTGATGTTGGCCTATAAATGATGTATCTATGCAATAGAATTATGTATGATGTTGATATGCATGTATGGTAAGGATATGATAATGCAAATTTAATGATTTCCTCTTGTATACCATACACAATATGACTATGATATGTTAATCTCACTAATGAAGGGTTGTGATGAAAGGAAATTATCATCCTAAACCTAATAAGATACGATCATGTTTATACAAGGAGTTAATATCCTATGGCCTATTATAAGATTGATGATTAATGATAACGTAAAGGCAATTCAAAAAGGGATTTTAGCTTCGCACCGATTGAACTAGATATAAGAGGTGTCACTTCTCAAGTTGGAAGGTAGGTTCACAAAGACTCTCATGAGATACAGTCTACCATGTAATGTGGAACTATGGATATCTAACATATATCCTAGTTCTTGAAATATGTTGCCTCCATAGGAATACTAGCTAGTGGATCCACCTATAATGCTATGTTTATGTTTTCATTCTACCATGGCAAGTAGACCACCTTTTTTCAATGTGAGTTTTCATGACACCGGACTCCATGTTTAGCTCACATGGTCTAATGCCGGTTAAGGCGATTGTTCCCTCAAGAAAAATGAAAGACAAGTAAATAGACATTGACTAGGGTGAGTATAGGGAGGGGTATGGGATTCTACCTAGACATTGCACAAGTTGACTCTAAGGGAAGTCCTAGGATATTGTTCTTATGCAATATGATAACATCAAATGTATAATGCTTATGATATATGATGTTGATCTTATATGATGTTGGTTATGTTGATGAACATGTTATTGGTCTATATTGGGATACGTGATGATGACTACTTATGATATAAGTTGTATGAAGCAAATCATTACTTATGGTCTCCTATCTTGTTTGCTTGACTATGTGAGGTTATGGGGCTTCACATGATCATTGCACTTGTAATCTTTGGATGGGATTATTGGTAAGTTTTGTATGTTATGTCGATATGAACTATTCAACATGAAATGTTAATATGACTTCATGATGATATGTCTTTGGTTATGATCATGTTTTATGTTGTTGTGATCCTTATCTTGTATATGCTCTCTTGTATGTGCATTAAAGGTTTTCAAATGACTTAGCATGCTTTCTAAAGAAATGGTCCTTTTTCATGCATGTATTAAATGTTTATGAGCATATACCCATACATAGTACATGTGGCGTGGTAACCCATTTACTTGATATAATTACAAATATAGGGTTCGACCATTGAAGATTAAGAATGTCATATCTGGGAGCACCCCCTAGACGTAACCATCGTCGTCGTCCTCGAAGAGGACTAAGACTAGCCTCTTAGTTTACTTCATTACATTCATAGGTTAAAAATGCGGAAAATTTAAAACTTTTTCTATCTATCATGAGATTTACATAGACCTCTCGCATACACATAACATATATATTCATATCGAGTATACATAGACCCTTCGTATTAGAATATTACATAGTCTTCTACTTTTATTGAACATAGTTATACATAAGAATTAACATAGTCTTACAAGAGTGTCTCATCTCATAACCATCTAAAACAAGAGTATAAAATGGCATATACCATACATCTATGTAAAAAAGCCACATATAGTCTATAAAATTCGTAGTCAAATGAAAAGAAAGAACATAGGAGTCTTAAAACTAAACAACATTCATAAGCTCGATATTGGCATTCTCCTCAGAAAGTGAGGACCTACCCAACTTGGATGATTGAGAAATTCCAAGTCTTCTTCAAAGTCATCTCAAAATCCCTTCAACTATCGGAATCGAAAATGTTGGGGAAAAGGGACAAATTGGGGTTATCACATCACATGTACCAAGTATGAGACCATATGCACATATAATATCAAATCATGCTAAAAAAGGACATTTCATTAAAACATGCTATTTTACATTTGGAAAGCCTTATGCACATTCAAGAACCAATACAATTCATTAATGCATATTCATCCAATGCCATGTACTATACAAGACCAAACCACCTTAAGTCAAATGAAGTCACATTCATATCAACATACTTGAACCCATAATCAAATACAACTCTATCATCAAGTCATAACATCACAAACATGAGTAAGAGTTCATCTCATTATACCAAAACAAGACCATTACCCATGACCCTCATTAAGTCCACTTGTGCAATAACTAAGCAAAGCCCCATATTCTTACTTAGTCAAGTAAACCTATCAAGAACCATAATCAATGTCCAACTCCACATAACATTTCATTAAGAGTACATAATATCATAATTTAGCAATAGAGACCAAATACATGTTCATAAGAGTAACCAACATCACATAGTGTCATTTACATATAAGATCATCACATTATCATCATTTACGTTTATAAGCATATACACACATAAGAACATCCTCCCACGAGTCCCTTCAAGTCTAACTAATGAAATGTATAAGTAGAGTCCCATACCCCTACATAGACTAAGCTAAATCCCCTGTGTCATCCTAGTTAGAGTTCATTCATTACTTCATATTACCTTTTGGGAACATCTTGTCTTAATAGACAGACACCACATGAGGTAATGTGGAATCCGGTGTCATGGAACCCTACACCAAAAGAAGGCGGACTACTTGCCAAGGTAGTACCATAACATGAACATAGCAACGACGTGAATCCACTATCTAGTATTCCTACGGGGGCAACATAGTTCAAGAACTAGGAGATATAATTTCAACCCTCTTTTTGCTACATGCATAATAGTCTCCAATCTCAAGAGTACATTAGTGATCCTACCTTCCCTATGTGGGAAGGGACACTCCTCACTCTTGTTCACTAGGTGATAAGCTAGAGTCCCTTTTTGAAATGTCTTAAACCTTTATTGACAATCATAGCTTAGTTTAGGTCATAGGGTCTTACGTAATCATCATCTTAATAGCTCAACTAGAATTGCATGAGTACATTCCTTTCATTACAATTCATATATGTGAGGTTAGCACATTTACATTATCATTCATGATAAGGCACATTGGTAAGTCATCACCATCCTTACAACATTTATATCTTAGCCAACACCTCACAAAACCATAGTCAAGACATTTCAATTCAACATCATACCAACCCTATCAATCCTAATATAAGGTATACTTCAATACAACATCCTCACTTAATCACAGGTAACCATAATTCAAGTAAAGAGTTGAGATTACAAGATTACCAAGTCATCCTTCATAAGCCAACTTCAAGGTCTTACCATCAACCCTAAAACTCAACCCAATAATGGGTGTAATATCATCACACAATGATTACCAACATAATAATGAAGTCAACAGAAGCACTATACAACAATTCATCACTAGTTCATAGCTTAAGATTAAAGACTTAGGTCAAATTCATAATCTACTTCACAACCTAGATCAATTACTCAAGAACTAGCATAATAGGAGTACAATTCATCTCAATATATTTATAAAGTGATTCAATAACATCAGAGGATAGTAACTCAACAAATAACCAAGTTAATTGCATCAACACTACACAATTCAACTCAAGATCACAACCTAGGGCTAAGGGGAAAAGGTCATCTTCTACAAACTAGACCAATCCATCAATGAGTAGTGTAATATAGTCATTATTCATCATAGTTTAGTCAATAAAACCAAAAGGAATCATAAACAAATCAGGTTGAAAGATAATTTCGAGATTGGAAGAGACCCACATGAAAACTCATCTTTTGAAATCAATTTGAAGGAACCCTTCCGGGAAAGAGATCCCAAAGGTGAAAGGAATATCATTCCTTAGTATTTGATGATGATTTATAGAGAAACTTTGATGATTGCAGCCCTAGAACCCATCTTGACCTTGTCTTATATGGTGTTCTTTAACTTGGGAGAGAGAAAGAAGAGAGGAGGAATATAATTTGTGGTTTGGGAATTATGAGGGCTTAGGATAGTTTAATTAGCATAGGGTCTTTATATAGGTCATTAACCCACTTAATGAGGCTTTCCTAAACCCCTAATAAATTAGCTAACCACCAATTTAAATAATTCAACCCAACTTAAAACGAGCAAGAAAAGAGTTCACTCACCAACGTGACCCTGCCTACGCCTTGTTTGTCAATCGACGGACCAAGCACCAACTATCTTGTTGGTCAGTTGTTTGGATCAGACACTTGTCAAAATCCTGTTTTTTCCAAATTTCTAAGTGTCCATCGATGGAGTCAATCGATGACCCATTGATTGCAACACGGTTCGTTGATGGCAAGTCGTTGGTGCACACTACCTTGGACAGCCTTCGACCCAATGCAAGGGTCATCCTCAAGGGCCCTTGGTTGGTCCTTGGGGAGTCGTACCCGGATGTTTCAACTATGAACTAACTCTAATACATGTTAGACACCCTTCCACCAAAATTCATCAATTTACGACTCTTAAAACTTAGTCAGATAGGCTAAGGCACACTAGAACCTCATTGAACTAGTTTCCAGACGTCATGGATGTTCTTTGATGTTTTGATTTCTAACCTTCCTAAATGACCTATATTCATTATTTATTACCTTAAAATAGTGTCTTAACCTTTTTAAACCTATGTTAGGCTCTAGAACATGTCTTATACTTTCGGAGTGTTACATTATCCCCCCCTTAGGAACATTCGTCCCCGAATTACACTAAAATCAATTGGAAGGAATAAGCTCAAGACTAGCAGCCCAACCAACAACAATACATAACAAAATGAGTTATAACATAAATCATGGAATTTGTTTTGCACATAGCAATTGAAATACTTCAATTAACACCCATAAGGCTCAAAATCACATTTTGAGGAATTTCCTTCTCACAACAACATGAGATCAACATACCATATATGAGTCAGTTATTCCAAAACTTAACTTACCAACATGCTCAATATCATTTCATAAAGACTTACCATATAAAAATGCACAACATAACTCAAAACAAGAAGAATTGCAAATTTTCAAGTCAATATGCACTATTTCACTGTAACTTCACTGTAATGACACCAAATATGAACATTTTTGCAAAACTTCACCAAAAATCATAGCAACTTCAAATTTAGTCATTATTTTTATTATAAGTAAGTACAACTAACCTTCACTAGTAAAGAGATAAGGATAACGGGACTTCATGTCGGCTTCGGTCTCCCATATTACTCCCTCAACTAGGTGGTTTCTCCGTAATACTTTTACGGAGGCCACCTCTTTGTTCCTCAACCTCTTCACTTGACGATCAAGGATTTCAATCGGAGCCTCCTCATAGGAGAGGTTATCCTTCAAACCAAGACCCTCAATGGAAGAATAGAGTTGAAATCACTGATACACTTTTTAAGCAAAGAAATATGGAAAATCGGATAAACCGAAGATAGTTCACTGGGAAGTTTCAATTCATAAGCAACCTTACCAACCCTTTGCAAGATTTAATTGGGAACCACATAACAAGGACTCAACTTCCCCTTCTCTCCAAATCTAACCACCCCTTTCATAGCCGAAATTTTTAAGTACACCTTATCACCTTCTTTAAACTCTAAATCTCTTCTCCTATGATCGACATAAGACTTTTGCCGACTATAGGCTGTTTGCAACCGGTTCCTTATGATATGAACTTTCTCCAAAGTCTTATAAATCAAATCGGGACCAAGAAGCAAAGACTCGCCAACCTCAAACAACCCAATAAGAGACCTACACCTCATACCATACAAGGCTTCATAAGGATCCATGGAGATGGATGAATGAAAGCTATTATTATATGAGAACTCCACCAAAGGCAAATGCTCAATTTCCCTTAAAGTCAATGATACAATCTCTAAGCATATCTTCAAGAGTTTGAATAGTCTGCTCCGCTTGACATCCGTTTGAGGATGAAAAGCGGTGCTTAACTTCACTTGAGTACCCAAACCTTTTTGAAAAGATCTCCAAAATCTATATTTAAATTTAGCACCTCTTCACTATGTTCTTGCATAATCTTCGGCCGAATAAGTAGACTTGACGGGAATAAAATGAGCGGACTTGGTCTATCTATCCACTACCACCCACATAGAGTCATATTGCTTTCCAGTTCGAGGCAAACCTACTACGAAATCCATATTAACATCTTCCCACTTCCAATCAGGAATTTGGATTTCTTGTAGTAGACCACTCGAATTTTGATGCTCGGCCTTCACTTGTTGGCAATTGGGACACTTTGCAACAAATTTTGCAATATCCCTTTTTAGGCCATCCCACCAAAACACTTTTCTAAGGTCATGGTACATCTTTGTAGAACCCGGATGAATAGAGTAAAGGCCTCCATGACCTTCCTCAAGGATCCTACTCCTAAAATCATCCACATCAGGCCCACACAATCTTCTTTGATACGTAAGAACACCATCCCCCCAAGAGAATGACTCATTCATCTTAACAAGAACCGATTCTTTTAACTCCATCTATAATGGATCAAGGTGTTGCTTAGAATTCACCTCAACCACCAAAGATGACTCGGAGTTATGATGTACCACCATACCGCCATACCACCATTAGGAGAATCTTTAATTCGATCCCCTAAACGAGCCAACCTATGAACAACTTTCACTAGGTTTCTCTTGGATTCTTCCACACTAACACACTTCCCATGGACAACCGACTAAAAGCATCCGCTACCACATTAGCCTTGTCGGGGTGATTGAGATACCTCATGTCATAGTCTTTCCACAACTACAACCATCTCCGTTGCCGGAGATTCAACTTCTTTTGAGTGAATACATATTAGAGACTTTTATGATCCGTATGCACATCAACATGAACCCCATAAAGATACTTCAACCATATTTTCAAGGAAAATACAATGGCCGCTAACTCAAGGTCATGAGTCGAATAATTCTTCTCATAAACTTTGAGTTTCCTAGAAGCATACGCTATAACTTTGCCATGTCGCATAAGAACACACCCCAACCCGACTTGGGGTGCATCACAATAAACCACAAAACCCTTAGTAACCTCCGATAGAGTGAATATCGGAGCAGAGGTAAGTCTATCCTTCAACATTTGGAAGCTCTTTTCACATGCCTCTGAACACTCAAATTTCACATTCTTTTGGGTCAAGGTTGTTAAGGGGGAAGCAAGAGACGCAAACCCGTCGAAAAGATTTATATAATAACCGGATAGACCTAAAAATCTCCAATTATCCTTAGGATCCAAAGGCCTAGGCCAAGTTTTCACTGCTTCAATTTTCCTTGGATCAACCTCTACACCTTCACTAGTGATGATATGACAAGGAAACGTTACCGACCTCAACCAAAACTCATATTTTTTATACTTGGCAAATAATTGGTGTTCTTTAAGCACTTGCAATACTACCCTCAAATGATCCATGTGTTCACCCTCGTTTTCAAAATATACCAAGATGTCGTCAATGAAGACAATGACAAATGAATCTAGGTAGCTTCGAAACACCCTATTCATTAGGTCCATAAACGTTGCCGGAGCATTAGTTATAGTAAAGGACATTACTAAAAACTCATAGTGACCATATCTTGTTCGAAATGCCATCTTGGGAATATCTTCACCTCTCACCCTAAGTTGGTGATATCCTGATCTCAAGTCAATCTTGGAAAAGTAACTCGCACCTTGGAGTTGATCAAATAAATCATCAATTCGAGGGAGAGGATACTTGTTCTTGATTGTGACTTTGTTGATTTGACGGTAATCCATACAGATTCTAAGTTACCCATCCTTCTTCTTCACAAACAATACCGGAGCACCCCATGGAGAAATACTAGGCCGAATAAAGCCCTTGTCTATTAAGTCCTTGAGTTGAGCCTTCAACTCTTTCAATTTGGCCGGAGCCATCCGATAAGGAGAAATTTAAATGGGATTTGTATCATGTAGTAAATCGATACCAAAATCAATTTCCCCTTCGGGATGAATAACGGGAAGATCATTAGGAAAGACCTCCGGACATTCCCTCACTATGGGGACAGACTCAATGGAAGGAATTTCGGAGTCTAAATCTTGGACTCTTACTATATGGGATAAACACCCTTTAGATATCATCCTACAAGCTTTCAAACAAGAAATGATACGACCTCTACGAATAGAATTTCCCCCCTTACACTCAAAAACGGGCTCATTTGGAAAGTTAAACTTTACCACCCTCGTTCTAAAATCTATAGAGTAAAAGCAAGCATGAAACCAATCCATCCCGAAAATAATATCAAAATCATACATATCAAGTTCTAGTAGTTCAACATGAGTAACTCTATTGGGCAACATTATAGGACAATTTCTATACACTCTTTTTGAAACCACCGACTCACCCACCGGGGTAGAAACCATAAAAGGTTCATTCAAGATATTGGGCAAAATGTCAACCTTTTTATCTACTAGAGGAGTAACAAATGACAAGGTAGCACCGAGATCGAGTGAAGCATGTACATCCATAGAAAATACTTTCAACATACCGGTCACCACATCGGGAGAAGTCTATTGCTCACCTTTAGAGCGGAGAGCATAAAAGCGATTTTTCTTCGGAGCATCAACATTTGAACCACTTGCCTGTCCACTTTCTTTGTCTTGCTCCCTCACATTTGGGCAATCTCGGACTTTGTTTCCACTTTTTCCACAATCAAATAATTATCCGTTCCTTTAAGGCAATCACCATAATGCTTGCCACATTTTCCACAAGTTGGCTTCTTAGTTGGTGAACTAGTACACCTTCACTTTTGAGGCTTAGGGTTAGACACTCTATCATCACGAGCCTTAGGGAACTTGTAAAGAACTTGATTATAGGACCTATTCTTGAACCTAGGATTGTCTTTGTTATCAAGCATACCCTTTGACGAACAACCATCAAAAGACCTTGCCCTTTGAGATTCCCTACTCTTTCTCCTAACCCTTGTCTCTTACACTTGTTGAGCATGAACCATGAGACGTGAAATATTCATATTGTCATGTAGCATAGCCGAATGACATCCTTCTTTCAAGTCATCCGACATTCCCAGCACAAACTGACTCATTTAATCTCTAGGATGGGAAACCAAAGAAGTAGCATACTTTGACAATTTAGTAAATTTCAAAGAGTAGTCAAGTAACTCATACCTCCTTGACGAAGGTTGATGAATTCTTCCACTTTGGATTCCCTCTTCTCTCTAGGAAAGAACCGATCAATAAAAGCTTTCTTGAAGATCTCCTATGTCACTGGTCCACCCCTTAAAGTCCTAATGCCTCTCCATTGGACATACCAAGTTTGGGACACATCCTTGAGTTAGTAAGTGGCTAACTCGGATTTCTCACTAGTAGTCAACCCCATAGCATAGACAATCGTGTAGACTTCATCAATGAACTATTGGGGGTCTTCCTCAACCTCGGACCCATAGAAACTAGTAGGATTCATTCTAGTGAAATCCTTCAAACGGGACGCCATGGTGCAAATATGTTGGTTTTCTCGGGGAACCACCTCCCGATTAGATTGGGCCGTCATGGCTTGTGCTTGAGTAGTGACGACTTGTGCTTGTGTAGTAATGACTTGGGCAATTTGGAGAAAGGAATCCCTTATGTCACTAGGAGTCATAGGTAAAGAATTTACCGGAGCTTGGTCATTATTAGAAACTTCTTCAAGAAAAGGGACTTGATTACCACAGGGAGGAGCTCCCGCATTGGGAATCTCTTAATAAAGTCTTCGTGTGGCGTTCCTTTGAGTATTCATTGCCTATAATCACAATAAAAAGATTTGATGATAAAGGCACATAGAGTACAAGACTCTCGAAGCACAACATTGGATTTCAAATAAAGTGAGAGTTTTCTAAGAATAACATAGTTTCCTATTCATAAGTGTGGCGTGCTTCACAATTATGAGTAAGAATCTACATATACGTGGTTGAGAGTAACATCGACTCTAATGATATTCAACCTCATACTCTGATACCAAGTTTTTCACATCCGGAAAGCACCCCCTAAACGTAACCGGCGTCGTCGTCCTCGTAGAGGACTAAGACTAGCCTATTAGTTTACATCATTACATTCATAGGTTAAAAATGCAGAAAATTTAAAACTTTTTCTATCTATCATGAGGTTTACATAGACCTCACGCATACACACAATATATATATTCATATCGAGTATATATAGATATTTCGTATAAGAAGATTACATAGTCTTCTACTTTTATTGCACATAGATATATATAAGATACTTAACATAGTCTTAAAAGAGTGTTTCATCTCTTAACCATCTAAAACAAGAGTATATTAATTAGGAATATCAAATACACCAATGTAACAAAGCCACATATAGGCTATACAATTCGTACTCAAATGAAAAGAAAGAACATAGGAGTCTTAAAACTAAAACAACATTTATAAGCTTTATATTGGCATTGCCCTGACAAATTGAGGACCTACCCAACTTGGATGATTGAGAATTCCAAGTCATTTTCAAAGTTGTCTCAAAAGCACATCAACAATCGGAACCTAAAATGTTGGGTAAAAGAGAATGGGGTTAGCACATCACATGTACTAAGTATGAGACCATATGCACATAGAATGTCAAATCATGCTAAAAAGGGACATTTCATTAAAACATGTTATTTTACATTTGGAAAACCTTAGCACATTCAAGAACCAATACGATTCATTAATGCATATTCATCAAGTAAATACTATGTGCTATATAAGACCAAACCACCTTAAATCAAATAAAGTCACATTCATATCAACGTACTTTAACCCATAATCAAATACAACTCTATCATCAAGTCATAAAATCACAAGCACGAATAAGAGTTCATCTCATTATACAAAAGCAAAACCATTACCCATGACCCTCATTAAGTCCACTTGTGCAATAACTAAGCAAAACCCCATAACCTTACTTTGTCAAGTAAACCTAGCAAGGAACATAACCAATGTCCAACTCCACCTAACAAATCGTTAAGAGTACATAATATCATAATTTAGCAATAGAGACCAAATACGTATTCATAAGAGTAACCAACATCACATAGTGTCATTTACATGTAAGATCATCACATTATCATCATTTAAATTTATAAGCATATACACACATAAGAATATCCTCCCAAGACTCCCTTCAAGCCTAACTAGTGCAATGTATATCTTGAGTCCCATACCCCTACGTACACTAAGATAAACCCCTTAGGTCATCCTAGTTAGACTTTATTCATTACTTCATTTTACCTTTTGGGAACATCTTTCTTAAAATACATAGACCACATGAGATAATGTGGAATCCGGTGTCATGGAACCCAACACCGAAAGAAGTCGGACAACTTGCCAAGGTAGTACCATAACATAAACGTAGAAACTACGTGGATCCACTAGCTAGTATTCCTATGGGGGAAACATAGTTCAAGAACTAGGAAATATAATTTGGACCCTCTTTATGCTATATGCATTATAGTCTCCAATCTCAAGAGTAAATTAGTGATATCACTTTCCCTATGTGGGAAGGGAGACTCCTCACTCTAGTTCACTCGGTTCTAAGCTAGAGTCCCTTTTTGAAATGTCTTTAAGCCTTTATTAACAATCATAGATTAGTTTAGGTCATAGGGTATATTCCTTATATAATCATCATCATAATATCTCTATAAGCATTGTATGAATACTTTCTTTCATTACAATTCATACATGTTAGGTTAGCACATTTACATAATCATTCATGATAAGGCACATTGGTAACTCATAACCATCCTTAAAACATTTACATCTTAGCTGACACCTCACAAAACCATTGTCAAGACATTTCAATTCAATATCATACCATCCCTATCAGTCCTAATATAAGGTATACTTTAACAAAACTTCATCACTTAATCATAGGTAAGCATAATTGAAGTGAAGAGTTGAGATTACAAGACTTACCATGACATCCTTCATAAGCCAACATCAAGGTCTTACCATCAACCCTCAAACTCAACCCAAAAATGGGTGTAATATCATCACACAATGATAACAAACATAATAATGAAGTCAATTGAAACACTATACAACAATCCATCACTAGTTCATAGCTTAAGATTAGAGAGTTAGGTCAAATTCATGATCTACTTCACAACATAGATCAATTACTCAGAACACGAATGATAGTAGTAGAAATCATCTCAATCTATTCATAAAGTTATACAATAACGTCATAGGATATGAATTAAACCAATAAACAAGTCAATTGTATCAAAACTACACAATTCAACTCAAGATCACAACCTAAGGTTAAAGGAAAAAGGTCATCTTCTACAAACTAGAACAATCCATAAATGAGTAGTGAATTATAGTCATAAATAATCATAATTTAATCAATAAAACCAAAACGAATCATAAATAAATTAGATTGAAAAAACAATTTGAGATTGGAAGAGTCCCAGATGAAAACTCATCTTTTGAAATAATTTTGCAGGAACCCTTTGGGGAAAGATATCTCAAAGGTGAAAGGAATCCCATAACTTAGTATTTGATAAAGATTGATGGAGAAACATTGATTATTGCATCCCTAGAAACCACCTTGACCTTGTCTTCTATGATTTTCTTAGACTTTGGAGAGAGAAAGAAGAGAGAAGGAAGATAATTTGTGTTTTGAGAATTATGAGGGCTTAGGTTAGTTTAATTAGCTTAGGATATTTATATATGTCATTAACCCACTTAATTAGGCTTCCCTAAACCCCTAAATAATTAACTAACGACATATTTTATTAATTGAACCAAACTTAAAATGAGCAGCAAAATAGTTAACTCACCAACGAGACCCCGCCTACGCCCCATTTGTCCATCGACGGACCAAGGACAAACAGTCCTGTTGGTCCGTCATTTGGATCAGAGACTTGTCAAAATCCTATTTTTGCCAAAATTCTAAGTTTCCATTTACGAAGGCAATCTACGCACAGTCGATTGGAACACGGTCCGTAGATGGCAAGTCGTTGGTGGACACTGCCTTGGGCAGCCTTCGACCCAAATGCAAGGGTCCTCCTCAAGGTCCCTTGGTTGGTCCTTTGGGTGTTTTACCTGGACATTTATACTATGAACTAACTCTAATACATGTTAGACACCCTTCCACCAAAATTCATCAATTTATGACTCTTAAAACTTAGTCAAATAGGCTAAGGCACACTAGCACCTCATTGAACTGGTCACGACCCAGATTCTGCAATCCGGATCGCAACTATTGTCGTTAACCTCTCAGATGTCGCAGATAAGCCTCTACTTAGCTTTTATCACATTCTTATAGTTAAATTTGAGGAAAATTTAAAACTTTTAACACATAGTGAAGTATACATAGACTTTATATAAAAGTTACATGGATTCATATACTATAAGCTCAAACTAAACAACCATTTACAATCGATTACGCAATTCAAAGGAAGAATCTATATATCAAAATAAGCAAAAATGACCCTAATACAAAAGCTTCGAAATGAAAACATCTGAAAGAAACTCTAGGGACAACATCCTCTAGCTATGTCTAAATACTAGGCTATGAAGATAGACGTAGCATCCCCGACCTCGAGAGGACCTACCAAATGGCTTGGAGATCGATGAGTCCAAACCGCTGCAATGAGTCTTCAATCTGCTCTCTGACGTGCATCTATAAAAATAGTAATAATATAGGGTTAGTACACACTTGTACTAAGTATGGGTGTATTCACACATACACGTAAGGACAATGCATGATCAAGGAAGGCTCTTCCTAACAACATGCCATTTTTTGAAAGTAACATCACTAGAGTTTCCTAATTCGTTTTTTGTGAATGGTGGTATGAATATGGCGTATTTTAATGCATTCAAAGCACACTACTCATTTTCTATATGAACACAAGACCTTAGAATCATCAACATAGTTTTAGAACAAATCGAGCAAAAATTTTGAAATTTGATACCACCAAACCCGAGAGCTCTTCCTTTGACACTTAGTTTATTTTTTTGTTCTTTTCTTCTTTTTGTTGTCTAGTTCAATTATCTTCTTTGGTCTTATGTTTTACTTATAAGTGCAATGATTAATTGTAGTCCCATGCCTACAATGAATAAAGTAAGTAATCCAAGAGACTAAGGAAATGATTTAACTACAATTTAGGGCATGAAATCTTTGTAAGCCAATCTTTATTGGTTAAATCTATTATCCGATGTTGGCCTAATACAAGAAGTCATTATAAGCCAATCTTATTTGGATAGTCGCATTTTCCAATTATATAAGGTCATTATAAGCCAATCTTATTTGGCTTTAATCATTTTCATAATATGAGATGTCATTATTGTCTATGCCCCTTACATATAGAAAACTTCATTCTTATCAAACTTTGGCATTCATAAACTCTTGCTTTCTTGGTTCACTTTGAACTTACATCTCTTCTTCCTTCTTACTTTCTTAAAGAAGTCCGTAGCATTAAGATCATGTTAAGTTACATTAAATCTAGTGTCTTCCCCACACCGAAAAGAGGTGATTCACCGATCAAAGTGAATCCTAGATCATGCAGGTTAACATGAAATCCAGTGTCTGCACCACACCTAAAAAGGGTGATTCATCGGCTAAAGTGAATCCATATCAAGTGTTTACCCCACACCGAAAAGGGGTGGTCCACGGCTAAAGTGAAACCAGGAACATTCTTTTGAGCTTTAACCGACATAGATCATGTGAGCTAAACAGGAAATCCGGTGTCTACCCCACACTGAAAAGAGATGGAATCACTGACCAAGGTGAAACCGAAACATACCTAGCTCTCTTAGGTGGAATACACAGGCTAGTTCCTATGTTGGCTATACATAGTTTGAAGACTACGAGATATTGGGAGACTCTTATCCACTGTAGTGGAGCGTCATCTCATGAGACTTACATGTGAAAGCACAAGCTCATAGCTAGTCTATCGGTGCTTTGATCACTTTCTTTTATCTTCTTAGCTTTTAGAGTTGACTCAAACATTATAGAAGCTTGCTTCTAGATTGAGGTTTACTTACTCTATTGATGACTTTTCATGCCTTTCTTTACATTGATGAAATGTGAATTTATCCTTATATAACATCTTTGGTGTTAATGAGACTTGTCTCACATATTCTGACACCCTTTTTCATGAATATTTTAACATAGTATTCTTAGGTGTAAGTGAGACTTGTCTCACTTTCTTTGACACCTCATTCTGGTCACTTTCTTAACATAGACACTTTTAATTATGTTCATACTCACTTTACTTGCTTACGCTCATTTGGTAACTTCATATCATCATTTATGGACGTTGAGAACTTCATTCAATGAAATACTTATGTTCATAGTTCATTTGGTTAGGGTATGTTGGGACTTGTCCCAATGATTGTCATACCCTTCGTTATTGATTCATTGAATTATCTTAGATGTGCATTGAGTTTTCATTTCAATACTTTGGCTATATGTGGTTGGCGTAAAATTAGTATTGGCCTAGAAAATTTGGAAATGACTTCTTTGCCAATTTATTGGCACAAGCGAAACATTCATTCAAGTATAATTTCATGAAATCATTATTAGCCAATTTTATATCATAGCTTAGGCATAACAGTATTAGCCATTTCGGATAGCCTCATATGAATACTTTAATGAACATATCATCTCAAACAAGTCACATTTAACAGTAAACAAGCTGCCTAACCGAAACATATCATACTCCACTTTCTCGGAAACAATTAGGTCATACAACGTTCTTTATTTCGTGTGACAAATGCTTAGATCATGCAAATCAGTCTACATACTTCATTCGACATTTAAAAATCATGAAAACCTAACATTAAAATCAGCCAGCATCACATACCAGCAACTTGATCAAGATTACATCTACATATATATTAGAATAGAAATCACGGATAACTAGGGGAAAGGACGTTCAACAATATCGTTGGGAAACAACCCTCGTTTTGAGATTTATAGATTCAAGACTATTGAAAATCCTCTTGGAGAAAGAATTTCAGGAGAGAAACCCATACCTTATGTAGAATTTAATCTACGAAGATCACCTTGCACGAAACCTTGAATAAAACCTTGAAATCTCCTAAGAGAATCAATAGAACTTTCTCTTTTTCTTTCGTTCGCTTCACTATTTTGAGTCATGATATTTCTAGTGTTTGAACGTGAGTCTAAATCTTAGGAACTGATCTTGACTAATTCAACTTAGGCTAATTAAGTTAATTAAATAAATTAATTAGTTAATTACTAAAACGCCCCTCCTAAGTTGACTAGACATAGGAGGACCATTGAGTTAGCCTATTTCGATTTTGACTAAGTGTCTCGGCTGGTCAAGGATCAATTTAATTAATTTGATGGCTTAATTAATTAAGTAAGGGACCTTGGGAAATTACCAAAATACCCCTAAGTCACTAGGACCACAACTAACAACTTTGGACCATCCTAGGTTAGGTACTGGGTTGTCCGTAAGTTAGTTATGTTAGTTAGGTGTCAACCGAACAAGTCCTAGGCTGTCGGGTCAATTGGTTGGTCCATTTTGATTGATCCTAGGTTAGATATCTAGTTAGTTAGGTTCGTTAGAGTCTAGAGTTTGTTAGGGAGTTAGGCCCCACATGGGAGGACCCTTGCACACGCCTGTCTCCTAACTACCCTAACCGAATTCGGTTAGGGTGGTCCCCTCCCTTGGCCGCTTCTTCACATGTGCTTGCACATGTGCTACTTGTACTTTCCTAACTAACTATTCATATTGGTTCATTTGGAATGTTTACTTATTATCCCAAGGATCCTCATTATGTCCTTGGGCACTACTTAATCTACATGATCATTTTAATTAATCATGTGCTATGGTATCTAGGCTTGACACTTGGATGCCTCATACCCAAAGTATTGATATGGTTGATATGGTTGAATAAATTTTTTTAGCTTAGGGTCTTCTTTGCAGGTACATTCCTTGGACAAGCTCATTAATGTTAGAAAATTGGCTAACACCCTTTAAGCCAAAATTTTCGAATATGCCCAATATTTTGCTTATTTGGGTATTATATAGAAATAGGCTAATACCCTTAGCCAATTTTTCTATACTATGCCCAATATTTCTCAATATTGGGCATTGGGATGCCTATGTACCCCCAATACACATTCTTAAAGACCTATTGGACTCTTTACTAGACTTATAATTTTCCGTAACGTTACATTATCCTCCCTTAGGAACATTCGTCTTCTAATGACACTACATATCATTTCAAAATAAAGAGGGTGATTTTCGAAAACACTTTAGCATACTTGAAACTTTATTCTCTGTGAATATATGATTCACACTTACATTGGATGATGCATATTACTCAAAGCTTATCTGAAGCTTCACATATGAGATTGAGGAACTTCCTTCTCAATCACACATAACTTAATGCACATCACAAGTCATGCAACACAAAAATCATGTCTATGTATACAAAAACAGCAACATGAATGCAAATATGAACTCATTTAACTCATATAGTGCAAGTATAAAACACACGATTATGGACTTACAACACCAAATCGACTAATGCACTAAAACTTAGAGTTTCTTAACAAAAACCAGACATAGGAAGAGTATATCTAACCTCAAGAACTGAACAAGTGAGGGTAACAGGATCTCATATCGGCCTCGGACTCCCATGTTGCTCCCTTAACAAGGTTGTTCCTCCATAATACTTTAACGGTGCCAACCTCTTTGTTCCTCAGCTGCTTCACTTGACGATCTAAGATCTCAACAGGAACCTCTTCATAGGAAAGGTTCTCATGAACTCTTAACCCCTCAACATGCAAGATGGATGCTGGATCGCCTAGAAACTTCTTAACCATCGAAACGTGAAACACTAGATGAACAGAAGCCAAGTCTTGTGATAACCTCAGTTTGTAGGCAACATTACCTACTCTCTGCAAGATCTCATAAGGACATATAAACCTCAGACTCAACTTCCCTTTCTTAACAAACCTCATCACCCCTTTCATGGGTGATATCGTCAGGTAGACTTGATCACCCACCTCAAATTCAAGAGTTCTCTTACTGTTATCTGCATAGGATTTTTGATGACTGTAAGCAGTAGCCAATCTATCCCTGATCATTCTCACCTTTTCCACCGCCTAATGTATGATCTCAGGTCAAAGGATGGAAGACTCTCCTACCTCAAACCACCAAACTGGAGACCTACATCTCCTGCCATATAGTTCTTCAAAAGATGCCATCCCAATACTGGAATGATAGCTATTATTATAAGAGAACTCAATCAGCGGCAAGTGATCATCCTAACTCCCCTTGAAGTCAATTACACATGCTCTCAACATGTCTTCAAGGGTCTGAATGGGACATTCTGCTTGTCCATTCGTCTACGGATGAAAAGCAGTACTAAGTTTCACCTGTGTACCCAAGCTCTTTTGGAAAGATCTCCAAAAGTGAGAAGTGAACTGGGCTCCCTTATCTGAAATGATAGATAAAGGAATCCCATGCCACCTCACTATCTCATCAATATACATCTTGGCATAATCTTCAGCCCTGTAAGTAGACTTTGCAGGAATAAGTGAGCAGACTTAGTCATCCTGTCAACAATAACCCAAATGGAATCATGTAGTTTCCTGGTCTTTGGTAGACCAACCACAAAATCCATATTGATTGCCTCCCACTTCCAAGTTGGGATCTCAATCGACTGAGTGAGACCCCAGGCTTAAGGTGTTCAGTCTTAACCTGTTGGCAATTGGGGCACTCCTCCACAAACTTCGAAATGTCTCTCTGCAAACCTTCCCACCAATAGACCTCTTTAAGGTCATGGTACATTTTGGTAAAAGTTGGATGAATAGAATACATGGAGCCATGGGCCTCTACAATAATATTAGGCCTCAAATTATCAATATTGGGCACATATAATTCGTTCTGGTACCTGAGTACACCATCCCCTCCTAGGGAAAATGATTCATTCAGCTTACTCAACACAGATTCTTTCAACTCCATGAGTAATGGGTCGAGATGCTGCTTAGCTTTGACATCTACAACAAATGAGGATTCAGAACTGGAATGAACTGAAACAACCCCACTTGGTGTATCTATTAGTCGTACACCCAATCTATCCAATTGGTGTACCTCTTTAACTAGTTGCTTCTTCTCATCATCAACATGAGACACGCTGCCCATGCTCAATCTACTCAACGCATCATCCACTACATTGGCCTTACCTGGGTGATAGTGTACGCTCATATCATAGTCCTTAAGAAGTTCTAGCCATCTTCTCTGACGAAGGTTCAATTCTCTCTGCGTAAAAACATACTGAAGACTTTTATGTCAGTATATACATCAACATGTACACCATATAAATAATATCTCCACAGCTTCAACGCAAAGACAACCGCAAATAACTCAAGATCATGAGTAGGGTAATTCTTCTCGTGGACTTTCAACTATCTCGATGCATATGCTATAACCTTGCCATCTTGCATAAGTACACATCCCAAACCTACTCGGGAAGCATCACAGTATACCACTATCCTGCACCACTCCTCGACAATGTGACAATTGGGGCTGAAGTGAGCCGATCTTTGAGCTCTTGGAAGCTCCTCTCACATTTTTTAGACCACTCAAACTTAACCTTCTTCTTCATCAAGGCTGTCAATGGAGAAGCAATAGTGGAAAAACCCTCCACAAACCTGCGATAGTAATTAGCTAAACCCAAGGTCAATGTGAATGATTCTATCAAGAATGTTAATTGGACAATTTTTATACACTCTTTCTACTATAATGCCGTCCCGTATGGGAGTACTAACTAGAATAGGCTCATGCAAGATCTCAGGAAGCACATAAAATCTACTAGATATGAAAGGAGTAACAAATGATAAGGTGGATCTTGGATCCAACAATGCATACACAGGGAAGGAAAGGACATGCAACGTACCCGTGACCACATCAGCTGACTTCTCTTGCTCTTCTCTAACTTTCAGCGCATAAAATATGTTCCTCTTGAGAGGTTCGGCTGCAACATTTGGATTCGGCCGAGGCAGAGATCTGCCTTGGCCCGATTCCTCACTTGATAACATTCTCTGACCATATGTCCCCTCTTTCCATACCCGAAGCAGGCGTTCGTACCTACCAAACATTCACCTCCATGAAAACGCCCACGCTTACCACACGACTTGTTATTTCGCTGGGCACTCCTATCATTGCCCTTTTTGGGGCCAGACTTGTCTACTTTGGAATTCAAATTTCTGGAAGGAGTGGAATTACCTGAGTCTTCTTGAACTTAGGCCTATTCTAGACTCCAAATGAACCCTACCAGAGCTAGAACCAGTCTGATCCGCGGGCGTAGGCTTCTTGCGTTCCTGAACTCTCCTTTTTCGACGGCTCTCCTCCACCTGTTGTGCATGTACCATCAATCTTCCCAGGTCAATGTCATCATGCAACATGGCTGCCCGACAATCCTCCACTAGATCCTCCGACACACCACTCACAAACCTGCTCTTCCCATCCCTGCTATTGGACACCAGAGAAGAAGCATATTTTGAGAGTTTAACAAATTTCAAGGAATACTCCTTGACCGTCATACCTCCCTGTCGTAGGTTGATGAACTCTTCAACCTTTGCCTCCCTCTGTTCTCTGGGAAAGAACTTCTCCAAAAATGCAGTCTTGAGAATATCCCAAGTGAAGGGGACATCTCCTCATGCTCGGCCATCTACCCATATTTTGTACCACACCTGAGCCACATCTTTGAGTTGATGTACAGTCAACTCAGCCTTTCTGCTTTTATCAACATCTATGGCACAGAGAATTTTGTAGACCTCATCCACAAACTCGTGGAGATCCTTATTAGTATTGGACCCATAGTAGACTAGAGGATTCATTCTGGTGAAGTGCCTCAGCCTGCTAGACAAGATTCTAGCATGCGGGTTCTCCCTGGGAGCACCATCTCTGTTGTCTTAAGCCGTGATGGCCTGCGCCTGAGTAGTAATGGCCTGTGCCATATGCATCAAAGCCTCCCCTATATCTTCCCCACACCGAAAAGAGGTGATTCACCGGCTAAAGTGAATCCTAGATCATGCGAGTTAACATGAAATCCAGTGTCTGCCCCACATCGAAAAGGGGTGATTCACCGGTTAAAGTGAATCCATATGAAGTGTTTACCCCAAAACAAAAAGGGGTGGTCCATGGCTAAAGTGAAACCAAGAACATTCTTTTGAGCATTAACCGACATATATCATGTGAGCTAACCATGAAATCCGGTGTCTACCCCACACGGAAAAGATGTGGAATCACTGGCCAAGGTGAAACCGAAACAGACCTATCTCTCTTAGGTTGAATCCATAGGCTAGTTCCCATGTTGGCTAGACATAGTTCGAAGACTAGGAGATATTAGGAGACTCTTATCCAACGTAGTGGATCCTCATCTCATGAGACTTACATGTGCAAGCACAAGATCATAGCTAGTCTATCGGTTCTTTGCTCACTTTCTTTTATCTTCTTAGCTTTTAGAGTTAACTTTAACATTATGGAAGCTTGCTTCTGGATTGAGGTTTACTTACTCTATTGATGACTTGTCATCCCTTTCTTTACATTGATGAAATGTGAATTTATCCTTACATAACATCTTTGATGTTAATGAGACTTGTCTTAGATGTTCTAATACCCTTTTTCGTGAATATTTTAACATAGTAGTCTTAGGTGTAAGTGAGACTTGTTTCATTTCCCTTAACACCTCATTCTGGTCACTTTCTTAACTAAGATACTTTTAATTATGTTAATACTTATTTACTTGCTTACGTTCATTTGGTAACTTGATATCATCATTTATGGACGTTGAGAACTTCATTCAATGAAATACTTATGTTCATAGTTCATTTGGTTACGGCATGGTTAGACTTGTCCCAATGATTGGCGTACCCTTGGTTGTGGATTCATTGAATTATCTTAGATGTGCATTGATTTTTCATTTCAATACTTTGGCTATATGTGGTTGGCATAAAATTAGTATTGGCCTAGAAAATATGGAAATGACTTTTTTGCCAATTTATTGGCACAAGCGAAACATTCATTCAAGTATAATTTCATGAAATCATTATTAGCCAATTTTATATCATAGCTTAGGCATAGCAGTATTAGCCATTTCGGATAGCCTCATATGAATACTTTAATGAAAATATCATCTCAAACAAGTCACATTTAACAGTAAACAAGCTGCCTAACCGAAACATATCATACTCCACTTTCTCGAAAACAATTAGGTCATACAACGTTCTTTATTTCGTGTGACAAATGCTTAGATCATGCAGATCAGTCTACATACTTCATTCGACATTTAAAAATCATGAAAACCTAACATTAAAATCAGCCAGCACCACATACCAACAACATGATCAAGATTACATCTACATATATATTAGAATCGAAATCACGGATAACTAGGGGAAAGGACGTTCAACAATATCGTTGGGAAACAACCCTAGTTTCGAGATTTATAGATTCAAGACTATTGAAAATCCTCTTGGAGAAAGAATTCCAGGAGAGAAACCCATACCTTATGTAGAATTTAATCTACAAAGATCACCTTGCACGAAACCTTGAATAAAACCTTGAAATCTCCTAAGAGAATCAATAGAACTTTCTCTTTTTCTTTCGTTCGCTTCACTATTTTGAGTCATGAGATTTCTAGTGTTTGAACGTGAGTCTAAATCTTAGGAACTGATCTTGACTAATTCAACTTAGGCTAATTAAGTTAATTAAATAAATTAATTAGTTAATTACTAAAACACCCCTCCTAAGTTGACTAGACATATGAGGACCATTGACTTAGCCAATTTCAATTTTGACTAAGTGTCTCGGCTGGTCAAGGCTCAGTTTAATTAATTTGATGGCTTAATTAATTAAATAAGGGACCTAGGGAAATTACCAAAATACCCCTAAGTCACTAGGACCACAACTAACATATTTGGACAATCCTAGGTGAGGTACTAGGTTGTCCCTAAGTTAGTTAAGTTAGTTAGGTGTCAACCGACCAAGTCCTAGGTTATCGGGTCAATTGGCCGGTCCATTTTGATTGATCCTAGATTAGATAGCTGGTTAGTTAGGTTAGTAAGAGTCTAGAGTTGGTTAGGGAGTTAGGCCCCACATGGAAGGACCCTTTCACATGCCTGCCCCCTAACTACCCTAACTGAATTCGGTTAGGGTGGTCCCCTCCCTTGGCCGCTTCTTCACATGTGCTTACACATGTGTTTCTTGTACTTTCCTAACTAACTATTCATAATGGTTCATTTGGAATGTTTAATTATTGTCCGAAGGATCCTCACTATGTCCTTCAGCACTACTTAATCTACATGATCATTTTAATTGATCATGTGCTATGGCATCTAGGCTTGACACTTGGATGCCTCATACCCAAAATGTTGATATGGTTGATATGGTTGAATACAGAATTTTAGCTTAGGGTCTTCTTTGCAGGTACATTCCTTGGACAAGCTCATTAATGTTAGAAAATTGGCTAACACCCTTTGAGCCAATATTTTCTAATATGCCCAATATTTTGCTTATTTGGGTATTATATAGAAATTGGCTAATACCCTTAGCCAATTTTTCTATACTATGCCCAATATTTCTCAATATTGGGCATTGGGATGTCTATGTACCCCCAATACACATTCTTAAAGACCTATTGGGCTCTTTACAAGACATGTAATTTTCTGGAACGTTACAAAACTCGTTTCCGAATGTCATGGACGTTCTTTGAAATTTTGATTTCTAACCTTCCTAAATGACCTATATTCATTATTGATGACCTTAAAACAGTGTATAAACCTTATTACACCTATGTTAGACTCTAGAACTTTAACAACCCTAAAAATGAATAAGATAAATGCTTAAGTTGTCAAGAATGCTTGCGATTAGACCAAGGTTCACACGAATTGATACGCGCCGAACTAGAGATCAGAACCCTTACTACGGCTAAGCCAAATAACTTGGGGAGTTAGTTGAGCTTGGAAAGGTTGGAACCAACCATGTAAGGCTCTCAAAAACGAAGATTTATTCGAAGGAGTCTTTACCGGACTTAAAAAGAAGAAATTTTAAGTTTTGATGGTCCTGGGGTAAAATGGTCTTTTCCATGCCAAGGATAATATCGTAATTACCCTAAGGAACTTATTAATTAATTAATTAATTGAATTAAAGAACCAATTCGGGTTGGGTCTACCCGAAATGACCCGTTTTCGCAAAAATGGTGTCACCCGAGTTCGAGCCCCAACGGAAGCAACGAGTTGGTGATTTAATTAATGTTTTATAATCTGATTTTGTAAGGGCGTAATGGTCATTTCCCTAAGATAATTAAATCAGGTTTTGATTTAAATTAATAAGGAGTCCTAGTTTGACTAATTCCCAAACTAAAACTCCTAATCATAGACTACTCCCTCACGATCTCTCTATCATGTTTCACCATCTCTTTCACGTTTGCTCTCTGCCTAAAAAACTACAAGAACAGAAAATATATCAAAGTTCTTCACACTTGAAGAACACACACGAAAATTTTAAGAAAAACAAAGTAACCAAAAACGTTAAGGCAAAGAGAAGTTGTCCGTCGAGTGGTGTGGACATTTAGGAGGCTTGGACTGATTTTGGAGAGGGTTTTTGGCAGCAAGTTCAACGTTTGAACATCTATTAAGGTATGGGTTTCTTCTCTCTTGGTCCCTTTCCAAAGAGACCCCTTAAGATTCAAGATATTCACTCCGAAAACTAGGGTTGTTCCCCGTTGCATATCCCTGTCACTAGCTCCCAATGATTCGTAGGTTGGGTTTTGTTTGATGGTAGATTTAGGTATGTGTGATGTTTTTGTGTTGAATGTGAATATGTTTAAGTACGTGAAATCACAAAAATGACAACCAATGTGTGATCGAATTTATGTGCAAGTGTGTGCAAGTATGTTACTGTGACAAGGATCTCCACTTGATGCTCAAAATTTGATAAGTTTGTAGTTGTTATTTTAAGTGATAAATCTATAAAAAAATCGTTTGAACCTGTGACCTCACCCGTGTAGCTAACAATCTTTAAGGAAATGTGGCTGATTTAATAACAATCTTTTAGCCAAACATACCTATGAAAGATGCGCCTAAAAATGTGTTAAAATGGTATGTGAATACACCCTATGAATCAAGTGAAAGAGTGATGAATATGAGTTAGAAAATGACTAAATTATCCAGTAATATACAATATTGTGTTAGACTAAAAGTTGATGAATGAAATATGGAAATTTAGTAAATGTTAAAGGGGTGAGGCCACCAGGGTTTGAACCTGTGACCTCACCCGTGTAGCTACTGTAATTCGCAAAAAAGGAAATGAAAAATGGGGCTGGGGGGAATCGAAATCGGCTACTGGTTTGGTAAGAAGAGAACAAATAATTTATGTAAATAAATGGGAGGCGTGGGAATTGAACCCACGACCTCCAGGCAGCGAGTGAAAGAAGAGAACATAAAGAAAAGAAAATGTGAGGCGTGGGAATCGAACCCACGACCTCAAGGCTGGAAAGGAGCAGGCGAATTAAATAAGAAACTGAGGTGAGGCTGTGGGGGCTCGATCCCACAACCTCACTGCCAAAAACGCCTAAGTTAATAGTTTTAATTAAAAATAAAAATAGGAGGCTGTGGGGGTTCAAACCCACAACCTCACAGCCTCAGCGAATATAAAATTTAAATAACGAGGCAATGGGGGTTCGAACCCACAACCTCCCAATTCCCAGCGAATATAAGGATAAAATAAAAGAGGTTGTGGGGATTTGATCCCACAACCTCTTGGTTTAGGAGGAATTGGGAAACAAGATGATAATGAAAAATAAAAAGGGGTTGTGGGGGTTCGAACCCACAACCCTTCGGCCAAACTAAGAGGAAAACCAAGGAGAAAACTAAGGATAGAATGTTAATGTTGGGGTTAGATCTAGAGTCCCAATGTCATGAAGATTAAAAATAAAATCAATGAAAAATGTTAATGTTATCCAAGTGATTCGGACTTGGGTTTCCTTGCCCAAACTTCCGTATTGATACATAAGTCATACGTGAACAAAATATCCAAGAATAATGCCACCTACTTAGATCGAAATCAAGATCTTGGCATATATACAAGATACATAAGTCTTGTACTACATAATCTTAGAAATGTATGAATCACTTAACGAATTATGAATAAAGCCTCATGGCTTGTGTGTATAGACTCATAAGTCTAGCATAGTTTTTAAAGAAGTGAACCTAAGATGTAGGTAATGAAAGGATGTAACCCTAGAAGGGTTAAGTATGAGTGTAAAACACACTAAATGGCCTAGTGCATTGGCATACGATGAAATGATTATTATGTAATGAAATGACAAAATCCTAGAAGGGTTAAGTAAGAGTGTGAAACACACAAATGGCCAAATATATTGGCATATGTTGAAATGAACATTCACGTAATATGGGGTGAGAAATTATGAAGAGTAAATGTGCTAATGTTAATGAATGTGGTGACAACATGATATGAGGCTAATGTAAAAGATGAGAACAATCTCAAATGAGCCTAAGTAAGTGTTACCACCTATGAGAGTGTAAAGCTAATGAAGAGACCAATCTCAATGAACACTCTAATGAAAGTATTGAGATTAAAACACTTAATACTAATGATGGGATGAGAAATCATCTATTGAGCTATGATGTCCTCGTACTAGAAGCCAGCTTCCATGACATATGAGTTGAATGTAATGGAACTTTATACTGAGCACCAATAGACTAGCTATGAGCAGTGATGCCTTCTTTTGGGAAGGGCGGAGGTTCACGTAACTCTCATGAGATGAGACTGTCCGGCTTACCGGGTATGGGTCTCCTTATATCTCCTGGTCTTCGAACCTATACTGTCAATATAGGGATATGGCAGGGTTAAATTCCCATGTACGCTAGCATGTTTTTGGGTCACCTTGCCCGGTAATTCCACCTCTTTTCAGTGTGGGGGAGACACTGGATTTCATGATGCTCACATGATCTATGTCGGTTAAAGTTAAAGTTCCCAATGAATGAATGAGGCTAGCCTCAAATGAAGCACAAAATGAAATGAATGATACCAAAGGTGTTAGGATAGGATAATCAAGAGGTGAGCTAGTCTCAGGTAATGACACTAGGTTATTCTTGATCATTGCACAGCAAACCCGATGAAAGTCTTAAACTACACCCTAGGTATAGTTGGTGTTCACACTGGCCTATGAACGGAATGAAATAAAGTACGTATGAATGAGTGAAGCAGACTCTGTGTTTGCTAATGAAGACTCCCTAGTTGAGGTCCCATATGTTGAGCCCTCATTTTGGAAAGACTTAATGTTAAGTCCATGATTCCAAGGTCTCATGGCATATGAAAGAATGTTATAAAAGATGTTATGTGCTATATGCAATATGATATGTGCTATGTGTAAGATGTTATGTGCTGTGTGCAATATGATAATTATGATGATGCATGTTACTCTCATGGCATGACTTTCCTAATCCAAATTTGGAAAGCTCACTGACTTTCCTAATCCTAATTTGGAAAGCTCACTGACTTGACTTTCCATAATCATGTTGTTAGGAAAGAGCTATCTTTTCTCATGCATGTCCTTGGTGTGTGCTTGCATATACCCATACTTAGTACAAGTGTGTACTAACCCTATACAACTCTATAATTTTAGATGCAGGCACAGGTGGACGCTAGAGCTACAGGTTGACGCTGAAGCTATCCGGACGTCGAGCATTCATCTAGACTTGGTAGGCCCTCATGCTTTCGAAGATGCTGCCATTTATATTCTAGCTTAGTTTTAGAGTTGAGCTAGTAGAGCATGTTCCATTAGCGTTTCTTTCCTGTTTTATTCAGACATTGTATTGGTGCCATTTTGGCAAGTACATCTTTATTACTATATTATACTATTTCTTTCATTTGATGATCTTAATATTAGATGGTTGATGGTGAACAATTATGTATTAATGAGAATGTGTAATAAGTAAGTTAAGAAATGAAAAGTGTCAAATTTTCTGCTAAAATTAACCTAGATGAAGTAAGAATGACGTATGTAGGCTTGTCTGCGACCTCTGAGAGGTCAACGACAACGGTCTCGTCTGGGGTCTAAATTCCGATCGTGACAAGAATACGTCTTAGACTTTCGGAGTGTTACCAACAAGGTCTATTGAAGAGGCTTGGAAATATTTTCTCCATGTGTACATTGCAAGGGTATAGGACTCCATGTGTACATTGCACAAGTAAGATTCTGAAGGGGTTGTGAGGGTGGTTTACCTGATATGAACTAAATGAGTTATGACTAAGTGTAGAAAATGAATAGTCTTTCTATGATGATAAGAAGTATGATTTGTCTTTCTATGATGTTATGAAGTATGTGGCCTTATGTATAGAGACGAATAAAGGTTTTATGACTTGACGAACATGTTGTGCCTAGTCTAGGGTGACTTCTTAGGAACATTTGGTATGAGTAGTAATATGGGATGCTACTTGCATATTGCACTAGTGTGACTTAGGGGTTGTCTTAGGTGATGGTTCTTATATGAAGATTATGTTCTATGATGTGATTATGAATTATGAATATGTATGTGTTTGTATTAATAAACGTTAAGTGGAGGTACGTCTAAGGTGACCTCAAGGTGACACATTGTACTAAGTATTACTTGAGGGTTGCTTAAGGAGAGATGTTAAGGTAAAATGAGAAGTAATCTATTGTATGTAATAAATGTACCTCAAATGTGATAAGTGGATTTATGTGTTATTATGATTAGTATTCATGTCCACTTTATGTATATGAACTATATTGTGTTATTATGTCAATTTTCATGAAGTTTACTAGAAATACATGATGCAAGATTAATAACTAAATGTCCTCTTTATAATGAATATTTTTGCATTGTTGCCATACTTGTGCATTCTTTTACTAATACCATTCTTCTTTATCTTTTTACACAAAGTGTGTGTGGTGATGTATAAAGGATGTCTCTTAAAGTGAAGGCCTTGGATAAGTTCCCCAAGTTCAAGGAAAGGGATCCTTAAGTTCAAGGATTTCCTATGTTATGTTTTATTCAAAGTAATATAATAGCATATTTATTATTTTATGTTGTAAGGGTCGTGTCCCTAATCTACTCTAATGATGTCGAGTTTAAGATGGAAAAGAGACTTAGAGTCTATCTTTGTATTATGAAGTATTTTTATACATATAAAGTGATGATTCTAGCATATGATGTGCTATGAAATTTTTTAAATTTTCCACTATTTTTATGTTTATGTGATTAATGATGTCTAAGGGATTGTATAAGACCTCCGAGAGTAGAGTACGTCATGTGAAGATTTGAGGATGCCTATATTTTAGGGTATAATCTCAGGTCGTAACAAACTTTGTATCAGAGCATAAGGTTTGAGATTTGTCTTTAAGTTTAAAAGTCTCATATTGCCAGGTCTAGTAGGGTGTCATTCTTCGGTGGTGAGTGACGACACGTCCATGAGCGAGAGGATATAGAATGATAGAGTTTCCGTTATTCATTATTCTCATGTCGTGCCATAGAACTTAACTCTATATGATATCCCTCTTATTTTTTCTTGTCCAATGGTCTTTTAGATGTGATTTCTTGGATTGGAATGATGTCTTAATGCTTGAGGGAGAAAAGGTGATTTTTTATTCTTACCTCAGTTTTATTGTTTGATGAGTATATGTGAAGGTGAATTTAGTATATGTTGATGTGATGCCATTTATTGATCTAGGTGGTTTATGAGAAAGGAGATGTTATGTTTAGAAGTTATGATATGATGTGGTTATATCTTGTTAATAGTTGTTATGGTTGAATGGAGTTCCCCTTTGAATGATAGATTGCCTTATGATTATGTAGGATGGTAGTATGAGGTTATGATATAGGCTTGAAAAGTCTTGGAGAATGTGGAAAATAGTGAGAAATATGAAAGTTGCCTATATGTGAAATGCTTCATAGTTGTCCTTGTGTTGATTGAAATCTTTTGTATAGGTTTGCTCCTCAGGAGGGGAGATAGTGTCTTGGGCATTGTAAGGTGATTTTGAAGTATGCTAGTTAATGGGAGAACCCTTATGACTAGTTAATAATTCCCTATATGAACCAATTTTAAGAATGGGGAAAAAGGGGGAACAAGGAGTTTTGTTCCATAAGTTGAAGTATGTTACCCTAAGGTGACTTAGGGGGATGTATGGTATGTAGCCCTTAACTCTTGAAGATAAGGAGAGAATTGAGGTTGACCTACTTTGAAGTGGTTAGTTGTCTTTTATGTTTGAATTTAAGTATGCTGAATTGAGGAAGTGCTTAGATTGTACCTAGGCATTGTTTGTTGGAAGGTTCGACCAAAAGTGATGAACCTTGTAGGTTGGTATTAACTTGCCTTGACCTTAGTGTTCAAGGGCATGAAGTGATTAGGCTTACCCCAAGTGGGGGATAACTTGCATAGATGGTATGATTTTAAGTGTCCTTCATGTCACTATGTTGAGTTCCCTTGAACTTCTCTAGGTTGAAAGTTACATTGAAGTGACGGTGATAAGGGTGTTAATAAGGTTGGTAAGATAAATTTCCCCATAAGTTGAGATGATTTTCTCTTTAGTGGGTTTATCCTAAGTGGGGGATGATGATTTGAGTAGTAAGGTTTTTGATGTCCTTATCTTTTCCTTCTATTCATATTCAAGTTTGAAACCAAAGAGTTCCTATGTAGCTTGTTCATGATAGGAGTCTTGTATAAAAGGATAAGTTGCATGTTCTCCATATGTTATGCATATCTTAAATGACACTATGTTATTCATGTTATGAAAGGTAATGATTGCATGAAAAAGGTATTTTTATCAAATTGCTTGTTCATCATGTGGTTGTGCATCTTGATATGACAAATGTGCATTTAACTTCATGAGATGGCTAGATTAACATGCTTGATAACACTTTTATTGTGAGGGTGTGTTGGACCAATAATGAGGTGTTGAGTTTTCCTTAAATGAGAAATGATGAGTCCCTTGAAAAATGTGTGACTTTTATGAATTAGGAAGTGTTGTTGTAGGCTAACTCTTTAGAAGTGATGGTATGTCTAGCCAATGTCATCAATTTGTGCCTATGAATTGTAACAATATTCCTAAATGATGCATGTTAATGAAAGCAAAATGTCATGCTAGAAATTGAAACTGTGTGAAATGACTTCCTATTTGTTGTGATGTGTGTGGTATAAGCTTCCCTTTTTGACTTCATTACGAAGAGGGTTTGAGCATGCTCTGGTTTGGAGTAAAGAAATATTCTTTATAAATGAATTGACCTTTTATAACTGCTTTTATGTAAACTCTATGATACCATATGTATATGTTGTGACTAGGATAAGGTAGTTCCTCGTTGAACAAAACTAAACATGGTAATGTCACATATGACCTTGATGTTATTATATCTAGACTATAAGATTGTAGTTGATCTACATTATTCATGATTCCTGTGCAACTAAATGAATTGTCCAAAATTTTCTCATGAGTTGAAATGTGGATTATGCCTATGTGTGAAATTGAAATCCATAGTATGTCTAACCTTGTGATGAAATAAAGAGAATGCCTAGAGTTGGATAAGGTAGTTCCTCCAAATGACAATGAATATGAAGAAGTATACATGCGTGAAACTAATTGTTAGAGTAGTTCATGTTTGACTATGTTGCTTTAATGGCATGATGATATGAATATTGGTGTTCCTTTTAAGTTGGTGCATTGCTTATGATGAAGTCTTGTGAGCTACTATATGGCTCATTGACTCCTTGAAGGTGTTAAAATGTTTCAAGTGTCATTTAAGGACTGTTTTCCAAGTAGGGGAATATTAATACACCCTCACAATGAACTAAGGTTTCTAGATCCTCACATGTCTCTATAAAGGTTAATAAAATGTTAATAAAGTGTTTTATAACATGTATAGTTTATTTAAATTGGTTTGGAGGTCAAACGTCCAAGACGTTCGAAAGTTAGACTTTAGATGTGCTAGTGTGTTCTAGTGTGTCTTGACATGTATTATGTGTTTTTTGGAGTCCAAAGTCAGTGGGGGTGACCCTAACATATAAATTAACCTATTTATGGTCAAAAGGTCTATGTACGACTCCCCAAAGACCGCCCTAGGGGTCCTTGAGGAGGACCCAACCTTGGGCCAACAAACTGCCAAAGGCGGCAGCCTTTTGTTCTTCCATTAAACATGTCCGCGTCAAGGAATAGAATCTCCATTTGCTAAATATTTGGTACACGTACTTCCCCATGAATTAATCCAAAAATTAAGTGGGAAAAGCTCCGCGACGCGGAGTTGTTCCCCTACGAAAAGTCCAAAAATTAAAATTAAGTTTTACATGTCTTAAAGTCCAAATAAGTATGGGGTATTTTGGGTAATTTTGAGCGGATATAAACTGATTTTAATACCTATTTAACCCCTTTCCAAACTCAAAATCCCAACACCCAATAAGAAAATAAAAAATCTCAAAACCTTCTTATCTCCCAAAACGCCAAAACTTCCATTGGACACCAAAATTCAAGTTCAAGCTAGGGGCTGGATTTCTGTGGTTTCCTTTCCAATTTTTCATGGGTATTGAATCAATAAGGTATGATAATCGTTGATCCGTAGCTAATCTTCCGTCTAAGGATTTTAATCAATGATTTTCAAAAGTAATTCAAAGACCAAAATTCCCAATTTTCAATCTAGCCATGGGTTCATTGTGAAAATGATTTCAAAGTCATTATAATAATGTAATTATGTTTATTTACTATTTTAATTATGAATTTCAATCCAATTTCATGAATAACCCATTATCCTCCTAATTTCTCAAATTGGCTTTTAATGTGGATCTTGTGATATTGATGATATGATGATTATATTATCTTTAGATTATAATCACTTGCTTAGTTCTATATTACTTTATGTCAATTGATTATGAATTGTTGGAAGTTGATCAAGGATGATAATTGATTTGGAGATTTGGTAAGTGAACCTGTTATCCTATATTTAACTTAGAATGTATATTGAATTGTGATGATTGGTATGGTCCACTTATGATGGTGGTCTTTACATTCTTGTACATGTTTATGGTTTATGATCATGGACTTGAAGGAATTAGATGTAATGACAATTTATTTGATGATTTCCCTGTTTTGGAAGTTGAAGGATTTAGCCTTGATTCTAATATCATGTTATAAGTGAATAGATGTTATGTGAAGTAAATGAATAGCCCTCTAAACTAGTTGCATGAACTAGGTGTGAGGATCATATTATGTATATGTGTGATGATCATGTTAGGGTTAGGTCTGGTCTTTATGGATAATGATGATTAATATCCTTGTAACATGACCCCTACCTATATGAACCCTATATGAATGTGTGATGAAAGTATGCTAGGAGTCTTCTATTCTAATGATTGAGTAAGTTCTTGTCTCCTAATATGTAATGTGAGTGTGTGTAGTATGTAGTCCTTAATACTATATATGTGTGTATGACTTGAGACTTGAAGGATGTTGTTCATGTGTTATGATCTTTAGAGGGTGGCTTCCTCAATACTATATGATAGCAATTATGTGATCATGTTGACCAATGTACACACACACTTCATGCATATCTATGAGTAGGGTAGATTGATGATGACTAAGGAAAGGATAGTTCTCCTATGCATCATTACTTATTTTTATGCATGTAATGTATATGATTTTTGAGTTGTGAGAATGGGTGGTCTAGAGGTGTTTATGTGAAGGTAGATCTCATATATGTATGCACACAATGAAAGTATGAATGTAGAATTATGTGAAAGGACATTCTCACATAATTTAGGTTCTATGATAAAAGTACATTTCTCATCTCAGATACCTTTTAGCTTTATGATGTATGAAGAGAAAGCTCATAAAGCCTTCTTTATCAATTAATGCATTGAAGGCTTAAATATATGTTAAAAAGGGAGTTAGAGCCTATCACCGAGTGAACATGACAAATGAGAGTGGGGAAGTTTAGTAAGTCCGACTTTCCACAAGAGAACCTCCACTTTTATCATGTCCGGGTGCCCAAAATTGATGTTGTCTGATGACATGGAAGCCCCCACGTTAGCAATTCAAGGATTCTAGTAGCAATCTATTTGTTCCATAACTACATGCCCCTGTAGGTTAAGCTTAGTGGATCCACTAGAATAGATATTTTGTCTGAAGGTCCTACCTTGACAAGTAGTACCCTCTCTTTTCATTATGGGAGTAGAACACTGGCTTTAATGTAGCTCACATGGTCTATGTTGGTTATGGCTGTGCCTCACAAACGTTAAGAAATGAACTAAGATAAGAATAAGAATTCTAATAAAATTCCTTGAGAAGTGTACTGAATATAGGGAGAACTATGGACCCTACTTATGCATTGCACTAGATGACTTCAAGAAAGGATAGGATTGGGGCCTCTTATGAAGTAAACCTATGTTATGTATGACTTGTATGAATGCATGTTAAGTGACCTTGTCATGTCAAGACATGAATTATGACTATGCATGTGAATTAAAGTTATGACTTCTTAATGAGTTTACTTAGTATATGTGAGGTTATGGGACTCCATGAGTATAGTGCACAGGTAAGCTTGTGAAGGGGTTGTGGGGGTGGTTTACCCATGATATGAACTAAATAAGTATGACTAAAGTGTAGTAAGTGAATTAGTCTTTCTATGATGATAAGAGGTATTATTATTTTTTCTTTGATGTTATGTAGTGTGCACCCTTATATCTAGAGACGAATGAAGGTGTTATGACTTGACGAACATGTTGTGCCTAGTCTTTGGTGACATATTGGGAACACTTTTTGTGAGTAGTATTATGGGATGCTACTTGTACATTACACTAGCGTGACTTAGAGGTTGTCTTAGGTTATGGTTCTTATGTGACGATTATGTTCTATGATGTGCCTATGACTTATGAATATTTATGTGTTTGTATTGATAAAGGCTAAGTGGAAGAACATCTACGGTGACCTCAAGGTTATACATTGTACTAAGTATTACTTGAGGGTTGCTAAAGGAAATATGTTAAGGTAAAAGAAGAAGTAATGTATTGTAAGTAATAAATGTGCCTCAAATGTGATAAGTAGGTTTATGTTTTATTATGATTAGTATTCATGTCTTATTTAAGTATATGAACTATATTGTGTTATTATGTCAATCTTGATGATTTTTACTAAAAATACATGATGCATAATTAATAACTAAATGTCCTCTTTAAAATGCATGTTTTTGCATGGTTTCCATACTTAGTGTATTCTTGTACTAATACCATTCTTCTTCATCTTTGTACACAAAGTGTAGGTGGTGATGGCTAGAGGATGTCTCTTAAAGTTAAGGTCTTGGATATCTTCCTCAAGTTCAAGGAAAACAATCCTTAAGTTCAAGGATTTCCTATGTTATGTTTTATTCAAAGTTATGTAATAGCTTAGTTATTATTTTATGTTGTAAGGTATGTGTCCCTAATCTACTCGAATGATGTCGAGTCAAAAATAGGAAAGAGACTTAGAGTCTAATATGTATTATGAAGTATTTTTATACATATGAAGTGATGATTATAGCATATTATGTGCTATGAAAAAATTTTAAATTTGCTGCTATTTTTATGTTTATGTGATGAATGATGTCTAAGGGCTTGTATAAGACCTCTGAGAGGTCGACTATGTCGTCTGAATATTTGAGAATGCCATATCTTCTAGGGAACACTCTCGGGTCATAACAAGATTATAGTATATATGATTGATCAAGACTAGTAAAGCTTGAAGTTGAACCTTTACGATTATTTATGACTAGAATCACTTAATAATGAAGCATGTGATTAGAATACCTTATAATCTAGGTTCACTGGATGCTTTTAAGGAGTAGAACTATTAAGAAAAAAGACCTGTAGTTATGACTTTTGACTTATAGAGTTTTGAAGGTCAATCTAATATGATGAATTATGTATGTTTAGTCCCTAAGAGGGAAGTTGAGTGTAAAATTCCAGAAAAATGTACATGTCTAACAAAGAGCCTATTAGGTTTTAAGAATGCGTATTGGGTACATTGGCATCCCAATGCCCAATACTGAGAAATATTGGGCATATTATATAATATTGTCTAAGGGGTGTTAGCCAATTTCTATATATACAGAAGTATGTATAATAAAATCCAAGCTTGTTTAAGAAATTTACGTGCAATGAAAACCCTAAGCTAAAAACACACATATTGATTCTCAACTTAACACATTAGGTACTAGGCATCCAAGTGTCAAGCCTAGGTACCATAATATATAACCATTTAAAAAGATCATGTAGATTAAGAAGTGCCCAAAGACATAGTGAGGATCCTTGGGACAATAAGTAAACATTCCAAATGAACCTTCCAGAATAGTTAGTTGGGAAAGTGAACGCAACACATGTGCAAGTACATGTGCAAACACACGTGCAACCGGCCAAGGGACCACTCTAACCAATTCGGTTAGGGCGGTTGGGGACAGGGGCGCGTCCGGATCAGCCCACGTGGGGCAAAGCTCCCTAACCGGTCCTAGACCCTAACTAACTGACCTAACTGCCTAACTAACCTAGGACAGATCAAAAATATCTAACTAAGGGACCCGACAAACTAAGACCTAGTCGGGTGACACTAAACCGTGTAACTAACTAAGAGACAACCTAGTACCTAACCTAGGATGGTCCAAAGGGTTGGTTATTGTCCTAACAACTTAGGGGTACTTTAGTAATTACCCTATATTACTTAATTAATTAAATTAGTAACTTAATTAATTAATTTAATTGGTCTAAACCGAAACCACTAAGCAATTTCCAGATTTTGATTAAGTCAAGTGTTCTTCTATTCCTTGTCAATTTAGGAGGGGCATTTTGTTAATTAGCCAATTAATTTATTTTAGTTAAGTTATATAGTAATTGTTGAATTAGTTAACATTCAGTTATTAATGACTTATACTCACGTTATTCATCATAAAACTCTACAACTAAAAACAAGTGAAGAACGTAAGAGAACCCTAGACGATAACAAGCATTCTTCAAATTTTTCGTGCAAAGTGCAAGGTGATCTTCGTAGATTTAATTCTACAGTAAGGTATGGGTTTTATCTCCTGGATTCCTTTATCCAAGAGGCTTTTCAAATGTTTTGACTTCAAGAATATCAAAACTAGGGTTGTTCCCAATGAATCGCATGTTCATCTCCCTAGTTATCCCCATTTCTGATTCTTGTAGTATGTATAATGTAAATCTCGATGCATGTTGTTTGTATATGGTCTTAACTGATTATTATGTGTATGTTTTAGTGATTTATATGTCGAATAAGAACCTATATGTTAGATTCGCATACTTAGGGTGTTATTTGCATGAACATTAAATGTTGTAATGCCTACTTGTGTTTGAGAATATGAAATTGTTATAAGTTGTTCATTAAATTGTTTCATAGGATAATAAAAGGTTAAAAGTTGGCTTGTTAACATGTTAGATTACTATAATGTACTTATGGAGTAATTGAATTGGCTAGTGATAATATTATGACAAGTATATAGTGAAATTGTGATTTATGCCAACAAATTGGCTAACAAAACAATGTCCAATCATATTACATTCAAATCATGTAAAGTCATACTAATCTCTATATCAATGAACTCATAACATAAGGTATTCCAATAATGGGACAAGTCCCTCATAACATAAGGTATTCCAATAATGGGACAAGTCCCAACATACCCTATCCACAAAAACTTATGAACGTAATAGCATTGTATAAGTAGCTATAACTTTCATAATGAATCGTACACGACTATCAATAAACGTTGAACATGTTGAGGTAAGTAATGAAATAACTAAAAGCTTAAGTTATGAAATTTACCTAATATAGAGTGTTAAAAGAAGTGAGACAAGTCGCAATTATACTTAATCGATTATGTCAAAAATACTCACATAAGAGGGTGCTGGAGTCCGTGAGACAAGTCTCACTCACACCATGATGATAATGTAAGACTTAAGTTAATATTCATCAAGTAAAGAAAGGGATGACCAATCATCCATAGAGTTAAGTAAACCTCATAACTAGAAGCAAGCTTCTATAATGTTTGAGTCAACTCTAAAAGATAATAATGTAAAATAGATCTGAGCTTAGCACCGATAGACTAGAAATGAGCTTGTGACAGCACATGTAAGCCTCATGAGATGATATCACCACCCAGGATATGTCTCCTAGTCTTCAAACTATGTTTGCCAGCATAGGAGTACTAGCTAGTGGATGCCTCCACTTAAGAATTCTAGGAGTAGGTTTCACTTTGGCTGGTGATTCCACCTCATTTCGGTGTGGGGGAGACACTGGATTTCATGTTTACCTCACATGATCTATGTCCGTTAAAGCTCAAGAGAGTATCCGGTTCACTATAGCCGTGAACCCCTCTTTTTCGTGTGGGGAAGACACTAACTTGGTCTCACCTTAGCTGGTGAACCCCACTTTTTGGTGTGGGGTAGACACAGAACTTGGTTCACCTTAACCGGTGAACCACCGCTTTTCGGTGTGGGGGAGACACTAGATTTCATGTTAGCTCGCATGATCTACTTCCGTTAATGCTAAAGAATTCTTTAAAGAAATTAAGAAAGAATGAAAGTAGCATGTTCAAAATGAACAACAGAGCAAAGAAGTAGAATCGTAAGTTCATAGCGAACTAAGTAAAGCAAGAGCTTAAGAATGTCAATCATTAGTGTTTCATAAGAATAAAGTCTTAAAAAGTTAGTGGTTTGTGCCAATATTGGAGTATGAATAAATGTCCCAAGATCATATATCTCAAATAATCAACTAATGGGCATAGCCAATAAAGATTGGCTTATTAATACATTCATACCCAATTTAATAAGAATGAGAAGTATAACTTGTGAGTAGTGTAGCCAAATCATTTACTTAGTCTTGTGAATTACTTACTCAATTCATTGTAGGTAGTGGAATACAATGAATCATTTCACTTGTAAGGAAGACATAGGATCAAGGAGATCATTGAACTACACATTAGAAAGAAGAAAAGACTGAAAAATAAACTAAGTCTGGGAATAGTAACTCTCGGCCTATGGGAGCAAAAATAATAAGTTTTGTTTAAGTTACTCTAAAATTATGTTCATGATTCCAAGGTCTTATGTTCATATAGAAAATGAGTTGTGTGCCTTAATTTTATGAGAACATGTCATATTCATAGCATGAATCATAAGTAACGATTTAAGAAAGTAAAGTAACTTAACTTTGCAGAAATGACATGTTGCTTTAGAAAGAGCTTTCCTTGATCATGCATAGTCATTATGTGTTTATGTGCATACAACCATACTTATTACAAGTGTGTACTAACCCCATATATTATTGCTATTTTTATAGGCGCAGGTTCTAAAGAAGATTGAAGATTCGATGAAGCGGTTTAAATTAGCGTTCTCCAGACTTTGGTAGGTTCTCTTGAGTTCAAGGATGCTACACTTTATTATTCTAACTTAGTACATTAGACATAGCTAGTGAAGATAGTCCCTAGCGTTTCAATTCAAACATTTGTTCAAGCGTTTGTAATAAGGCAGGTTGGAAAACTATTATTATTATTATTACCATCATTTATTTCAATTGTTTAATCTTTAATAGATGGTTGTTTAGTTTGAGTTATTAGAATATCACTCTTATGCAGTACTATATGAAGTCTATGTATACTTCAATAAGTATTAAAAGTTTTTAAATTTTTCGCAAATTTAACTGTATGATTGTGATGAAAGCTAAGAAGAGGCTTGTCTGCAACCTCTGAGAGATTAACGACGCCGGTCGCGTTCACATTCCAGAATCCGGCTGTGACATTGAGACTATTTGATAGAATTGTTGTGAAAGGACTTCATCCACCCAAACTACATGATGAATAAAGTGATAGAATCACATGAGTTAGGATGATATCCATTTCTAGTGCATGAACTCTAGGGGTGATGATTGAAAGGAAGCTTTGAACCTCAAGGATGTGAAGCGTGAGATTATGCTTGTAGTAATTAAACTAATTGAATTATGAATATATCAATGTCTAATGTAGTCATTCTAGATATGTTGATTTGATACGATTATGAATATATTCATGTCTAATTTAGTATTTCTTGATGTGTTGATTTAACATAAGCTTTGACCTTTAAAATGGAAAGATATGACATTATGCTTGTTTTATGAAGTTTAGTACATACTTTGGAAATACTTCCAGAGCAAAGTGAATATGCTCATGATCTAGTTATTGTGTTGTTGAAAGGTTATTCTCATATACACACTTATACATGAAAATGATATGATGTGAAAGGTTTCTCACAGGTAGTATTTCTAAGGTTGGAAGACTAGTCTCATATATTGAATCTATGATGTATAATATAAGTTATGTTGGATTGAGTGTCAAGAAATTCTTCCACTAACAAGAACGTAATATTAACTCGATGGGAATTATGCTTAGCACCGAGTGGATATTAAATATGAGAGGGAAGCTTTTACGCTAGTTGAGTCAGGCTTACCAATGGGTTCCTTCTACGCTAGTTGAGTATAGGTTCCCAAGGTATATCTCATGATATTGGAATCTTCTACCTTAGTTGAGTTCGGGTTTCTAGTAACAATGTCCTTATCCCATTAACGGCGTGCCCTCGTTGGTTACTTAGTTATTGTATCCACCTAAGCTAAGAGTATGGTTTCACCTTAGGCAAATAGTTCAACCCCTTTTCGGTGTGGGGTAGACATTAGATTCCATGTTATCTGTCATGATCTATGTTGGTTAAGGCTAATTAACTTAACAAGAATATTAATTATGAACTATGGTAACTCTAGAAGCTTTACTTAGCATAGGTGGGATTATGGGATCTTATTCATCCATTGCACAAGTATGCTTTGAGGGTATCTATGGTATGTTACTTTTATTTTAGGATGATCTATGTAATAATTTTTTAAATAATTGTGCTTATTATGTATGTTTAGTTTGGATTGTAGCTTGAAAGGCCTTTTCAATGCACGTGTGACTGAAGTTGAGTATTCCCTTGTCTATAATAAGTAAACTACGGATGAGATCAAAATATGACAAAGATGAATGAGGACCTAAAGTGACTTTACTAGCATGGGTGGTATTATGGGGCTTTATCCATGTATTGCACAAGCTTGCCTTGAGGGGACTTATGTATTGTTTCTCTTATGTCATGTTAAATTAGATGCATTAATTATGCCTATGACTATGTTGTTATCTTTTATGCTTATAGCCTATGTCTTGTGTTGACTAATGCCTTTTATATGCTTAAGTTGATGATTTATGCTAGCCATCACATTCAGTACATTATTATACTAACATATACTTTTGCCTACATTCTTATCATATGTAGGGTTTGGCGATATTGACTTCCATCCTAGTGAATAGATTCATAGTAGATCAAGAAGAAAAGTTTTTTTGAGGCCTTATAGCATCGAGGACTTGATCACCCTTTCATTATTATGTCTTTTTTTTATGTTTAGATTTTTATGGGTTGTGCCCCTAACTCGTTTTAAGTATTTGATGTATTGAGACATGTGTAATAAGACTTCCGCTTTGTTTTATGAAACTTTGATTGTTATGAGAAATGCTTTAAATTTTGGCACATTCTATTATCTTATGTTCTGATATGCTAAGGGGCTTGTATGAGACCCCTTCCGGGTAGAGTACTCCATGATACATCTAGGGGGTACCCCTTGGTCGTAATAGTTATCTGAAATTTTCTCTCCAACTAAGTACGGTTATGTGACCGACCAATCAAACCATAAATAAACCAAGTCCATCAAAATATATGAGGTATAGTCAATGGGATAGCAAAACCACAAGTAATATTACAAACATAAAAGAGCGACAATATTGAATAAAAGGAAAAGCAAAAAGGCAAAGTTTCTCTTGGACAAAAAAAAGAAAAGAAGAAGAGATGATCACCATCACTAATGGGCAGGTAGTCAGAGATACAAGCTCAGAATTTGAAGATGATGGGCGCACTAACGGTTAACACATGTCACCATTTTCTAATTCCTATTATTAGTTTATGAAAAATAAAATTAATGTACCAACATGTAAGTATGCATTAAATAATTGTACGAGATTACGTTTCCTTGGAATGGTTGTTTTGAAGTTCAGTTTGCACCACGAGGTCGCAATAAACCAGTGTACCAAAATAGTTTGTGTCTTTAGGTGCCTAGTAAAATCTATCATATCTTCATGTATATATACATATATATGCATAATTTTTCCAAAGTTAATGGGTTAACGTGTATGTGGGTTTGTCTCTAGGTAGTCTCTTATGCTCCAAAGCCTTTGGTAACCATTTGTATAGTCCTCGATTGAGAAGAAAATTTGCCTCTCATTTCTCTTGATACGCTCTTTGTAAAACTATTTCTTTTTGTTTCTTTATTGCCCTTTCCAATTCTTTAACTTTAGACATGTTCTCCTCTACCAACCATAATACGGAACTTCTTTGATAATACTTAATTACATGTTTTATAATTTAAAATATAAGCGGTCATTAGCAATAAAGAACCCAATGATGAATTGAGGTCGAATCCTACAAGAGATGGTTAAGCGAGACTTTTATCACGAAGTAAACCCACGTACTAATCTTTTGTTAATTTGTTTAATTGATGTTAGCATAACTACACGTTTTAGATATTATGAAAAATGAGATTGTTTAACGAATTGTTAACACAATTATAGGACAAGGTAATTTCGCAAGTTAGAAAGGAGTCTCATGAAGACCTAGTTGAATACTAATTTCGAATGAGGGTAATTGCATTACTCAACATAGTTGGTTATTAACAGGTAAGGTAGATTAATCAATCACAATAGGCATAATCAATCACCTATCATATCTCATTATAGTTTTGTCAAACCTCAACATGTATCAAATACAAATCTAATCTACTTTTGTAATTTTCACGACCCAAAGTATACACTAGATGTTTGGGCATCCTTTAAGTCGCCACACGACGTACTCGACCTCTCCAAGATTTTTCACAAGCCCTTAGACATCATTCATTGCATATATATGAAAAGTAGTGCGGAATGAAAACTTTTTACAACAATCAAACAATAGTTCAAAATTCCTTTCATAGAAAACACAGGAAATGCTAAGTCTCTTTGTAGCCATCTTAGACACACTAATATCTTGGGTACGACCCATAAATCAACAATCTAGAAATATCAGAGCATGTTGTTATAACCAACATATCCCTAAGTCCATCATTCACACAAGAAGGATACCGTTACGGCTTTCAACTTCAAGGATATCATAACCTCCATTCTATGTTGAAGGTTCGAAGTCATTGACCTTCTTTACTTGATCAAGGTCATATTTCAATTATTCATACAGATACATGACAAAGGTGCTTAAGACTATTAAGTTAGGAGTTCATATTCACATTCTTTTATTATCAAGTAGAGGGACATAGGTCTACAAAAACAAGACACACACATCATTATCTTCTCACATGTACAATGACATTCAAGTAGCACATACTGACAACTAAGTCTACTACAAGTTAACCTATCGACTCCTATAGAAACATCAACGTAGTCCATCATAAGTCTATATATACGATTAGAGAGAATCATACTTTAACCCCACATATGCACGCAAAATACATAATCCTTCACATTACTAACCTACACCAGCTATAACATGATAACAACATAATTTACATATAACGCCGACAAGGCCATGTTCATCACAATTATAACGCATAAACGCCGCCACCATAAGTGGATCATACCAAGCAACACAATTGAATAGAAATTTTACATAATATAGTAGGTCAACTCACTATCTTCCCTCTATCAACATCAACATTCCTTACCCAATTTCAATCAATTCACTTCACAAAGCGCTTATCAATAGCCATATACAGAATTCTAAGCGAACAATGAAACCAAACCAATGATCAAAAAATATACCTTATGAATATCATCAAATTAAGGCAGCCTATATACAATTCTATCATTATTTATACATAAGTCAATAGCCCAACACAATCTACACATGATATCATTAATATCAAGGCATGATCAATTCACCCACATTAGAGCCAAAAGTAGGTATTCATAAAAAGCATAGGTTCATATGAACTTTGATCTAAAATCATTCAATTAACATCAATTATAACAAAAATCATTGGTTTAGATCATTTCATGCAAGAACCCATGGCTAGAAGTTGAAATAGAAGATTTTATATTTTTGATCATCTTTGAAAACCATTTGAATTTGACTCCTTTAATGGAACAATACTTAAGGGTGAAACACCATACCTTATGTGAAGAAAATCCTTCGAAATTGATGGAGAAAAAATTGAAAAATATGCCTTCTTTCTTGGAGCTTCAAAGCTTCATTAATGGAGATTCTGGAGAGAAAGAATAGAGGGTTTTTCTTTTGAGTTGAGGGTTTAACTTAATTGGTGACTTTTGGTGTTTAAAAAGACTCAATAATTGTATAATAATAATCCCCAAACTACCCAAAAACTCTACACTTAATGGACATTTTAACCAAATCAAATTGGACCTAGGAAGTCACTGCGCATCGCGGGGTCACCTCCACATCTTGGTTCACTTTGGCCCAACGTTACAGAGAAAAAATTGTCATTTGGGTGCAGCCACTGCCAATTCTTGGCTGCCTAGGCAAATTCCTTGGCTCATGTTGAGCCCTCCTTAAGGACCCTTTTTCTGGTCCTTAGGGCGTCGTTCTCGGACATTTAGACCCTTTACATTTCAGTCTATGTGTAGGAACCACCGATACCTAATTTGTAACACTACAAAAGCTCATGACCTAATTTAGATCCTCACATGTTGAAATAAGGTTGGTAATACTGTTTAAGGACTAAAATAATGTATATAAACCATTTAGGAAGTTTAAGAGTCAAAACGTCAAGGAACGTCCTTGACGTTCGGAGAGTGGTGAAATACGTGCTAGTGTTCCTTGGCATGTTTCATGGGGTTTTAGAAGTCGGAATTTAATAAAATTTGGTAGAAAGGTGTTAATAATTTATTAGTATTTGTTTAGGGCAGAAACATACGGGTAAGATTCCCCAAGGACCACCTTAGGGGTCCTTGAAGAGGACCCATCCAAAATGACCAAAAGTTGATAGTGGCCACCTACGAGACCAATCGACAGGTCATCGTCTTTGCGATGAGGCATCGTATGGGTGACAAGGCATCGATGGCCTCCGTAGGTGATGCCTTAGCCGATTTTCAAAAAGTGTCCAAAATTCAATCTGTGTCACCAACGACAGTTGTGCAGTACATGGGCATGGGCTGCCGTCGACTGACCTACAGTCCTTAGGTCAGGGAGTCGTCGAATGGGTCTATGTTTCACTGTCCAATTTTAAGTTGAGGGAATTAATTAGTTAAGTTAATTAGTTAGAGGTTTAATTAGGGGTTAAGGGATGTTTAGTTTAGTTAGTTAAGAATGATGTCACCCGCTCCATCATTGGGAAAAATATGACATTTGGCACAATCTGAGATTACTCAGACTTCACCCTGATAGACCCAACACACATTCAACAGAAACCAACAATATAATTGACTAATGACATGTGAATTAATCATTTACAAACAATTGGGCACAAATTCAATTATTTGGGATAATTCAACAGTTAAAACACAACTTAAACAGACTACCCAAAAAATTTGACAACATTATACATATATCATTTGAGTTAAACAACAGATGGAGTTCGGGTTCAAAAGCCAACCTTTATGCCAAAAAATAGTTAAAAAGTTAGGTGACACAGAATTCCACAAATATTCTTGTAATGCGCTAAAATGAACTAAGGTGAACTAGAGATTAGTGGTTGTTTCTTGAGTTAATTTTAAGTTAAAATGAGTTAATAGTGTCCTTAAGCAGTGTGTGAAGTTTGGTTAAGTTTGGAGGTCAAACGACCAAGAACGTCCATGACGTTCGGAAGGTGTGCCTTAGAAAGTACTTGTGTGTCTTGAGGTGTTTGAGTGAGTTTTAAGTGTTCGTTTTGCTTGAAACTTGTATGTGATGTTACTAAGACCTAGATGACCATGTTTACGGTTTTGAAGTTTAGGCACGACCCTACCTAGGACCCACAAGGGGGGCCCTAGAGAAGGGCCTAAGACTTGGACCAAACTGCCAAAGCAATGACCAAGCGACAACCCAAAGGACGGTCCGTTGGTCCACCAACCAAAGAATGCAGGTTGGTGAGTTGCATTCCCAACGAACGAAACTCTATCAACGGTGCGTTGGCTGACAAACAGCCCATCGGTAGGAAACGTCGATGGGTCCTGCCAAAAGCTGCAATGTTTCACTGTGAGGTCTTGGGGTGTTTTGTAAATTCACTCCAAGTCTTTTATGACCCTAGGATGATATTTTTAGGGTTTTTAAGTTATATTAGATTTGTTTTAAGCCCTAGACCTAGACAAGAACCCTCACTTCAAAATTCAAACTCTCTTTCTAAACACAAACTCTCTCAAAGTCACCATTGGAGCTAAAAGTCAAGGAGATCTAGGAGGGATGGCTTGGACGTGTTTCTTCACCAAAATCATTGGCTTTTCTTGAATTTTAGGTATGATATCCATCCTTGAACACTCTTCCATCTTTCTTCTATCTTTGATTCTAAGCATGGGTCTTCTTGTAAAGTTGTGTTAATGATGCAAATGTGTTTGTTCTAGTATTAATTGATGATTTTAATGTCAAAAACCTTGTGAAATCATGTTTATGTATATTTCAAACTTTTGGCTTGAGAAATGGGTTTAATGAGTATGTTTGTATAGAGGATGTACTTTGGTTTTCTTGTGTTGTTATATTGGTTTAGCTACTTTCCTAAGGGCCTTATTATGATTAAATATTGATAAAATGATTATAGGTGGTGATGGCTTGGTTAAATGGTGAGTTTCTTATATTGTATAGTTCTTATGATAATTTGATCTTGAGTGGTATGGTCCATCTTCTTGGTGACGGTGTTTACTTGATGAATTAGTTATGTTTAGTATGTATTGAGAATGTGATATTGAAGGTTTAATTCGTGAAATGAAGAGATATTTGAAATGGGTCTTGTATTGTGTTTAGTGAAGCTTGAATTGTATTGTTTTTAGTGAAGCTTGAATTGTATGTTTAGTGAAGCTTGAATTGTATGAATGCCCTTCGTGAGTTGAGATGTGGTATTCACTAGTTATCCTTAACATATAGTTTATAATGTTGAGAGTTCGTGGGGAGTTATGCCTAGCACCGGGAGGATATGAAGAAGGGGTGGATTACCCTTCATGAGTTGAGATGTTGTATTCCAATGTACCACTTGAGCTGAGAACTCCTCGTTAGTAGAGAATGAGTTACTTAGTAGAAATCTTCTTATCCCTTAACTATGTGCCCACATAGGTGTAGCTATTGGGAAAGCCATGTAAAAGCTAAGAAGTATGACCTTACTCTAGGCAAGTGAGGATCCCTCATCCGATAGGGGTTAATATCGGGATTCCATGTCTAGCTCTCATGGTCTTTGTCAGTTAAGCTAACCCCTCACAAAAGTAATGAATGTAATAATTCTTCTAAAAGCATGTGCTACTTATGTGAATTGAATGAACTAAGTCTTCTAAAAGAACGTTCTACTTAGGGTAGGTGGTGGTATAGAACGCTACCTATCCATTGCACTAAGTAGGACCTTCCGAAAGGGAAGATTTGGTGCCAAACCTTCTAAAAGAGTGTACTACTTAGGGTAGGTGGTGGTATGGGACGCCATCTACTCTTTGCACAAAGTAGGCTTTTCAAAAGTGAAGTCTTTGGTGTTTTGTTGGGTGTTCTTCTAATGTGTTGTGATTGAGTGGTGACTTGTTCTCCCGAGGTGAGTAATGCCGAAAGGGGTGTCTTGAGGATCACTTTGGTGTGTACTGAAGAAACTGTTTAGATTGTTTCTTCATGTCTTACCTTGGAGAGTCTTAGGATAACCTTAGTTAGGGAAACTCCTACGGAAATGAGTTCACTTCCTCATTGGCAATACCTTGGAAGTTCACCATTGTTGGAGTCTTTGGTTCACTGTAATGTCCTAAAATAATTCACTATAATTGTTAGGTGAGTTTAGTGTAAGGTTTGTAAAGGTTACTGTAAATGCTCAAATTGGGTTCACTGTAATAGTTGGAAACTTACTGTAAAGTGTATTCTTCGTTCAAAATTATGGGAAATCCTTATCTAAGTGTTAATTGATGTTTCTTATGATCTTTTGTTTCTAGATTCATTAATGTTATAATTATTTGGCATGAAAGCTTATCTTACTAAAATGTCCCTTTTTACATGTTTTTGCATATGTCATACTTTGTACATCGTTTGTACTATCCTCATACTTTTCTATACCTTATAAGTATAGGTTGGAAGATTTTAAAGGTTTGAAGGTGAAACTTGGGAAATCTACTCTCTCAAGATTTGGTATGTCCTCATATATTCGAGGACATAGTCTACGTTTCCTAGTTTTATTATTAAGACTATGTAATTTCTTTTACTGTAAAGGGCCGTGTCACTAAGATAGAATGTCGTGTCTTTAAGTTGGCTTGTGACAATGAGATTCTCTAAGTATTTATGAAAGACTTCCTTTATTTTATAATTCGTGAAAAGTTTTAAATACTGCACTACTTTTCATGTTTTATGTGATGAACGATAGTTAAAGGGCTTGTATGAGACCCCAAAGGGGTCAAGTACGCCGGTCACAATCCGAGGGTTATCCCTAGCTTCTAGGGTGTGCTTTTGGGTCGTGAAAATTCTGAGCAAAGATCCCAAGTAGCACGAGAATAAAACCACAAAAGTACAAGAATCTAATATTGGGTGATTTTGATTAACGTTTCAAGTTTAATTCATCCGAATTCTAGGCGTAAACGATCATTAACTAGTATAAAACCCAACAAAGAGTTAGTGTCAAACACACAGAGAGTGATTAACGTTTCAATCATACCTCATCCAATTCTAGGTATCAACAATCATAAATCAGTATAAAACCCAACTAAATGAGTTGGGTTGAATCCCACACGGTGCGGTACGTCTTTAAAATTCAATTAAGAAGTAACAATGTTGTCTAATCAGCCATAGAAATAAACATTATCGGAAACAACATTACACATATTAAGGGGATGACACGAATGTCATATGGCGGTTTTGGTTTGGTTATTAACTACAAAAGTTACAAAAAACTATAAATTGACAATGTGGAGAAAGATTCTTGGGATGTGATTGATTATAGGAAAATATAGGCATATGGGTTATTGCAACTACAAATAAATAGCTAAATATCAGAGAGTAGGCTAGACTATAAGGGATATATTTTTCTCTCGAACAACTACCGCAAACAAGGTGATTGCTTTAGAAAATCAACAAGCATGAAAATGAAGATCAACCCACACCTTAATCCATCACACTCTTGAGATAAATATGCGGGTTTGAGTTTAGGATTCACTCTCTCGAGCTAAACTCAGTTCAACCCAATACCCACAAACTATTAATTAATAATCTTAGTTTTAAAACCTCTCTCTCGAGCAAGCTAAGAACACAAATAGAGAATTGCATTTGCAATTACAATCCTTAAATTAAACCCCGATTAATGAATAAACTTACTTTTAAAGAGCATTTAAACTAGCAATTAGCAATACCCATGAACTAATTCATCCCATAATAAGATGATCACACCCCAAGAATTCAGGTTTTCGCTAAACATTACAAAACGATAAAAATAATTACCGAATTGATTATCCATCAACTGGGTAAGAGTGATTTTGTTTTTAAAATTCTCAAATATGATGAATCTTGAAGACGCACTTAAAAATTCTCAAAGTAAATTTCTTCATTCCTTCAAAGCTATAGGGAAAAGTCCTCTAAAACTCCCAAAATTCATCCTACATGTAAAATGATGATAAGAAGATTCAAAAGATGATAAAAGATATAAAACAAAATCTTCAAAATCTAATTTATAGTCGCTAAAAATAATATACAAAATCCAATTTGGCGATGTAGTTAGGCTTGACGAACATCTCGTTGAACCGCCCTTTGATCTCATCCATCATACTTTTTGCATTGTCTTCAATATCCTCAAGGCGTGTAATTTAAGGCAATCTTCCTTGTATTCACAAAACTACTCGGCGATCCACTGAATTCTACTTTTTGTCACTAACTTGGTTCTTTCCTTTGGGGTATTGCACACTAGAAATTTAGGCAGTCAGATGGCCACTCGGCGATTTGCAAAATTCTTTTGGCAATCTCCAGGCTTGCCTTTCCTCATTTCTTCAGTTTGTTTAGTTTTGATTTGCATGTTAGTGTCCTTGATTTGTTCCTCAATCCATGTACCTGAAAATCAAGGTCTTTTTATCCATTTATGGCACAACTTAAGCATTTAGCGACACTAGTTCCATATGAATAAAGCCCTAAATGAGTCCGTATCTCGAACTCATGAACACCCCCAACTTGAACTTTTTCTTTTCCTCAAGTAAAACTCAAGTTCAGCAGTTCTATACAGATTTCTAAAACATTGCAACATAAGATTCAACATGAATGCACAAAATAAGTCTCAAGTTACTCATGGAGGATCAATTGTGCACTCAAAGATTCAAATTGTGACTCACCATTATTAAAGATGTTGAAGTTAACAATACTTGCTTCAAATGCAAATTCAATCTCAATAAAGTTACTCAAATGCCCTCACAACAAAGATGATTCCATACTCACAAAAAATTTCTCAAAAATTTATTGTTTCGGAATCACATACGACTCTCACACTCACAAATATGAAATCAAACATGACTTTATCCATAGGTTTGCCCTTATTTCCATTCAACATTCGTTTTAGCACACTCAAGATAAAAAAAAGATCTTTTCAAGGCTTGTAATAGGGCTGAGTGTAAGAAATGGTCATTTAGGCTAAGTGGATTCTTGTAACGACCCACAAGTACACCCTAGAAGTTATAACATCCTTGAGTCGCCACACGGTATATGAGACTCTAAAAAGTCTCAATTAGCCACTCGTATCAATCATCGCATAATATATATACACTGAAATGATTAAGAATTTAAAACTTTCTTTACAAACGAAGAACTCTTTCATCAATAATCAAGCGGAAGATTTTCTGTAAAAGATTACACCTTTATAATGTCTGATTAAACCATCTATACTTTTGATTATAGAACATTTTGCGACTAAGCTCATACATGACATAAGATAAAGACTAAGACATAAGGGACATGGGTATTGTCCTCTAATCGATGGGGACTCGTCAAAACTTCATATTCAACCCTTAGTAACCTATCCGTCTTCCATGGCATATCAAGTCTCCCATTTCCCTACACTTTAGTCAAAAAGGGAAAAGAATGGGTTAGCACATTGAATGTAATAAGTATTGAAGCCATGCAAAGACCATGAAAAAGGGACATTTAGTGAATAACATGCTTTTCATGCCATTTGATAAAACCATCATAAAGTAGTTTAAGAGACATCAAACAAGTCAATAAACACATATAAGACATATTCAAGTAACATCCAACACATAAGCATATTCACAGACTCCCTACTAAAGATTATCCTAAGAATCATCTAAGTAAGTCATTAAGCGGCCGCCCATAAAACCCCTTCACACACACCTAGTTATCCTTAAGACTACCTAAAGTAAGTTATTCCAATACATCACATATTACATCAATTCACATAAACATGAGACCCTCCTACCAAAGGTGATTCAAAGGCTCACTTGAGTGAGTTATGAAGCAACCGCCCATACAATCCCTTCACACACCAAAGAGATCCTAAAGATTACCTAAGATAAGATTGTTCCATTTCATACATTCAACTACCTACCTAAAATAACTCTAAGACTCACCTAATTAATACATGAAGAGAACGCCCCTAAAGCCTCTCCAATCCTACCTAAGAAATCCTTAAAGCTACTCTAGAGAAGTATCTTTTCATTAACATGAATTTAACTTAAGTCTTTAGGTTCATTTAATTATTTAGGAGACATTCAAAACTTAATTACATTCACATAGTGTTCTTGGAGAAGACCTAAGGAACTCACATACTAATATCTTCAAAGCCTACTCATGCAATATCTCGATAGCATCCCATTCCACTACCTAAACTTCATAGAACTTATCCAACACTAGAATGTATCCCACATGATGAGAATAGGCAATAACCGACATAGACCATATTATCTAAGCAAGGAATACAGAGTTATAACCTACTCCTATGGAGGTTGTTCTACATGCCAATGGTCGAACGAGGACACATCCCATGTAGGCACATAATTAACAAATATCGAGGGTTTCTTTGTTCTCTAATGTCATCTTAGTTAGAGCAATTCCCCAAGCATACTCACTCGGTGCTAGCCTTTGTTCTCATATAGTAATTCAATAAAAGATCATATGAAGAGGTACCATATCTTGTTCATAACCCAATCAAATTACACCTTACCAAAGAGGATCCACTAAGGCTACCTACAATGGTTAAGACAATAGCTCAATGAATTTCCTAAGGATGATTTCATGCCGTTCCAGTCAATCAACCCTAAGTCTACCATTTACACAAGAGGTATACCATTACGGCTTTCAACTTCAAGGATATCATAACCTTCTTTCTAGAAGGTTCCACGTAAAGGACCTTCTTAACTATATTTAAGGTCACATGTCAATCACACATACAAGACTAAGAAGCTTTATCATAATAAGTCAAAAATCCAATCAAATTTTACATGTATCAAGTAAGATACATAATTCTACCAAAACAAGACATACACATACCTCACCATATAAGATATTGTATATTAGTTAAGAAGTACATAGGTTAACTAAGCATACTTACAAGTCATCCTACACACATCTGTAGAATCATCAACATAACTCATCATAAGGTGTATTTAGTCATTTAAATATTTCACACTTCAACATTAAGTCTACATATACAAGGCATCAATATAACCTATCATGATCACCTATATTCACATAGGAGAACACATACTGGGACTTATATATACATTGTTACACCCACAAACTGAGCTAGGTTGAATAAGATCCTAACATGTTGTTTATGATTTTAGTTATTAATTAAATGATTAATTATAGTGTTAAAAGGTAGTGTGTTAAGTTGGGAGGAGTTTGGAGGTCAAACGTCCAAGACGTTCGAATGTTTTGCCTTGAAACGTGCTTGTGTGTCTTAGTGTGTTTTGTCAAGTTTTATGTGTTGTTTTGAGTTCAAATTAACGTGAGAGGTTCCTAACATGTATACTATTGTATTTTATGTGGAAAATTCCACGAAAAACTCCCTGAGGACCAACAAAAGTGTCCTAGAGGAGGACCCAATCCTTGGGCTAGCAAGCTCCCCATGGATGCAACATTTGGTCATTGGGGAACCAGTCCGCGTCGCGGACTTGGTCCACCAAAATCCAAAATGTTTCTCCGCTTTGCGGACACATGGAGGACTCCAATGGTTCCTGAATTCATTCCAAAAATGATATGGGAGCAACCCTGCGTCGCGGATTTTTTCCCCGATGAAAATTCCAAAAATTAAAGTTGAGTTTGACATGTCTAAAAGTCCAAATAAGTCTGGGTGTATATTGTTAACTTAGGGAGATGTTTTTTAAATGTTTTTAGGACCTTTTTGAACCTTTCCCCAGCCTAAACCCCAAAAACCAATAAGAAAAATCAAAACCCAAAAACTCCCATGTCTTCCAAATTCTCACAAAACCTCCATTGGAGACCAAAACTCAAGATCAAGCTAGGGGCTTGATTTCTATGATTTATTCTCCAATTTTCCATGGGTCTTCAATAAATAAGGTATTATGATCCTTCATACTTAGTTATCCATTCATCTAAGGAGTTAAATCAATGATTTTCAAAAGTGATTCAAAGACAAAAATTCCAAATTTTCAATCTAGCCAAGGGTTCATTGTCAAATTGATTTCAAACTCATTCTAATTATAGATTAATGTTTAATTACTGTTTTAATTATGAATTTCAATCCAATTTCATTAATAACCCATGATCCTCCTAATTTCTCAAATTGGCCTATAATGTGGGTCTTGTAATCTTGATTTCATGTTTATAGAATTGTGATTAGAATGTATTAAATTGCTTATTGCTATTACTATATATATAAATTGAATATGAATTGTGGAGGAATGATAACTTATGATCATAGCTTGGAGGTTTGGTAAGTTGACCTATTTTCCTTCTAATTTGCTTAGAATGTACATTGAATTGTGATGATTGGTATTGTCCACTTATGGTGGAGGTGTTTACATTATTGGAAATGTTTATGTGATATTATAATTGCCTAGATGTCATTTGATATGAGATGAATTGATATAATGATTCCATTTTTAGGAAGTTAAAGGATTTACCGTCGATTCTAATATCATGTTTTAAGTTAATTGATGTTATGTGAAGTATATGAGTAGCCTCCCACACTAGTTGCATGGTTTAGGTGTGTGGATGATGTTACTTATATATGTGATGATCATGTTGGGGTTCGGTGTGTTCTAAGATTTCTAATGTTGATGACTACTTTTATAGCATGACCCCAACTTATATGAACTCTATATGAATGTGTGATCAAAGTATGCTAAGAGTCTTCTATTCTAATGATTGAGTATGTTCTTTTCTCCTATGATGGAATGTGACTGTGTGTAGTCTATAGTCCTTAATACTACATATGTGTGTATGACTTGAGACTTGAAGAATGTTGTACATACGTTTTGATCTTTATAGGGTGGCTTCCTCAATACTATGTTATTGCCATTATGTGATCATGTTGACCAAAGTACACGCACACTTCATGCATATCTATGAGTAGGGTAGATTTGTGTTGACTAAGGAAATGATAGTTCTCCTATGCATAATTACCTATTTTTATGCATGTAAGTATATGATTAATGAAGTTATGAGCATGTGTGACTAGACGTGTTTGTGTGAAGGTATATCTAACATTCTATGCACACACAGATGATGTATGATTGTATGAACATGTGAAAGGACATCCTCACATGAATTAGGGTATATGATGAAAGGACATGCTTATCTTAGAATCATTTGATCAGTATGATGTATGAAGAAGCAAGCTCCTAAAGCCTTCTTTATTAATTAATACACTAAAGGTTTAAATATATGTAAAAAGAGAGTTAGAGCCTAGCACCAAGTGAACATGACAAATGAGAGTGAGGGTTTCACGTTAGTAAGTCCGGCTTCCCACAAAGAGAACCTTCACGTTTATCAAGTCCGGGTTCCCAACATAGATGTTGTCTCATGAGATGGAAACCACCACACTAGTAAGTCAACGTTTCTAGAAACAATCCCTATGTTCCATAACTACATGCCTTCGTAGGTTATAGCTTGTGGATTTCCACCTAGATAGCTATGTACGAATGGTTTCACCTTAGGCAAGTGTTAACCCTCTCTTTTTGGTGTGGGAGTAGAACACCGGATTCTATGTAGCTCGCATGGTCTATGTCGGTTATGGATATGTCTCCCGAAGGTTAATAAATTAACTAATATAAGAATATGAATTCTAATTAAATTCCTTGAGAAGTGTACTTAGTATAGGGAGGACTATGGACCCTACCTATGCATTGCACTAGATGACTTCAAGAGAGGTTAGGATTGGAGCCACTTATGAAGTAAAGACTTATGTTATGTATGAATTGTATGAATGCATGTTAAGTGACTTTGCTATGTCAAGATATGAATTATGAGTATGCATGTGAACTGCAGTTATGGCTTCTAAGTGAGTTTACTTAGTATATGTGGAGGTATGGGACTCTATGCGTACATTGCACAAGTAAGCTTGTGAAGGGGTTGTTAGGGTAGTTTACTTATGGTATGAACTAAATGAGCTATGACTAATGTTGTAGTAAAGGAAAGAGTCCTTAATTGATGTTATGAAGTATGTGGCCTTATGTCTAGTTATAAATGAAAGTTTTATGACTTATTAAGTATGTTATTCCTAGTCTAGGGTGACTTCTTAGGTACACTTGGTGGAAGTAGTATTATGGGATGCTACCTACACATTTCACTAGTGTGACTTAGGAGTTGTTTTAGGTGATGTTCTTTATGTGAAGTTGATGTCTATGATGTTCCTATGACTTGTGAATATATATGGTTTTGTTTATGAAGCATATCTATGAAAGACTATTGTAAGGTGACCTCAAGGTGATACATTGTATAAGTACACTTGAGGGTTACTTAAGGAAGGAAGATAGATAAAAAGAGAAGTAATGTATTGTATGTATTGAATATGCCTCAAAGTATGATAAATGTCTTTATATGCTATTATGAGTAGTATCCATGTCTATATGATGTATGTGAACTATATTGAGCTTAGATATGCCTATTTTCATGAAGTTTACTAAAAATACATTTTGCATGATTTCAAATGGAATGTCCTCTTTAAATACATGTTTTTGCATGGTTGTCATACTTAGTGCATTCTTGTACTAATACCATTTTTCTTCATCTTTTTATACAAAGTGTAGGTGGTGATGGCTAGAGGATGTCTCCTAAGTGAAGAGCTTGGATAGATCTCTCAAGTTCAAGTAAAGGTACCCTTATGATTCAAGGGTTGCCTATGTTAAGATATTCTTTAAGTTGATGTAATAGATTTAGACTTATATTTTATGTTGTTAAGGTTCATGTCCCTATTCTTTTCTATTAAGTTGTGTCTTAAGATAGCAAAGAGACTTAAAGTCTAACTATATATTATGATATTATATATATATATATATATATATATGAAGTAATATTCTAGCATATGATGTGCTATGAAAAGTTTTAAATAATGAAAGATGTCTAAGAACTTGTATTAGACCTTCGAGAGGTTGACAAAGCCATGTGGCGATCTAGGAGTACTTTAACTTTTAGGGGGTACTTTGGGTCGTAATATACATACACATAAACCAGATGAACCTTCACAATAATCACATTACCAAGTTATAACATGATAATAACATAATACATAAAGTACTGCCGACGAGGACACATTATTTCACAATTCATTACACATAAGCACCGCCACCATAAGTGGACCATACAAATCATCATTATAATACAACAGTTATACTACATAATATCAAGAGAGTTAGGGCAGCATACCACCAATTCAATCCCACAACTTTAATCCATAGCAAAATCAACCAACTCAATACTCCAAGGCTCTTAAAAATAGCCATGATCACCAATTCAATCAAATAAGCTCAATATACAACTAATCCAACAATATCTAACATTCATATAATCCAATTTAGGCAGACTATAAACCATACAATCATGATCAATACATAAATCAATAGCCCTAAGCAATCTACACATGAATTCATTACTATTTAGCCATAATCATGTAACGACGCGAAGTACCACCTAAAAGTTAGAGTACTCTTAGGTCGACACACAGTGTTGTTGATCTCTCGGAGGTCTAAGACAAGCCCCTTACCATTCATTCATCGCATAAACATAAAAATAGCGGAAAATTTAAAAAATTTGATAGCACATCATATGGTAGGACAATACTTCATACATATATATATATATATATATATATATATATATATATATATATATATATATATATATATATATATATATCATAAGTACATAGTCTAGAAAATAATTCTATTTATCGTCATAGACTTAACATTACAAGAATATAATTAAGGACACGACCCTTAACAACATAAAATAATAACTAAACTATTACATAAAATTAAGGAATATCTTGACATAGGCAACCCTTGAATCATAAGAGTTCCTTTACTTAAACTTGGGAGATCTATCCAAGCTTTTCATTTAGGAGACATCCTCTAGCCGTCAAAAACTACACTTTGTGCAAAAAGATGAAGAAGAATGGTATTAGTACAAGAATGCACTAAATCTGGCAACCCTGCAAAAACATGCATTTAATTAGGACATTTCGTTTGAAATCATGCATCATGTCTTTTCTTGTAAACTTCATGATCATTGGCATAATAACACAATATAGTTCATTTGCATAAAGTAGACATGGAAACTATTCATAATGCACATGAATCCACTTTTCATACTTTGAGGCATATTCAACACATACAATACATTACCTGTCTTTTTTCTTACTTTTTTTTGTAAGTAACCCTCAATTGTACCGAGTACAATGTATCACCTTGAGGTGACCTTGGAATAGACTTTCATAACATGATTCATAACACAACTACATATATTAATAGGTCTTAAGCAACTCATAGACATCAACACTTAACATAAGGATCATCACCTAAGACAACTCCTAAGTCACAATAGTCAAATGTGTAGGTAGCATCCCATAATACTACTTCCACCAAGTGTACCTAAGAAGTCACCCTAGACTAGGCACAACACATTTATCAAGTCATAACACCTTAATTCATATCTAGACATAAGGTCACAAACTTCATAACATCATATAAGGACTCATCATGCTTCCTACACTTTAGTCATAAATTCACTTAGTTCATATAATAGGTAAACCACCCTCACAACTCCTTCACAAGCTCACTTATTTATTCTGCACATAGAGTCACATAACGCCACATGTTTTAAGTAAACTCATTTATAAGTCATAAGCGTAATTCACATGCATAGGCGTAATTCACATGAATAGTTATATTATGTATGCATCATACAAGTCATACATAACATAAGTCTTTACTTCATAAGAGGCTCCAATCTTATCTTTTCTTGAAGTCATCTAGTGCAATGCATAGGTAGGGTCCATAGTCCTCCCTATACTAAGTACACTTCTCAAAGAATTTGATTAGAATTCATATTCCTATCATAGTTCATTTTATAACCTTTGGGAGACATAGCCTTAACCGACATAGACCATGTGAGCTACATATAATCCGGTGTTCAACTCCCACACCGAAAAGCGAGGGTACTACTTCCAAGGTAGGACCTTCATATAAATTAGATATTCTAGTGTATCCACTAAGCTAAAACCTACGGGGGAACGTAGTTATGGAACAACGAGATTGCTTCTATAAGCCTTGACATTCTAACGTAGAGGTTTCCCTCTCATGAGAAAACATCTAGGTTGGGAACCCGGACTTGCTAACGTGAAAGTTATCTTTGTTCGAAGCCGGACTTACTAATCTGAAACTCTCACTCTCATTTGTCATGTTCACTCGGTGCTAGGCTCTAACTCCCTTTTAAATATATATTTAAGCCTTTAATACTCTAATTCTTAAGGAAGGCTTTAGGATCTTTCTCCTTGATACCTCATGTTGCTCAAATGATTTTAAGGTGAGAATGTCTTTTCATCATAGAACCTATTTATGTGAAAATGTCCTTTGAGATAATCATATCATATTCATACTATAGTCTAGTATATAGTACAATTGAGTAATACCATTCAATAGACTCACTTATTCATTAGACTGCCATTAACATACTTCATTCATACATACATGTGTGTGCACCTATATGTGAGATCTACCTTCACATAAGTAACTTTAGGCACACATGTTCATAACTTAATTAACCATATACTTTACATGCATAGAAATAGGTAATGATGAATAGGAGAACTATTCATTCCTTAGTCATTATGAATCTATCCTACTCATAGATATGTATGAAGTGTGAGTGTAAATTGTGAATTGTATCACATAGCATGGAGTAATCCACTCTTTAAAGATCACAATACATGTAGAAATTTCTTTCATGTCTTGAATCAAACACATCTAGAGTATTAAAGACTATTGAATACACAAACTAACATTACACAATCCGAGGCAAGTAATTATTCAACAATAGAATAGAAGACTCCTAGCATACTTTCATCACACATTCATATAGGGTTCATATAGGTAAGGGTCATGCCACAATGATATTCATCATCACACCTAACCATAACATAATCATCGAACATGTACATGTAACATTATCCCACCCCTTGGTCATGCAACTAGTTTAGAGGGCTATTCATATACTTTACATAACTTCAATTGGAACATGATATTAGAATTAAGGGTAAATCCTTAAACTTCCTAAACATAAATCATCATATCAATTCATCTCATATCAAATACCTTCAAGGTCATGATCATACCACATAAACATGTACAAGAATGTATACACCGCCACCATAAGTGGACAATACCAATCAACACAACAATATACATTCTAAGCTAATTAGAGGAAATATGTCAACGTACCAAATCTCAAAGATAATGATAATCTTTGATCATTCCTCCACAATTTATATTCAATTGATATAGATACTAATAACAATAAGCAATTCAATACAATCTAATCACTATTCTATAAACATGAAATCAAGATCACAAGACCCACATTATTGGCCAATTTGAGAAATTGGGAGGATCATGGGTTCTTCATATAATTTGATTGAAATTCATAATTAAAATAGAAACTAAACATAAATCCATCATTAGAATGACTTTGAAATCAATTTGACAATGAACCCATGCCTAGATTGAAAATTGGGAATTTTGACCTTTGATTCACTTTTGAAAATCATTGATTGAACTCCTTAGATGGAAGATTAAATAAGGATCAATGATTACCGTACCATATTTATGGAAGACCCATGAATAATTGGAGAAGAAACCATAGAAATCCATCCCCTAGCTTGATCTTGAGTTTCGGTCTCCAATAGAGGTTTTGGGAGAATTTAGAAGAGAAAAGAGTTTTGGGGTTTTGATTTTCTTATTGGGTGTTGGTCTTTTGACTTGGGAAAGGGGTTAAATAGGTCTTAAAATTGTTTATAACCGTCATCCAAAGTTACCAAAACACCCCCATACTTATTTGAACTTTTAGACATGTCAAACTTAACTTTCAATTTTGGTATCTTCATTGAAGAACAAGTCCGCGTCGCGGAGATGTTCCCGCAAGATTTTGGGAAATAGATTCTTTAAATAGTGGAGTAAGCGTTGTGTCCGCGACACGGAGAAACTTTTTGGCCTATGGAGGACCTATTTCATAACGCGAACCTATTCCATGTAGGAACAAAAGATGCTGCCTTGGGCAGCTTGTTGGCCCAAGGTTGGAATTTTTCCCAGACGTTTCCACCTCAAATACTCTCGTATACATGTTAGGAACCTCTCACATCAATTTGAACTCCAAACAACACATATAACATGCCAAAACACACTACGACACACAAGCAGATTTCAAGGCAAAACTTTCAAACCTCTTGGACGTTTGACCTCCAAACCACTTCAAATCAAGTACACACACTATAAATCAATTTATTAACATGTTATTAAAAAATTTAGACACATTTGATGCTCTATATACCTTAGTTAATTTTGAGGGTTTTTACAATATCCCCCACTTGGAAAACATTCGTCCTCGAATGACACTTGAAACATTTTAAACACTTTCAAGGACTCAAAGAACCACAGAGCAACTCACAAAATATAACATGTTAACACATTAGAGTCAATGCAACAAATTTACAAGGAACACCAACTTCATACTATCATGCAACTAAAGCAACAACGTCAAACATGGATTACTCTGTCTTTTTCTTCCATGCTTACATACTTTTTCATACTTATTGCCATTTGGAGGAACTACCTTCTCCAACTTTTAGGCATGTTCATCATCTCATCATAAGGTTAGACATACAAGGGATTTCTCTTGCACTCATAGGCATAATCCACACTTCTAACTCATGATAAATTAAGCAATACACTTTGTTTCACAAATATCATGAATAATGCAGGTTAACTACAATCTTATAGCTTAGACATAATACCATCAAGGTCATACATAACATTATCATGTTCAACTTTTGTTCAAGGAGGAACTACCTTCTCCTAGTCACAACATACACACATGGCATCATAAAGTTTACATAAAAGCAATGCACAAAGATCAATTCATTTTAATGAGGATTTCTTTACTCCAAACCAAAGTTTGCTTAACTCTCTTCCTTATAAAGTCAAAAATGGCAGCTCATACACACACATCACAACAATCTAAAGTCATTTCATACAATTTCAACTTCTAGCATGACATTAGCTTTGATAAGCATGCATCATTTAGGAAAAATTGTTACAATTCATAGGAATAAATTGATGACATTGGCTAGACATACAATCACTTCCCAAGAGTGAGCCTACAACAACACTTCCTAATTAATAAAAGTCACACATTTTCCAAGGGACTCATCATTTTCTATTTAAGTAAAACTCAACACTTATTTATTGGGCCAAAACACCCTCACATTAAAAGTGTTATCAATCATGTTCATCTATCCATCTCATGAAGTTAAATGCACATTTATAATAGTAAGAGGCACAACAACATGAGAAACATGTAATTTGATCAAAATTCATTTTTCATGCAATAATGACCTTTCATAACATATATAACATAGTTTATTTTTAAGAAATGCATAACATATGGAGAACATGCAACTTATACTTATATGCAAAACTCCCATCATAACACGCTACTTAGGAGCTCTTTGGTTTCAAGCTTGAGCAAGAATAGAAGGAAAAGATAGGGATGTCTACAACCCTACTACTCACATCATCATCCCCCACTAACGATAAAACCACTTAAGAGCAACTTATCTCATTTAAGGGAACTTGGACTTATCGATCCTTCTAGTCAAGTACAACATCACCCTCTTGGGATCTAGCTTATGCAAACCCTTCTTAACATTACCTCCTTCAATCTCACATGAAGGAACGATTTCCCCCTTGCTATTCACTCACACTCGACTAGGTGAGGAATTCAAGAGATCACACATGACTAGCTAGATTACTCCACTCAATAACCATCACTAAAAGTGATTCTCAACATAGGGAAGTTCAAGGGAGCTCAACATAGAACCATGAAGGGCATTCATAACCTTACCATCTAGGCACATTATCCCCCATTTGGGGTAAGCCTAAACACATATACCTCACCACATACTCTTAAACACCAAGGTCAAGGAAACTCAAAATAAAACCTACACACTCCTCACATAAGAAGGTTTGACATCCTTGAGGGTTTCCACTCCGAATATCATCTCAAGGAGCTTATTGACTCAACCATCAAGAGGTATCCCTCAAGTACCATTTCTCATCTAAGTATATCATCTAAAGGAACTCATAACAATCAAGTTAGGTCATACTACCCAATCACATGAGGCCTTAACTATTTCATCAATACCAAGGGTAATTCCATATCTCATCACCTTCTACCACGAAATCATAACAAGGGTAGTAGTTTTGAATTCAAGCCTACCAGGGTCATCACATTTGGTGGAAACTTTCAACCCACTATCCCTAGGTCCAACCTAAGCAATTCCTCAAATGACCATACTTAAGATCAAACATAAAAGTCAACTAACCACTTTAAAGTAGGTCAACATTAATTTTTTTTACTTCTCTTTAAGAGCGAAGAGGTACATACCATACATCCCCCTAAGTCACCTTAGGGTACATACTTCCAACTTATGGGAAAACCCCCCTCTTTTTCCCTTTTTACCCCACTCTTAGAGTAGGTTCATAGAGGGAATCATTAACTAGTCATAAGGGTTCTCCTATTATATAGCATACTTCACAATCACCTTACAAGGCTTAACACATCATCTCCCCTCCTTAGGAGCAAGCCTATACAAAAGATTCCAATCCACACAAGGTAAACTATGAAGCATTTCACAGATAAAAGAGGCAGCATCATTCTTTCACTATTTTTCACATTTGTCCAAAACAATTCAAGTCTATACCATGACATTACACTGTCATCCTACATAATCATAAGGCAATCTGTTATTCTAAGGGGAACTCCATTCAAACATAATATCTACTAACAAGCTATAACCACATCATATCATAAATTCTCAACATAACATATCATTCCTCATAAACCACCTATAGCCATAAATGGAATCATATCAACATACACTGAATTCAGCTTCACATGTACTCATCAACTCATAATAACAATAGTAGGCATCAAAACTCACCTTTTTTCCCTCAAGCCTTGAGACATCATCCCAATCCAAGCAATCACATCTAAAAGACCACCGGACAAGGAAACATAAGAGAGAGATCATATAGAGTTAAGGTGTATGGCACGATATGAGAAAATTAAAGAAGGTAAACTATAACGTCTTATATACTCTTGCTCATGGATGTGTCGTGACTCACCACCGATGAACGAGACTGTACTAAACGTGGAAATATGAGGCTCTGAAACCTAAGGGCAAAATTTAAAATCTTATGCTCTGACACCAAGTTTGTAATGACCCGAAGTACCCCCTAAAAGTTAGAGTACTCTTAGATCGCTACACAACGTCATCGACCTCTCGGAGGTCTAAGACAAGCCTCTTAGCATACATTCATTGCAAAAACATAAAAATAGCAAAAAATATAAAACTTTTCATAGCACATCATATGCTAGGACAATACTTCATATATATATATATATATATGTATATATGTATATATATACATATATATATATATATATATATATATATATATATATATATATAATCATAACTTCATAGTCTAGACACTAAGTCTCTTTTGCCATCTTAGACTCAACATTACAAAAGTAGACTTAGGGACACGACCCTTAACTACACAAAATAATATTTAAACTATTACATAAACTTAAAGAATATCTTCACATAGGCAACCCTTGAATCGTAAGGGTTCATTTACTTGAACTTGGGAGATCTATCAAAGTTCTTCATTCAGGAAAAATCTTCTAGCCGTCAACACGTACACTTTGTGTAAAAATATGAAGAAGAATGGTATTAGTACAAGATTGCATTAAGTATGTCAATCATGCAAAAACATGCATTTTAAGAGGATATTTCATTTGAAATCATGCATCATGTCTTTTCTCGTAAACTTCATGAATATCGGCATAATAACCCAATATAGTTCATTTACATAAAGTAGACATGGATACTATTAATAATGCACATAATCAATTATCATACTTTGAGTCATATTTAACAGATAAAATACATTACCTCTCTTTTATCTTACTTCTTTCCTTAAGTATCCCTCAATTGTACCTAGTACAATGTATCAACTTGAGGTCACCTTACAATATCCTTTCATAATATGAATCATAACACAACTACATATATCTTAGGTCTTAAGAAACTCATAGACATAAACTTCACATAAGGACCATCACCTAAGATAACTCCTAAGTCACACTAGTGAAATGTGTAGGTAGCATCCCATAATACTACTTTTACCAAATGTACCTAAGAAGTCACCCTAGAATAGGTACAACATGTTTATCAAGTCATAACACCTTAATTAATCTCTAGACATAAGGTCACATACTTCATAACATCATATAAGGACTTATCATACTTCCTACACTTTATTCATAAATTCACTTAGTTTATACAATAGGTAAACCACCCTCACAACTCCTTCACAAACTTACTTGTACAATGCACACATGGAGCCCCATATCCCCACATGTATTAAGTAAAGTCATTTAGAAGTCATAAGTGTAATTAACATTGATATTCATAATTCATGTATTTACATAATAAGGTCACTTATCATGCACTCATAAAAGTCATACTTAACATAAGTCTTTACTTCATAAGAGGCTCCAATCCTATCCTTTCTTGAAGCCATCTAGTGCAATGCATAGGTAGGGTCCATAGTCCTACCTATACTAAGTACGGTTCTTATGAAATTTGGTTAGAATTCATATTCTTATCTTGGTTCATTTCTTAACCTTCGGGAGACATAGCCATAACCGACACACACCATGTGGCTACATGGAATCCGGTGTTCTACTCCCACATCGAAAAGAGAGGGTACTACTTGCCAAGGTAGGACCTTCATACAAATAAGCTATTCTAGTGGATCCACTAAGCTAAAACCTACGGGGCTCGTAGTTATGGAACAAGGAGATTGCTTCTAGAAACCTTGACTTTCTAACATGGAGGTTTCCACCTCATGAGACAACATCTTGGTTGGGAACCCGGATTGAATAACGTGATGGTTCTCTTTGTGGGAAGCCAGACTTACTAACGTGAAGCTTCCGCTCTCATTTGTCATGTTCACTCGGTGCTAGGCTATAACTCCCTTTTTATTATATACTTAAGCCTTTAATACTCTAATTCATAAGGAAGGCTTTAGGAGCTTTCTCCTTCATACTTCATATAGCTCAATGGATTCTAACATGAAAATGTCCTTTCATCATAGACCCTACATTATGTGAGAATGTCCTTTAACATAATCATATCATATTCATATTATAGTCTAGTTTAGAGTACAATTGAGTAATACCTTACAATAGACTCACTTATTCATTAGACTACTATTAACATACTTCATTCATACATACATGTGTGTTTATGTGAGATCTACCTTCACATAAACACCTTTAGGCATACATGTTCATAACTTCATTAACTATATACTTTACATGCATAGAAATAGGTAATGATGTGTAGCAGAACTATCCTTTTGTCACGACCCACATGTACACCCTAGAAGTTAGGGCACTCTTAGGTCGCAACACGGCATACTTGACCTCTCAGAGGTCTTGTACAAGCCCTTAGACATCATTCATTGTATACATGTATGAAAAGTAGTGCGTAATTAAAACGTTTCACACAAATAATATTTCTAAACATATTTCATAGAAAACATAAGGAATAAGGCTAAGTCTCAACATACACCAATCTTAGACTCAAGAATACTTAGGACATGGCCCATAAAATTGAAATATAGAAATACTTAGTTTATTACAATATTTTGAATAAAAGAAGTCTAAGATAGCAATGTCCTCGAATCATGTGAGGACATACCCGAACTTAGCTTGAAAGAATCCTAGTTTCCAACCATTGCTTCAAGACGCCTCTCACCTTCCACCTACAATTTTAGTTATAGCGTATAGCATAATGCATAAAATCATGAGAAACAGACATTTTTGTCAAATATGCCATTTTACAGTAAAGTATTCCCTTTTACAGTGAACTTTATATCATGATATGGAAACCCACAAATAACTCTAACTTCACATATGAATTATATAACAGAAGATAGCATCAAGAACACATCAAAACACATACAGATGAGACCCTCCTACCAAAGGTGATTACAAGGTTCACTTGAGTGAGTTATGAAGCGACCGCCTATACAATCCCTTCACATACACCAAAGAGATCCTTTAGAATACCTAAGATAAGATCATTCCCTTCATTAATAAAATTCCCTACCTAGAGTTACTCTAAGACTCACCTGAGTAAGACATGAAGAGAACGCCCATACACCCTCTCCGAGCCTACATAGACAATCCTCAAAGCTACCCTAGATAGACACATTTTTCTTAACATACCTTTACTTAAATCATTTATTTTTATTAAGCATTTTAGGAGACATTCAAAACTTAAGGACATTCATATAATTGTCTTGGAGAAGACCTAGGGACTTACACACTAACATCTTAAAAGCCTAATTGTGCAATGTCTAGATAGCATCCCATTCCACTACTTCAACTTCATATAACTTATCCAACTCTAGCATGTGTCCCACATCATGAGAATAGGCAATAACAGACATAGACCATGTTAGATAAGCATGGAATCCGGAGTCACAACCTTCTTCGATGGAGGTTGTTCTAGTTGTTAATGGTAGAACGAGAACACATCCTATGTAGGCACATTGTTAAGGAATATCGAGGGTTTCTTTGTTCTCTAATGTCATATTAATTAGAGATATTTCCCAAGCATACTCACTCGGTGCTAGCCTTTTTTTCTCATAGAGTATTTTAATAAAGGAGCATATGAAGAGGTACCATATCTTGTTCATAACCCAATCACAATACACCTTACCAAAGAGGGTCCACTAAGGTTACCTACAATGGATAAGAGGATAGATCAATGAATTTCCTAAGGATGATTTCATGCCGTTCCAGCCAATAAACCCTAAGTCCACCATTAACACAAGTAGGATACCATTATGACTTTCATCTTCAAGGATATTATAACCATCCATCTAGGTTGAAGGTTTCACATAAATGACCTTCTTAAATTTGTTCAAGGTCACATGTCAACCACACATAAAACAATAAGGAGATTTAGCATACTAAGTCATGATTCCATATTCACATTCTACATGTATCAAGTAAGGGACACAAGTCTACCAAAAACAAGACACACAAATACTTCACCTTATCAGATATAACATATCATTCAAAAAACACATAGGGACAACAAAGTCAACTATAGGTCACCCTATTTACTACTATAGAATCGTCAATATAATCAATCACAAGTATCCTATAATTCATCAAGAAGCATCATACTACAACAAAAGGTAATATACCTAAAGACTTCATTATAGCCTACTAGATACACATGTCATTAATTAGGAGAATTCATGCTTTGACTTCACATATGCAAATAAGTCATATAGATCTTCACAAACGTTACACATTCAAATTATAACATGATAATGTAATAATTCATAAATTAATGCCAACGAGGCCACATTGTTTCACAATTCATAAAGTAATACCGACAAGGCCACATTATTCACAACTATAGCACATAAGCACCGCCACCATAAGTGGACAATCCCAAACATCAAAATTGAAATATATATACTACACAATATAGTAAGGGTTAAGTCAACATACAGCCATTCCAACCTTAACATCTCCAATCCATAGCCTATTCAACCAGTCCTATACACAAAGGCTCTTACCAATAGCCATAACCCACAATTCAAACCAATACTTCAACAATACTATGAACCAACACAATACCATATGAGAATTACCAAATTGTGTCAGACTGTATACAATTTTAACATAATTCTTACATGTTTTAATAGCCCAAGGTGACCTACACAAGAATTTAATAAGCTCACGCCAAGATCAATTTACCCACATTAGGGCCAAAAATAGGAAATCATGATTTGCGTGGTTTAAAAGATAATTTATTCTAAAATATCAAATTAACATCAATTCAATCATAAATCTTTCATCCAAAACATTTTATGCAATAACCCATGGCTAGATGTCAAGATAGGACAATTCATCTTTTGAGAAATCTTTGGAAAATATTTTGAAGCTTGGATCCTTGAAGAAAGAGAGTTAAAGGATGAAGAACCATACCTTGATAAGAAGTAACCCGCAAAATGTGGTTGAAAACCTTGAGAAATTTCTCCTGTTTTTTGAAGCTTGAGATTTCAACAATGGAGGAATTGAATGAGAGAGAACTTTGGGGTTTTGATTTCGGGTCTTGAAATAATGAGTTTAAGGAAGGTTTTAAGACTTGAAACTATTTAAATTGATGATATAAACTTTAAAAATCAACCCCAATTAATAAAAAGTATAATATATATTATTTGGAAATCAAATTTTGGACAGCCCACCCAGGGACCACGGCCACCTTCACTGCCCGTGAAGGTGGTTCACGTCCCTTTTGACGGTCTGTGGTCCTTGGGGCAGTGGCTTCCTTGCCTTTACAAGCTTACAAGTGTATAAAGAAGGTCCAAGACCATATTCACGGACCATGCTCCACTCCACTGGCCGTGAAGTGGTCCGTGAACATGAAGGCAGTGAACTGCCAACTTGGGACTCCTTTTGCCCACAAGTTTGGTCCTCCTCAAGGACCTTTTGGTTGGCCCTTGGGGATTTTTTCACGGACTTTTCCAACCCAAATATACTCATACAGATGTTAAGTACCTATAACATAAATTTCATACGAAATGAACAAGTAAAACTTGACGAAGCACAATAAGGAACACAAGGACATTTCAAGGCAAACCTTTCAAACATCATGGACGTTCTTGGACGTTTGACCTCCAAACTTCACAAAACTTTAGACACTGCCTATAAACATCATTATAAAACATTTTAGGACTTTAAATCCACATGAAACACATGTTAGGCTGTAGCTTCACCTTAGTCATTTTAGAGGTGTTACACCTTTCCTTAGTTATTATAAATCTATCCTACTAATAGATATGCATGAAGTGTGTGTATACAATCGTCAACATGATCACATAATATCTACCACATAGCATTTAGGTAGCCACCATCTAAAGATCACAATACATGTACAACCTTATTTTAAGTCGTGAGTCAAACACATTTACAGTATTAAAGACTATAGACTACACACACTCACATTACATCATAGGAGGCAAGTACATATTCAAAAATAGAATAGAAGACTCCTAGCATACTTTGATCACACATTCATATAGGGTTCATATAGGTAGGGGTCATTCTACAAGGATATTCATCATCACACCTAACCCTAACATAATCATCGCACATGTACATATAACATCACCCACCCCTAGGTCATGAAACTAGTTTGGAGGGCTATTTATATACTTCACATAACATCAATTGGAAAATGATATTAGAATCAAGGATAAATCCTTCAACTTCCTAAACATGAATCTTTATATCAATTCTTCTCATATCAAATGCCTTCAAGGCCATGATCATAGAACATAAACAAGTACAAGAATGTAAACACCGCCACCATATGTGAACCATACCAATCAACACAACAATATACATTCTAAGATAATTTGAGTAAATAGGTAAACTTACCAAATATCCAAGATAATTATCATATTTGATCATTAGAATGACTTCGACATCAGTTTGACAATGAACCCATGGCTAGATTGAAAATTCAGAATTTCGATCATTGAATAACGTTTGAAAATAATTGATTGAACTCCTTAGATGGAAGATTAACTAAGGATCAACGATTACCATTCCTTATTGATGGAAGTCCCATGAAGAATTTGAGATGAAACCATAGAAATCCATCCCCTAGATTGATCTTGAGTTATGGTCTCCAATGGAGGTTTGTGACAATTCGGAAGAGAAGAGAGTTTTGAGGTTTTGATTTTCTTATTGGATGTTTGGGTTTGACTTGGTAAAGGGGTTAAATAGGTCTTAAAACATTTTGTAACCATCACCAAAAGTTATCAAAACACCCCCATACTTATTTTAACTTTAAGACATGTCAAACTTAACTTTCATTTTTGGAATCTTCGTCGGGGAACAAGTCCGTGTCGCAGAGCTTTTCCCGCATGATTATTGTAAAAAGGTTTTTGGAAAATGGAGTCTATGTTGTGTCCATGATGCGAAGAAGCGTTTTGGCCTATGGAAGACCTAGTGCGCGACGCGGACCTATTTCATGTAGCAACAAAAGTTGCTAGCTTGGGCAGCTTGTTTGCCCAAGGTTAGGTCCTCCTCAAGGACCCTTTGGTTTGTCCTTGGAGAGTTTTGCCCGGACGTTTCCACCTCAAATACTCTCGTATACATGTTAGAAACCTATCACATCAATTTGATCTTAAAACAACACATAAAACAAGCCAAAACACACTAAGACACACAAGTACGTTTCAAGGCAAAACTTTTGAACGTCTTGGACGTTCTTGGACGTTTGACCTCCAAACCACATAAAATAAAGTATACACACTATAAATAACTTTATTAACATGTTATTACACATTTTAGACACATGTGAGGCTCTAGATACCTTAGTTCATTTTGAGGGTTGTTACAAATCAATTCACCCATGCTAAATCTAATTATAGAGATTTTAGAAGATCAAGGGTTCATGGAGTATTTCATTGAAAAACATAAATTATACATCATAACATCATATCTTAAGGTTTGAAAATGTTTCATGCATGAACCCATGACTTAGTGTAGAAATTGGAGTTTTTCATCTTTTTGAAATCTTTGAAATCATCTTTGAAATTTACTCTAAGGTGATACCAAGCCTTAGATGAAGAACTACTATACCTTATTAGAATAATCTGATCATAATTGAGGCAGAAACTCCATTGAAGATCCATCATCAATCTCCATCTTCACCTTGTGCTCTCATGGAGGTTTGTGAAAAAACTTTGGGAGGGAAAGGGTTTTGATAGGTGCTAGGTCTAAATGAGAGTTTAATGACTTAAATACTCTTAAAATACTCAAATACACCTCAATAAACCGTCCTCCTATTTTATAAGACTTTGGGTGAATTTCCCAAAACACCTCAAGCCTTAACAGTGAAGCAGGCAGATTGTAGTGCCACCAATGGTTGCTCAACAACGGACCATCGTCTGTGTGATGCCCCATCAAAGGGGTCTGTCATTTGGGTATGCACATTAAAATCATTTCGGTCCTTTAGAACTTGAAGTATCAATCGATGCCCAAGGTCGATGGTAGTACGTTGGACACTGCGAGGCAATTCTACCCATTGAGTTAGGGTCCTCCTCTAGGGCCCCTTGTGGGTCCTAGGTGGAGTCATTCACGAACGTTGGACCTCTAAACATGCATGTATAGGTCTTAGGAACATCTCCAATCAAATTCAACACAAATGAACACGTAAAACATGTTAATATACACCCAAACTCACAAGGATATCCAAAGGCTATCTTTCAAACTTCTAGGACGTTATTGGACCTTTGACCTCCAACCTTACAAAAGACAACATTCTTCCTTTAAACACTATTATTAACCATATAAGTACCTCATAAACTCATGACACACACATAGCCACATACAAGCACATAAGCAACTAGTCATCGAACGTCTTGGTCGTCCCTTGAAGTTAGACTTCAAATTTAACTGGATTGACTTCAAAACTCACCAACACATCAATTAAGCTATTTATAAGCCTTTAGAACAGGAGTGAAGCTCTATATAATCCTAGTTCATTTTAGGGTCGTTACCATTCTACCCTCATGAAATGCGGCCTAAACACAACTTTCTTGCTTTTATTTATGATTGTAGTTGGGCTCATAATTCACCCTATTTTTCAACTTCTAATGGACCACTGGACACCCCATTTCTTTTTCAACTTTCCCAACTTCATTTAACAATTGTTTCATTCTTTTTATTTTATTCTTTTTTTTTCATATGGAGGGTTCCATCTTTTTCAAAAGCATTGTTTAAAGAGGAATTTTTACACTTGTTGAATTTCCTTCTCTTTTCACCACACCTCCAACTTAGGCTTTTGGCATAAGTTGGCTATTCAGAAAAACCATATTTCATAAGAGTTATGGGTGAATGGATAAAGATGGGTCATAATTATTAAGTTTCTTCCAAGAAAAAGATAAGTCTCAAAAGGGGTTCAAGCAAAGTCACACATATCACACAGTTTGCCACAAAAAGAGGTATATTGTTGAATTGTTTCACTCTTTGACATTGTTTCCTCAGATCATTTCAAGATCTTGCATCACTTAGTCAACCAGACCACGGGCGAATTGTAGGTGTCTTCACACAATGTTGAAGATAAATTCATTACACAAGACATTACAACAAATATCAAATGAGACTCCACACTTTTAGCTAGTGTGCAATGTTCATCAGAAGAGACTCATTTGATAATCGTCTAGTCATAAAGAAATGTGAAAATTTCAAATATTGTGTAGGTAACTTGATTTGGCTTCATTGTAGCCTCACATCCATTTCTTTCAATTAAGAGCACTATTCAAGTCATCGGTATTGATGATGACCAATACTCAAATTTGCACAATAAAAACCACATCACACACAATAGAAGTCGCACAAAATTTTCAAAATTTGTCCAAAAACATTTCCATTCAAAACAAGGAGCCACAAACTCAAATATCCACAAGATAGAATCAAAAAACAAAACCTTATATATATATATATATATATATATATATATATATACTTATATATAAATACACAAGATGTAATCACAAGAGGAAGGTATGGAAATATCTAACCCCACCCCACCCCTAAAAGAAAGCAGTTGTCCTGAAATGCAACTAAAAAAAATATAGTCAACAAAAACAACAGAGATGGAGGTAAAGAATGATCTTGTATACTCAGTCGTTCCAAATTCCAAGGAATCAATGCTAAGTGTCATATTAGTTTCAACTACACAGCCATAGTTGTGTCTCTCAAAAAAAAATTTGGTTAGTCTAAAACATAGCACCCTCCAAGTTGGATAGATCATTAACACAGTCTTATCTGGCTACCCAAGCTATTCTTCATCCGTCTCCGCCTTTGACTCTGCAGCAGCCACATCATCCATAGGCTCATCTATGGTGGTAGCATGATGCATGTCTGAACTGGCCAAAATACCTGGAGCCTCAGTTGCCTCAAACAGTGAAGTGAAGTATGTAGACTCCAGATAGTCCACATCCTTCCTCAAATCAGAAACCTCATCTTTAAAAGTTGTAACCTTCAATGTGACCCTCTATCCTCTCTCACAAGTATTTACTCTCGCCGTAAGAGCATCAATCAATGTCCTGAGGGGTGCCAAAGCAAAAATAATATTCCTCTCAATCATCCAGGGCACCTCGTCCTTTAGCCGGGAAGCCTGCACATTGGCAAAATGGTCTAGGTGCCTTATCTTGATCAGAATGGCCTGAGTGATACTAGTAGGCTTGGAAGCAACAAAAGAACCTGAGTCTTGGGAAATAGTGGTCGTGGGTGTACCTGTAATCCTAGAGGACGGAGTATGCAAAGATGCCTATACAGGTATAGAATCGATGTCAACCTCTGGGGATGCATCCATCAGATCTTCTCTCATCCTATCCGCATCATCCCGTTTGCCAAATCTTGTTGGAGGATGTGGTGTGACCTCAATGTCCATCTTCTCATCACGAGAAACTCTATCCCGCCAAAATAGATCTATAATAAGCACTGGGAATGGCAGGGACGTATGGCATTTTTTGGACCTGAGGGTGATTTCCTGCTCAATAATCAGTCCCAAGTTGTGCCGCTTCTTGGCTATGATGGATCATAGACAGGCTGCCTTTGGGTGGAAGAGGATGGACTCATTCTGTGAAGGCGAGTTGCTAATGAACAAAAACCAATACTAGGCGATGATGTTCAAGTCCTTCTTTTCAATGGGAGCTCCTGCCTCAATCCACCTCAAGGAGGTATTAGAAATGATTGGAGCTAGACAGCCCTTTAGTTCATCCAAGGTCTATGTTGTAGTCATGCCCTAGTACTAATGCTTGAATCTTGTTGTTCAGTCAAGTGCAACATTTATATGAACACTGATGCATCAAACTACCTTCCCCCTAACTACCACAGACTCTATCGGTCTCAAGGCATTGGCCTTCTTCTTCCCCTGGGGTACTAGGTCACCGTATGCAATGTAGAACTTGCAGACCCAGGTAGGGAGGTATGGGCCGAAGGGGTGGTGAATAAGTCGAAGATGTGGTACCAAAGTGTATCCCACACAAGAGGGTACTTATCAACCACACCATCTGTGGAAAACCTATTCTCTTCATGAATGGTCCTCAGTCCCTCGACTTTTAGCCTATTGAGTAGCCGAGGTGGAGGAGCCTGAATAGGTGGTGCTAGAATAATTGTCGGTGTTGGAACCACCGTCTGTGTTGTAGGTTGCACTGTATCAGTAGCATGAGGGGTAGATTCTGTAATCCTAGACAATCTTGATTAACTCTGGCACGAATCTCAGATTGTCGGGTTTGAAGTGGTTGGTCATCATCAAGCTCAATGAATGAGGCCTGAGAATAAAAACAATCCCCATCACTGTCGGAGTTTTACTCATGTCTATCGGCTATGGATGTTTTGCCATTGCTCTTGCCCTTTCCCTTGCATCCCTTCGGAGGTGCTTTCTTTCTCTTTTTAGAAGGATTAATTGTTCTTTCATTAATAACAATGCCACATGCTCATTTTTGGGGTGGAATTTCACTCTCATCCTAGTTGTTACTAGCCATATTTGTAAGAAACATCAAAAAGACTTAGAAATAATTCAAGAAAATTGCAGAAAACATATTTCAGAAAGATTCACTAAAACAATCAGCGCGTCACCAAGCCACTTTGCCAAGACAAATTGGAATTGCTGAAAGATTGGATAAAAATACTTCAGAAAAAAGATAGGTCGGCGATTTACAAGGACCTTTGGTGAATTGCCGACATCACTTGGCATGCTCAGATTAGATTGCCGAATTATATAGTTTGTTTTTAGGGATTAAGGGCGCAGAATCGGTGATCTAAGGAACTTTTGGCGAGTCACTGAGTGAACTCAGCAAACACAAGTTTTCCGCCAAAAGTTACACTCTAACTTATCTAAGTCACAAAATTAAAGGCGATAAATAGGTACATTAGCGAACCGCCGAAGGGTTCGACGAGATTGACTCAGCTCGCCGAACTATTTAACGTGCCAAATTTCAATCCTACTTCCCAAATTCAAGACTGTAGCCCCCGATATGCAATTAAACTACACACATATGCAATTAATTAAAGACTCAATCAACCCATGCCTAAAGGGTACTCAAACATCCCTCGGTTTAGCCAAAATTTGCAATTTGACAACTATTGTCCTTAAGAATGACATCAAATGCTCCATAATTTGGAAAAGTAAGTTATTTAGCGCAATTAGGGGTTACTCAGAATTCACCCGACTAGACCCAACATATTTTTGCAGCAACCCACTGATCAATTTTAATGCACAAAACTCAGGAAATTACCATTTTAACCATTTAGGCACAATTATGAAACTAAAACTGGCAAACTAACACACCAACTATGATTTCAACATAGGACAGAACACAACAACAAGATTTTACCAAATGCATTCGAGTTTAACTACTACTGTAAGAGTTCAGTGTTCAGAAACCAACCTTTTCACCGGTTGAAGAATATTAAATGCTAGACGACAATGTAACCAAACCTACTCACGATATAAAGATAAAAAATCAACAAATATGGAATAATAGGCAAAATCTAAAGTGTGCGTGAAAGTGTACGAGGCTAATAAATATTTTGATAGTTAAAACAATTTGGCCTTTTAAAAGTTTTAAGTTGGCAGCATTTTCGGCAATATTATTCGACTACGCAAAACCACTCGGCGATGTCCCTAGTGGTGACTTACCTCGCCGAGTTTTACAAGACTTAGGAGTCTAAACGACGAAAAAAATCAGGCTCACCGACCTGTTTGGTGAGTTGTCCATTAATTCATTGGCCCACCGAGTTTTACAGACCCTCACCTACTATTTTTTTTTAATCCAATGATGGTCCAGGTTGGTCTCGACGACCTCTTTGATGAGTCGTCGACTGGACTCTTGGCTTGCTAACTTGCACCTCTTCAAGCATATTCCACTTTTCAACCTGCACCATCAATGTAACGACCCTAAAAATAAACTGGGTTGAAATAGAGCATCACTCTTCCTTTAATGGCTTTTAAATAGCTTAATTAATGTGTATATGAGTTTTGGATTCATTCCGATTAAGTTTGAAGTCAAACGTCAAAGAACGACCAAGACGTTCGACGACTAGTCACCTACGTGCTTGCATGTGTTCTAGTGTGCCTTTACATGTTTTGTGAGTTGTTTGGTGTCGAAATTTATAGGGGAGGATCCTACTACATAGATAAGGATGTTTAGGGGTTTAACATCCTAGTACGACTCCACCTAGGACACACGAGGTTCCCTAGAGAAGGACCCCAACGCATCGGCTAGAAGTTGCCAGGCAGCCTCCTTGCAGTGTCAAACAACAACCCAAATGATGGCCAGTTGTTCAAATGACGGATCTTTGGCTTGGGGCGTCAATTGTACCCTTTACGCATGGACATCCTTGAGCCTCTGAACCAAACCACTAAACCACATCGATGGGACAATGTCCAAACGACGATCCATCGTTGGTGGGCGTGGTTTGGGGCTTGCAACTCGGCCAATGCTTAAGGTATTTTGGGAAATTCACCCCAAGTCTTTTAAATAGTATGGACGGTTGTTTTAGGTGTATTTGGGCATTTTATTAGTACTAAAGTGATTTTACTCTTATTTAGACCCTAACACCTAAATCAAAACCCCTCCCAAACTTCCTCAAAAAACCTCCATGAAAGCTCAAAGTCATGATGGAGCTACGATGATTGATTTCAATGGATTTATTTTATAATTTTCTTTCGATTTATTATAATAAGGTATGGGAGTTCTTTATTTAAGGCTAGTTATCACCTTAGAACCAATTTCAAAGTGATTTCAAAGATATCAAAGTTTATGAAAAATTCCAATTTCTACTCTAAGTCATGGGTTCTTGCATGAAATGTTTTCAAATAATGAGATATGATGTTATTGATGTTTTACAATTAAAATCTATATAAACCCTTGATCTTATCAAATCTCAAAATCTGGCTATAAAGTGGGTTAATTGCTTATGATCAATTGATGATAGAATTGAGTTTAGAAAATGTTGTAATATTGATTTCTATGATGAATTATGCTATTATATTGTGAATTGCTGGAGATGTTATGGAATGATGATCTTGGATATTGTAAGAAGGTAAGTTGACCTAATTCCCTTATCTAATATAAAATTGATATAGAATTGCTATTGATTTGTATGGTCAACTTATGGTGGCGATGCTTATGTGTTAATTATGTGATGATCATGGCCTTGTCGGCATTATTTATTAATTGTAGTAGTATCATGTTAGGGTTTATATAAAGGTATTAAATGAAGATGTTTATGTGAAGTAATGTGATAATGTAGAAAATGTTATCGCTTATGTGAATATGTAAGGTGAAGTTATGATGTGATATGTGTGTGATTTTGTATAATGTGAAGGTATGAAGTGAAGTACTTGACTATATGATCTTGTATGAGTGTTAATATTATGATTCTTCTTTAAGTGATGGCACATGTTGATGGAGGAGTAAGAAAATCCTCAAATGATTATATGTGACTATGGTAGACCATGATGAGTTCTATATGAGTTGATAGGGTATCTTGTGTGGTAAACTAATGTCCCTACTTGGTAGTTGAAAGATTTTGTATAAGTGATATGATGAGACATAAGTCCTTCTTTTTGATACATGAAAGTTATGTGAATATGTGATCTCTTGACTTGGTAGACTTAGGCACCTTTGTTATGTATGTGAATGAATGATTGATATATGACCTTGAACATGTAAAGAAGGTCAATAACTTTGAACCTTCAATATAGAAACAAGGTTATAGAATCCTTTAAGTTGAAAGTCATAATGGTATCCTTCTTGAGTGAATAATTAACTTAGGGATAGGTTGGATGGAAACTCATCAAAACATCTCTAAGGAAGTCATTAAGCTATCCTTATAACTATTGAGTGGCATCCCTAGTGGACCTATCCTTGGTCGTGGTATTATGATTTGGTAAGACTAAAATATGGTACCTTATCATATTCCTTTTATGTTAATGAATTTACTTTATGAGAACAAAGGCCAAGCACCGAGTGAATATGCTTGGGGAGTGTCTCTACTTGAGTTGAGACTAGAGTACAAAGAAACCCTTGATATTCCTTAACCATGTGCCAACATGGGATGTGTGCTAGTTATACCCTTGGATACTATAACACCCTCCAAGAAGTAGGGTAGACTTTGGATTCCATACCTACATAGTATGGTCTTATAGGTTAGTGCCTATTCTCATCATGTGGGATGCATTCTTGTGTTGGAGAAGTTCTACAACGTGTAGGTAGTGGAATGGGATGCTATCTATACATGGCACGAATTGTCTTTGAAGATGCCAGGATGAGGGTTCCTTAGGTCTTCTCCAAGACCATTATGTGAAGTCCTCTGGATGTATGATTATCTCTCAAAATGGTTTTAATGAAAGTAGGTTCTCTTAATGAAGTATGTTGTATAGAAAGGTTCTTATATAGGGTAGCTTTGAGGATTGCTTAGGAAGGATTGACAAGGGTGTATTGGAGGTCTCTTCATATTTTACTTAGGTGAGTCTTGGAGTAACCTTAGGAAGAGAGTCTAAATGATGTAAAGGCTTACATTAATGAATATGGACTATGGGATATGTGATAAAAAGGAAATATATTACTTTAGGTAGTCTTGAGGATCACCTAGGTGTGTGGTGAAGGGATTCCATGGGCATCCACTTCATATCTTACTTAGGTGGGTCTTATGATAACTTAAGTAGAGGATATAAATGTTTTTAAAAGGATTCTAATGTTCATATATTGTGATTATGTGGATATTGTATGATATGTGATTATTGACTTGTATTATGCCTCTTAAACTCTTTTATGAAGGTTTTTATCAAAATTTCATGAAAGCATGTTTCTATATTAAATGTCCCTTTTTCATTGTTTTTGCATGGATTCCATACTGAGTGCATTCAATGTGATAACCACTTCTTTTCCCTTTTTGACTAAAGTGTAGGGAATGGGAAGTCTTTATGTGCCATGGATGATGAATATGTTTCTAAGGGTTGAATATGAAGTATTGGTGATTCTTCATAGATTCGTGGACAAGACCCACATGTTCCTTTTATGTCTTTAGTATTTATTTTAAGTCTTCTATAGGCTTAGTCCCTATGTTGTACATTCCAAGTATTAATGGTTTAATGAGACATTATAAAAGTAAATGGTTTTAAAAGTCTTCTGCGTCCATATTAAATAAAGTATTCTTCGTGTGTGAAGAAAATTTTTAATTCTTACTTATTTTTGAGATTATATTATGCAATGATTGATATGAGAGGCTCGTGTGGGACTTCTCGGAGTTTCATACGCCGGTAACTTCTAGGTGGTGCTCCCCGGTCGTTACAAAGTTGGTATCAGAGCATAAATTTTGAAAGAGTCTTAGTTGTCGCAAAAACCACATCTAGTGGAGTCTTTTTCATAATGTGAAGCTCGCCACATTATGAATAGGAGGCTATTGGGGGCTAGGAAAGTTTCATTTCTTAATTCTTTTAATCGTGCCAAAGAGCTTTGTTGTATGGTGTCTTTCCCTTGTTCCTTCTATGATGGTCCTCAGAGTGTTGCCTTTAAGAAGTTTGGGTTGAGGGAGAGAAAAAGATTATGTGTGATATACTACATAGGATATAAAAGGTAGTGTTAATGACTTCAAGATGGATGAGCTACCTTATGAAGGGGAGTATTGTTGAAAGAAATGATTAAATATGATGTTAGAAATGTGGAGGAGTGATAGTTGAGATGGTTTGAAGTTGTTTAAATCCTACCTTAGAAAAGAAGGAGGTGATGTTTGAAAGAGTAAACCTGAATTTCTCCTAGTAGGGGATATTGTGGATAGATGATGAGACTTTTGAGAGTCTTAGATGTTCATGAGATAGGCTTGATGTTGTTGTTCAAGAGGTCTAGCATATTGAAGAGTTGTGTGAAAATGGTGCTGGTAAGGTTGAAGGTTCATTGAGGGAGATCCTTATAGTATATTTATGTTGACCTTAGATGGGTTTCTCCTAAGTGGGGGAGTATGGTGTATGGTAAGGGAATTGGGAGTGAGATATCCTTATCTTTTCCATATGTGCTTATTCAAGCATAAAACTTAGAGTTCCTAGTATCTTGGTTTATGTTGGAGTATTTTGTGAAAAATGAGTTTCCAAATATTCTCCTTATGATATGAATGTTTTAGTTGAATTCTTGTTAAATGAGAAAATGAGTTTCCATGCATAGTATTTCTCATGTTCATGTGCATTTATGGTAGATTGTCTATTTGCTTCATGAGGTGAAATAGTGAGCATGCCAAAATTGTTATATGTGATTGATTTGTTGAGCATGCCTAATATGTTGTTGAGAAAGTTGCATGTTGAGCCTTTATGAGAAAGTTGCTTAAATGTTCCTTATTGAAAATGTTGATTGATTATGCTTTTATGACAAATTGTATGATGTGCTTAGTAATGTATCAAGACCCTCAAAATGAACTAAGGTGTCTAAAGCATCACATGTGCCTAAAACGATTATTGAAATGTTAATCAAGTATTTTGGAGCTTGTATAATTGATTTGAAGTGGTTTGGAGATCAAACATTCAAGAACGACCAAGACGTTTGAAAGTTTGACTTTAGACATACTAGTGTGTTCTAGTGTGCCTTTGTATGTTTTATTTGTTGTTTGGGGTCTTACATGATAGGTATGGATCCTAACTCGTATATGGATGTATTTAGGTTTAAAACATCCAGGAACAACTCCCCGAGGACCACCCAAAGGGTCCTTGAGGAGGACCCTAAGGCTTGCCAAAGACTGCCTAGGCAGTGTGCAATCGACCCTCATGCAGCATGACATCGTCGTTTCATCGACGGTTTGTTGCCATGCACGTGGATTAGACCTGTAGCTTTTCTGCCTGCACACTGCCAACTTAAAGAAGTGAATCAGAAATTCACCCCACGTCCTAATTGAACTATGGGTGGTTAATTTAGGTGTAAATAATTAATTTGAGTTAGTATATAAGCCTAAACTCTAATTTAGAATTCACTCTTTCAAATCAAACCTTCCCTCCCAAATATGAAACCCAAAAACCTCCATTGGAGACCATGCTCAAGAACAAGCTTTGGATGTCGATTCTTGGTGAATTCTTCTCTAATTTTCGTGGCTTATATTATGTTAAGGTATGGTAATCCTTCATCCTTAGATAATCTTCAATCTATGGAGTTCTTTCAATGCTTTTTCAAACATGATTGTAAGTCAAAACTCTCATCATTCAATCTAGCCATGGGTTCATTGATAATGTGATTTCAAAAGCATTCTAATGATAATTATATCATTAATATATGGTTTAAACATTATTTTCAATCCAATTCCATGAATAACCCATGATCTCTTTAACCTCTCAAATTAGGATATGATATGGGTCTTATGATCTTGAGTAGATGATGATTAAATTATGTTTAGATTGTAATGAATTGATTAGTTCTATATTCCTTTATGTCAATTGGTTATGAATTGTGGAAGAATTGATCAATGATGATCATTAGCTTGGAGATTTGGTAAGTAGACATATTTCTTCTAATTATCTTAGAATGTATATTGAATTGTGTTGATTGGTATGGTCCACTTATGGTGGCGGTGTTTACATTCTTGTAAATGTTTAAGTGTTATCATGTCCTTGGAGGCATTATATGAAATATGAATTAATATGATGATTTTCATGTTTAGGAAGTTGAAGGGTGTAGCCTTGATTCTAGTATCATGTCTAAGTGCATCGACGTTATGTGATGTGAAGTTATGTGTATACTCTTCTACACTAGTTGCATGATTTAGTTTCGTGGATGATGTTGTGTATATGTGATGATCATGTTAGGGTTAGGTGTGGTCAATATGGATAATGATGATGAATACTCTTTAAGCATGACCCCTACCTATGAAATCCCTATATGAATGTGTGATCAAAGTATGCTAGGAGTATTCAATTCTAATGTTAAATATGTTCTTGTCTCCTATGATGTAATGTGAGTGTGTGTAGTCTATAGTCCTTAATACTCTATATGTTTATGACTTGAGACTTGAGGAATGTTGTACATGTGTTGTAATCTTTAGAGGGTGGGTCCCTCAATATTATGGTATAGCCATTTTGTGATCATGTTGACCAATGTACAAACACAGACTTCATGCATGTTTATGAGTACAGTAGATTCATGATGACTAAGGAAATGATAGGTCTCCTATGCATCATTTCCTATTTCTATGCATATAAGTATATGATTAATGAAGTTATGAACATATGTGACTCGAGGTGTTTATGCGAAGGTAGATCTCATATATGTGTGCGCACACACAAACTTGTATGAAAGGTAGACTTATGTGAAAGGACATTCTCAGATGAATTAGGTTCTACGATGAAAGGATATTCTCATCTTAGAAACCATTGATCTATAGGATGTATGAATGAGCAACCTCCTAAAGCCTTCTTTATGAACTAATGTACTAATGGCTTAAATATGTTTAAAAAGTGAGTTTGAGCTTAGCACTGAGTGAACATGACGAATCAGAGTGGGGGATTCACGTTAGTAAGTCCGGTTCCCCACTAGAGAACCTTCACGTTTAGCAAGTCTAGGTTCCCAACATAGATGTTGTCTCATGAGATGGAAACCCCCACGCTATCAAGTCAAGGTTTCTAATATCAATCTCTATGGTCCATAACTACGTGCCCCCGTAGGTTTTAGCTATGTCGATCCACTAGAATTGCTATATGTATGATGGTCTTACCTTGGCAAGTAGTACCCTCTCTTTTTGGTGTGGGAGTAGAACACCGGATTCCATGTAGCTCACATGGTCTATGTCGGTTATTGCTATGTCTCCCATAGGTTAAGAAATGAACTAAGATAAGAATATGAACTCTAATTATAACTCTATGAGAAGTTTACTTAATATAGGTAGGACTATGGACCCTACCCATGCATTGCACTTGTGGACTTCAAGAAAGAATAGGATTGGAGCCTCTTATGAAATAAAGACTTATGTTATTCATGAATTGTATGAATGCATGTTAAATTAACTTTGTTATGCTAAGATATGAATTATGATTATGTATGTGAATTGCACTTATGTCTTCTAAATGAGTTTACTTAGTATGTCTGGGGGTATAGGACTCCATGTGTACAGTTCACAGGTAAGCTTGAAAAGGGGTTGTGAGGGTGGTTTACCTATTATATGAACTAAATTAGTTATGAATAAGGTTTTAGTAAAGGAAAGAGTCCTTATATGATACAATGAAGTATGTGTCTTTATGATTAGTTATAAATGAAGGTGGTATGACTTGTTGAGTATGCTATGCCTAGTCTACGGTGACTTGGGGGTTGTCTTTGGTGATGGTTCTTATGTGAAGTTTATGTCTATGATATGCTTATGACTTTGACAATATATGTGGTTGTGTTGATGAAGCATATTTAAGAAAGACTATCTTAGGTGGCCTCAAGGTGATACATTGTACTAATTACACTTGAGGGTTTCTTAAGGAAATAATTTACGGTAAAAAGAAAAGTAATGAGTTGTATGCAATGGAGTTGCCTCAAAATGTATTAAGCGGCCTTATATGATATTATGAGTAGTGTACATGTCTTTATGATATATGTGCACTATGTGTGGTTGTATGTGCCAATTTTCATGAAGTTTACTAAAAAGACATGTTGCATAATTTCAAATGAAATGTCCTCTTTAAATGCATGTTTTTGCATGTATTCCATACTTACTGCATTCTTGTACAAATACCATTCTTCTTTATCGTTTTACACAAAGTGTAGGTCGTGATGGCTAGAGGATGTCTCCTAAGTGAAGGGCTTGGATAGATCTCCCAAGTTCAAGTAAAAGGATCCTTATGATTCAAGAATTGCCTATGTAAAGATTTTGTCTAAGTTTATGTAATAGTTTAGACTTATATTTTATGTTTTTAAGGGTCGTGTCTTCTATTTATTGAGTTGTGTCCATGATGGCAAAGAGACTTAGAGTCTACTTATGCACTTATGATACTTTCATATATATATGAAATGATCATTATAGCATATGATGTTCTATGAAAAGTTTTAAATTTTCCGCTATTTTTATGATTATGCAATGAAAGATGTATAAGGGATTGTATAAGACCTCCGGGAGGTCAAGTACGCCGTGTTACTTCTAGGGAGTGCTCCCTGGATGTGACAAACATTGTGTCAGAGCATAAGGTTATAGAAAATTGTTTTATGGTCCAAATTATCGTATTGCCACGTCTAGTAGAGTCTCGTTCATTGGTTGTTAGTCGCAACACATCTATGAGCGGGAGGCTATAGGATGATAGAGTTACAATTTCTTCACTACTCTTGTGTCGTTCCATAGAACTTAACTCTATATGATCTCTCTCGTATGTTTCCTTGTCCGTGATATTTTAGATGTGATTGCTTTGAAGGAATGATGTCTCAAAGCTTGAAGGAGAAAAGGTGATGTCACATCCGGGGAGCACCCACTAGACGTAACCTGCGTCGTCGTCCTCTTCGAGGACTAAGACTAGCCTCTTAGCATGCATCATTACATTCATAGGTCAAAAATACGGAAAATTTAAAAACTTTTACTACTTCTACATTGAGGTTTACATAGATCTCTGCATATACATAGTATATATTCATATCAATTATACATAGACCCTTCGTATAGGAAGAATACATAGTCTTCTACTTTTATTGCACATACAAATATATAAGATAGAACATAGTCGTAAAGATTGTCTCATCTCATAACCATCTATAACGATCATAGCAATTTGGGCATAGCCCTACATGAATGTAAAGAAGCCAACACATATAGGCTTATACAAATTCTTACTCAAATAAAAATTGAAAGAAAATAACAGTCTTAAAAGTAAAGCAACTTCATAAGATAGATACCGGCATCGGCCTCTGAAAGTGAGGACCTACCCACTTGGATGGTAGAGAATATCCAAGTCTTCTTCAAGTCGTCTCGAATGAGCCTTCAATGACCAGAACCTAAAATGTTTGGGAAAAAGGGAGAAAATGGGGTTAGTACGCCACTTGTATTAAGTATGAGACCATATGCACATATAAGATCAAATCATGCTAAAAAGGGGACCTTTAGTTAAACCGTGCCATTTTACCTTTTGAAAAGTCTTATGCATAGTCAAGCAAGCCATACCAAGAAACAAGACATATTCATTAAATCAAAGCAAGTAATATGCATATCAACATACTTGAGTCCATATTCTAATACAACCCTATCATCAAGGAATAACATCACAAGCATGGATAAGAATATATCATGTCATAGTAAGCAAGACAAGTACTCATGAACCCTCATCAAGTCAACAAGTGCAATGACTAAGCAAAGCCCCATAACCCTACTCAATCAAGTGACCCAACAAGAAACCATAACCAATGCCCAACTTCACATAATATAACTTTTTAGGATATATAACATCATACTTTAACAATATAGACCGAATACATGTTCATAAGAATAACCATCAACATATATTATCATCTACATGTAAAGTCACGATATTATCATAAATTTCATTCATTATCATACATAATATGAACCTCCTAAAGCTTCCATCAAGGCAAACTAGTGCAAGGCCTAGGTAGAGTCCCATACCCGTACCTAGGCTAAGTCAAACCTCTCAAGTCACCCTAGTTGGTTTATACTTTATTAATTCATTTTAGTTTAGGGAACACTTGCCTTAACCGATATAGACCACAAGAGTTCTGTTTGGAATCCGAATTTGTAAAATCTTACACCAATGGAAGGTGGTCTACCGTCAAAGGTAAAACCTAACATGAACATAACATCTAGGTAGATCCACTAGCTAGTATTCCTATGGTGGAAATATAGTTTAAGGAACTTGGGGCCATCTTGGAAATATCACTCTACACCCTATTTGGGTCATGAGTCTATCCACCCCGTGAGGACCGTAGTGAACCCTACCTTCCCTATTTGGAAAAGTGTCACCCCCTCAATTACAAGATCACTCGGTGATAAGCTAGAGTCCCTTTTTGAAATGTCATTAAGTCTTTATTAACAATCAGAACTTAGTTTAGGTAATAGGTTCTAGCCCTTGTATAATCATCATCATCATAGCTCAATGATAATTGCATGAGTATGGCATTTTCATTACAATTCATATAAGTGAGGTAAGCACATTTACATATTCATTCATGATAAGGCACATTGGTAGTCATCACCATCCTTATAAAATTTAAATCTTAATCAAACTTACATTATATTGAAGACATTTCAATTCAACATCATACCACCCTACCAATCCTAATACAAGGTATACTCGAACACAACTTCATGACTTAATCACAGTTAACCGTAATTGGAAGTAAAGAATAGGGTTCATAAGACATACCAAGTCTCCTTCATAACTCATCATCAGGGTCTTACCATCAACCCTTAGTTCCACCCTATTAGTTCATAAAGTCATCATAATTCAATAACCAACATGATCACAAGGCTAGAAGAATCACTACATCACAATTCAATACTAGTTCAAAGCTTAAGACAGGATACTTATGTAAATTCATCATAACCTAGATCACTTCTCAAGAACTATCATGAAACACTACAATTCACCCTAACTAATTCATTATTAGCATAAAAATATCATCTAGTAGTAATTCAACCAATAGTAAAGTCAATTAAACCAATATAACCTAATTCACATCAAGATCATAACCTAGGAATAGGGGATAAGGGTCATCTTCAACAAACTAGAATAAACCATCAAGATATATCATAATTAAGTTAGAATACATGTTAATCTATCCATAGTATACTAAATAAATCATAAACAAACAAATTCGTAACATTAATTTTGAGTTTAGATGAAACCCATTTGAAAACTCAACTTTTGAAATTTACTTTGATGGAGCCCTTTGAGGAAAGAGGTCTCAAAGGTGAATTACATCCCATACATTAACATTTGATGAAGATTTTATGTTGAAATCGTCCATTTACTGCCCCCAAAACCCTCTCCTAGCTTGGTCTTCAATGGTGTCTTCTAATAGAGAGAGAAAGAAGAGAGAAGGAAGAGAGTTTTGTTTTGTGAGTTGTAATTAGTTTAGTGGGGTTGGGGTCTTTATATGGGGGGTTAATTAAGTTAATTCGACTTACCTTAACCCCTAACTAGCCACCAAACCCTTTTATTAATTAATTATGACTTAGTAAAAAATGTGAAAGAATTACATGCCCTATCGATGAGACCACGATCGACGGATCGTTGGCCCATCTACGGCCAGGCCCTCCCTCCATGCTGCACATTCATGGTTTTGGTCAGAGACTTGTGCAGGAGAGGTCTCCACAATTTTGGCTAACTTTTGGTGGACGGTTGGAAACAACGCCCCATCGATCCACACAGGAATAGTCGACTGCCTCTCGTGGGAGCACACTGCCCAGGCAGTGTTGACTTCAACGTGTGAGGGTCCTCCTCAGGGGCCCATGGATAGTCATTGGGGAGTCTTACCCAGAAGTTTCTACCATGAATCAACTTAAACACATGTTAGACACCATTCCACCAAATTTTATGCATTTTCGACTCCTAGAAGCAAGTCAAATAGGCTAAGGCACGCTAGTACCTCTTTGAACTAATTTCCGGACGTCATGGACGTTCTTGGATGTTTTGATTTCTAAACTCCCTAAATGACGTATATTAATTATAATGGACCTTAAAATAGTTTCTATACTTCATTACACTTACGTTAGGCTCTACGACACGTCTTGGATTTTCGAAGTGTTACATGTTAGTTTTTTATGCTTACTTTGGTTTTGTGGCTTGATGAGTATTTATGAAGGTGAAGATTGATATGTCTTGATTTGATGCCATTTATGGCCATATTTGATTTATGATAATTGATATATAATGTTGAAAAGCTATGATATGATATTCTTCTAGCTTGTTGAGAGTTCTTATAGTTGAATGGAGTTCCCTTTGGAATGATGGGTTGTATATGGTTATGTATTATATAGTGTAATGTTATTAAATAGGCTTGGCATGTTTTTGAGAAAAGTGGTAAATGGTGAAAGAGGGATGTTGCCCTTATATATGTGTAATGCCTTATAGTTTCCATTCTGTGGATTGGACTCTTTTGTATAGACTTGCTCCTAAGGAAGGAAGATGGGTGTTGAACCTAGTAAGGAATTGTGGAGTATGCTAGTTAATGGTACAAACCCTAACAATTAGTTGAGAAGTCCCTATATGAACGTATTTTAAGATTGGGGAAAAAGGGAGAAAGGTTTTTATTCCATAAGTTGGGATTATGTTGTTCCCTAACGATTGCTTTCTTAATGCCTTCGTGTCCCTCACGTGATCATATCCTACCCTCTTCTCCCTTTCCCTTTCGGGATGAGGAGGCCTATGAGCCGTTAGTGGCTAGAAGATCTCCGGTTCCTTTCGAGACTTTCACTGCTCATTGGTGAGCGTAAATGAAGCAAGGCCATGCGCACTAAGGCTCAGAAAGTTACCAACTGACTAAAGACAGAATCCTGAGCGAGCCGAGCGCGTATCCCCTGAGTACGATGCCCTAGAGCTATTGCCAGATTGACTTAGAGGGTACTATGTACCCCTCAACTCTCAAGGAGAAAGAGAAAATTGTTGGTTATCTACTCTGAAGTGGTTAGTTGACTTTTAAGATTGATCTTAAGTATGGACATTCGAGGTAGTGCCTAGTTTTACCTAGGCACGGTTGGTTGGATGTTTCCACAAAAAAGGTAATGACCCTTGTAGGTTTGTTTGTGACTTGCTTTTACCTTGGTGGATAAGGGCATGAAGTCATGAATATGTGATTAGGTTTACCCTAAGTGGGGGAGAATGTTCCTAGATGGTAAGGTTATGAATGCCTTAATGGTCCTCTTTTGAGTTCCTTTAGACTTCCCTTTGTTATAAATCAATTTGGGTGATGGTTATGGAGGGGAGTAAACTAGTAACTCAATTGTGATTCTTTGGATTTCCTCACCTAGTGGAGTGTGATTTAATAACTAAGTGGAAGATATTTATTTCCTGACAGATGGAAAGAGGTTATGATAAGAAAAGGTTGCATAAGCTTGATCCCAAGAGGGGGATGTGTGCTTGACTAGAAAGATTGGTGAGTCCAAGTTTCTAACGTTCCTAACAATGAGCTGGGTGAAATTAGAGCTTAACATGTGTGTAATGATGGCTTAAAATCTTAAAATGGTTAATAATAGTGTTCATAGTAAGTATATAAAGTTTGGAAGTGTTGGTAGGTCAAACGTCCAAGACGTCCGGAAACTAGTCAAAATTGAACTAGTGTGTCATAGTGTTTTGTAGTAGAGTTTTGGGGGATGGTTTGTAACACTCCAAAATGCCATGACTTAGACTAGATCTTAATCTATTAAATGATGTTTAAAATGACGTTTCCAGACCTATATTAATGTAATAAGTTCATTTGGAAAAGTTTAGAGCCAAAACATCAGAGAAACACCTTGATGTCCGGAAACTAGCTAATCTGAACTAGTTGACGTCCCTATGGTTGGTGAAGGTTTAGAGGTGTCAAATGGAGTCCAAAACTTTTAAAGATACCTTGTATAGGTAGTATGTAGTACAAAGGGTCCAAACGTTCGATAACGACACCCCAAGGACCACGCGAAAGGTCCTTGGGGAGGACCCCAACATGGGTAGGCAGGCTGCCAAAGCAGACTGCGCGCACAACATTGAGACTTGAGGTGTACGACGCGAGGATGTCACGCAGGCTACTGCATCAAGAATTGAAAGGAAGCCTCGCGATGCGAGTCTTACATGCACATCACTACCTCAACCAAAATTTAATAAAAATGACGGGATTTGGCCCCGCGACACGCAGCCACTTCCCATAATCGTTAAAGTCGTATTTTTGGTAATTTAACTTCTTAAAAAGACCCATTTAAGTTGAGGGTCTTTTGGTTAATTCATAGGACGATTATATATTTATATTAGGTCAGTCTTAGACCACTTTTACACGTCTAAATAAGATTCAAACGAAAATTCTCTCATCTCTCAAGAAACGCTCTCTTTTCCAAACCTCATTGAAGAACAAGAAGAGCTTAAGGAAGAAGACGAAGACTTCAAGCTTTTCATCTAATTTTTGTGGATTCTTCATCTATAAGGTATGGGTTTTTAACTCTTGGGATTCCTTTCCCCAATAGGTCCTTTCAAAGTTATGTTTTCAAGAATTTCAAATACTAGGGATTTTACTCTATAAAACGGATTTTCTTCCTAACTCTAGATTTATGATTTTTGATGAAAAGTAATCGTTTTCCATGGTTGAATAAGCACGAATTTGTTGAGTATTTGACCTGTAATATTAGATTTTCGTGTGAAGCATATTTTTATATAGATGACGGTTTTGTATGGTTGTTTCTACTACTTATGATATTAAAACATTGGGATTGGGACTAAAATTAGAATGAACTCTTAAATGACCCTTTCCCTTATCCTACATTATGCATTGATCTTGTATATGATTTGAAGAGTTGTTCTTGATTATTCTATTAAGTATTTCACTATGTTATGGTTATGAATGTTTTAAGTTGAATTTAAGTTCTTGAATAAGGTTCTTGGAAGAAAGAGGTAAGTCTTCTAAAGTTGTGATAACTCTACAATGTTTATGTTAGCCTATAAATCATGATGCTATGTTATGGAAGTATGTATGATGTTTCTATGTGTATATGTTGGGATATGAACATGTTATTTGTGAGATCATGATAAGAACATGATAAATGCAAGTTACGATATTATCTTATATGCTTTACACAAGATGACTATGTTATGTTAATCTCACAAACGAAGGGTTAGAATGAAAGGAAATTCTCATCTAATACTAAACAGCTAATGATCATGTTTATGCAAGGAGTTAATCTCTTATGACCTATGATAAGTTATTATAAAAGACAACTTAAAGTTTATTCAAGAAAGCGACTTAATCTATGCACCGATGAACTAGCTATGAGATGTATCCCTTCCCTAGTTGGAAGGTAGGTCACAATGACTCTCATGAGATTGAGGCTTCCATGTAATGTGGAACTATGGGTCTCTAATACATATCCTAGTTCTTGAACTACGTTGCCACCATAGGATACTAGCTAGTGGATACAGCAAGAAATCTTTGTCATGTTAGCTTCTACTTTGGCCGGTAGACCACCTTCTTTCGGTGTGGGGTTTTATGACACCATATTCCATGTTTTGCTCACATGGTCTATGTAGGTTAAGGCGAATGTTCCCTCATGTAAAATGAAAAACAAGTAAATGGATGTTGACTAGGGTTACTTGAGAAGTCTAGTTAGTATAGGTAGGGGTATGGGACTCTACCTAGACATTGCACAAGTTTACTCTAAGGAAAGTCCTAGAAGATTGTTCTTATGTAATATGATAACGTGAAAGATATATGTTTATGATACATTATGTTACTCTTATATGATGTTGGTCGTTATGATGAATATGTTATTGGCTTATATTGTTATATCAAATGATGACTACTTATGTTACAAGTAGTATTAAACAAAGCTTTACTTATGGTCTCCTATCTTATCTACTTGGTTGTGTGGGGTTATGGGCTTCACATGACCATTGCACTTGTAGGTTCAGGATTATATCATTGGTAAGTGTATGTATGTTATGTTTATATGATATATTTAATATGAAATTTTAACATGACTCCATGATGATATGTCTTGATTATGATCATGCTTTAAGTTGATGGAACGCTTAACTTGTATATGTTATATGATATGTGCCTTGAAGACTTTATATGACTTAGAATGTTTTCAAAAAAAATTATAAAAGATTTTTTTTTATGCATGTCCTTAAGTGTTATGTGCATATACCGATACTTAGTACATGTGGCGTACTAACCCCATTACTTTATATTACTACAATTTTAGGTTCCGGCTATTGAAGTTTAATGAGGTAGAATTGAAGAATCTTGGAACTATTTCTTCAAGTCTTGGTAGGTCCTCATGTTCGGGGATGCTATCTTTTCAACATTCTAGCTTATCCAGATTTTTAGTAGTTTTTAAGAATACGCTATTTCCATTATGTTCTTCTGGATTCTTTTGTATTAAGTTGTATATGGCATATTGACTATATATTGGCTAAGTCCAGATTTGCACTCTTTAGATGGTTTAATATATGTGAGACAAGTTTTTAGAATATCGTATGTCTTTATAAATGTTAAGTATGAAGTCTAAGAATACTTCACATATTATATAAATGTTTTAAATTTTCCGTAATTTTACTGATCACATGTTATGACGAATGGTAATGGCTTGTCTAAGTCCTTTGAGAGGACGACGACGACGGTCTCATCTAGGGTATGCTCTCCGGGTGTGACAAACTTTGTATCAGAGCATGAGGTTAAATATCCTTAGGATCAATGTCTCACTAAACCACATAACATAGTGTCTTGTTCATGGTTGTGAAGCATGCCACAATTGTGGACGAGGGGCTATGTGATGATTAGGAAACTTCTCTTTTCTTGGTACTCCTATGTCGTGCCTTTTGAGTTTTGATACTATGTGTTGTTTAAAATCTAATCCCTTTATTGTGGTATTAGGCGATGAACACAAGAAAGACAACCTCTAGAAGAGTAGGAGAAGAGATTGTGAATGTGGGAGCTACTCCCCAAGGAAATCGAAATGCTTCTCAAGTGCAAGCTGCTGCAAATGTCAAGTTCCGGTGAATACACCGGCTATGACGGATGGTGAGGTAAGGGCATTCCTGTTCCAAATGGCCCAAGCCATCACCACCCAAGCCCAGGCAATAACGACATAAGCTAAAAGAGATGTTGTTTCTCGAGAGAACTAACATGCTAGTACAATGACTAGCCGTTTGAGAGATTTTACGAGAATGAATCCTCCCATGTTCCTTGGATCAAAAGTTGATAAAGACCCCCTATATTTCCTTGATGAGGTCTACAAGATTTTGTTTTCTATGTGGGTGAGTACTACTGAGAAGGATGAGCTTGATGCCTATCAACTCAAGGATATGGCTCAGAGATGGTATAATTAGTGGAAGGATAGTAGGGTTTTAGGAGGTGGTCCCGTGACTTGGGAGATCTTTAAAAAGACCTTTCTTGATAGATTCTTCTGAAGGGAGCAAAGAGAAGTTACGATAGAGGAGTTCATCAACCTTAATCAAAGAGGTATGAGTGTCAAGGAATACTCCTTAAAGTTCATTAAGCTGTCCAAATATGCTTCTTCTTTGGTTTCTAATGCTAGGGATGAAATGAGTCGTTCTGTAACAGGCGTATACGAAGAGCTTCAAGAAGAATGTCGTGCAGCCATGCTTAATGACAATATGAATCTTTCTAGGTTGATTGTTCATGCTCAAAAGGTTGAGGAAAGTCGTCTTAGGAAGAGGAATAGGGAAGCTAAGAAGGCAAAGTCTTTTGAAAGTGGTTCTTCTAAAAGTAGGCTTGATGTTCAAGACAAGCCTGAGTTTAAGAAGAGGTTTTCAAACCAGGTTCCTTCAAATTTCTGAAAGAATCACAATGATAGAGGTTCTAATCATAAACCTCAAAAAGGGATAAATGTTGATCCACCAAGAGAAAGACCAACTTGTTGTAAGTGTGGTAAGAAACATGTGGGTGAATGTCTTGTAGGGACTAATAGTTTCTATGGTTGTGCCAAAGGTGTCCATATGGTGAAAGATTGTACTAATGTGAGAATTCAAAGTAAGGGAAATGTCCAAACTCAACCAAGAGGTCCTAGTTCTGAAGCTCAATAAAGGAACCGTTTCTATGCACTCAAGGCTAGGGGTGAACAAGAAAGCTCTCCCAACGTTGTGACATGTATGTTACAAGTTTTCTCTGTTAATTTTTATGCTTTGCTTGACCCTGGTGCTACCCTTTCTTTTGTTACACCTTTGGTAGCTAGGAAGTTTGATGTACTTCCTGATGTTTTGATTGAACCTTTTTTCGGTATGTACCCCAATGGGTGACTCCGTATTTGAAAAGATAGTCTATAAGAAATGTCTTGTAATGCTGACCAATAGAGTTACTCTTGTTGATTTGGTAGAACTGGACATGTTTTATTTTGATATCATGTAGGGTATTGATTGGCTTCATGATTGTTTTGCTTCCATAGATTGTAGGACAAGGGTAGTGAAGTTCCAATTTCCTAATGAACCCAATTTAGAGTGGAAGGGGGGAAATTCTATAGCCAAGGGTTGTATATATCATGTGGTGAGAGTTAAGGACCAAGAATGTGAAACTCCTTCTATTGAGTCAGTCCCAGTAGTGAGAGTATTCCCAAAGGTTTTTCCTAATGACCTTCCACGAATTCCTCCCGAAAGGTAAATTGACTTTGGCATTGACTTATTACCGGATACGAATCCCATTTCAATTCCTCCATATAGGATGGATCCGGCTGAATTGAAAGAGTTGGAGATCCAACTCAAAGATTTACTAGACAAGGGTTTCATTCAACCTAGTATTTCTCAATTGGGTGATCCAGTCTTGTTCGTTAAGAAAAAGGATGGATCCCTTAGAATGTGCATTAATTATCACCAACTCAATAAGGTCACCATAAAGAACAAGCATCCCCTCCCTAAGATTGATGATCTATTTGATCAACTCCAAGGTGCTAGCTACTTTTCAAAAATTGACTTAAGGTTGGGATATCACCAACTTAGGGTGAGAGGTGAAGATGTTCCAAAAACAGCTTTCAGAACTAGATATGGTCACTATGAGTTTCTAGTTATGTCTTTTGGGTTAACAAATGCCCCAGCGACGTTTATGGACCTAATGAACAGAGTTTTCGAGATTACCTCAACTCGTTTGTGATTGTGTTCATTAATGATATTTTGATATACTCCAAGAATGAAGATGAGCATGAGAGTCACTTGAGGTTTGCCTTGCAAGTCCTCAAAGAACACAAACTTTATGCCAAATTTAGCAAGTGTGAATTTTGGTTAAGGTTAGTTGTTTTTCTTGGCCATATTATCTCTGATGATGGTGTAGAGGTTGATTTGAAGAAGACAGACGCTGTCAGAAATTGGCCTATAGCTTATACTCACACAGACATAAGGAGTTTCTTGAGTCTAGCCGTTTATTATAGAAGATTTGTTGATTGATTTTCATCTATTGCTTCTCCTTTGACTGCCTTGACCCAAAAGAAGGTGAAGTTTGAATAGTCGAAAGCTTGTGAGAAAGGTTTTCAAGAGATGAAAGATAAGCTTACCTTCGCTCCGGTGTTGACCGTACCGGAGGGTAATAAAGGCTTTGTAGTGTATTGTGATGTTTGCCGAATGGGATTGGGATGTTTCCTCATGCAACATGGCAAGGTGATTGCTTATGACTCTAGGCAACTCAATGTTCATGAGAAGAATTACGCAACTCATGATCTAGAGTTAGCTGCTATAGTTTTTGCATTGAAAATATGGAGGCATTACTTGTATGATGTGCATGTTGATGTGTTTACTGACCATAAAAGTCTTCAATAAGTGTTTACACAAAAGAAGTTGAACCTCCGACAGAGAAGATGGTTAGAACTATTGAAGGATTACGACATGAGTGTCCTTTACCACCCTCGAAAAAACAATGTGGTTGCAGATGCTTTGAGTAGTATGACTATGGTTAGTGTGTCTCATGTGGATGAAGAAAGGAAATAACTTGTGAAGGATGTTCACAGATTGGATCGCTTAGGTGTGCGGTTAGAAGATTCTCGAAATGGTGTTTTTATGGTCCATCATAACTCTGACTCATCATTAGTAGTTGATGTAAAATCTAAGCAACATCTTGATCCTTTGTTGATTGAGTTGAAGGAATCGGTACTTAGTAAGCGCAATGAGTGTCACACCCGGGGAGCATACCCCAGATGAGACCGGCATCGTCGTCCTATCAGAGGACTCAGACAAGCCCTTAGCATTCGTCATAACATGTGATTAGTAAAAATTGCGGCAAATTAAAACATGTACATTCTACTTGAAGTATACTTAAACTTCATACTTAACATTCATAAAACATACGATATTCTGAAAATTGTCTCACATATATAAAACCATCTAAAGAGTGCAAATATGGACTTAGCCAATATATAGTCAATATGCCACATAGGCCTTAATACAAAAGAATCGAAAAGAAAATATATGGAAGTAGAATATTCTTAAAACTACTAAGTCTTTATAAGATGGAAAATGAAAGATAGCATCCCCGAACATGAGGACCTACCAAGACTATGAGAAAGAGTTCCAAGCTTCTTCAAATGGACCTCCTTAAACTTCAATAGCCGGAACCTACAGTTGTAGTAATATAAAGTAATGGGGTTAGTACGCCACATGTACTAAGTATGGGTATATGTACATAACACTTAAGGACATGCATTAAAAAGTACCATTTATCATCTCTTTAGAAAACATGCTAAGTCATATGAAAGTCTTCAATGCACATACCATATAACATACAAAAGTTAAGGATTCCATCAAACTTAAACCATGATCATAATCAAAGACATATTATCATACAGTCATGTTAACATTACATATTCAAAGGATCATAGATCATAACACAAAAAACACTTACCAAAGATCTCATCCCCAACCTACGAGTGCAATGGTCATGTGAAACCCCATAACCCCACACAACCAAGTAGATAATATAGGAGACCATGAGTAAAGCTTTGCTTCATATAACTTGTAACATAAGTAGCCATCACTTCATATAGCAATATAACCAAATAACATATTCATCATAATGACCAACATCATATAAGAGTAACATCATGTATCATAACCATCATACCTTTCATGTTATCATATAACATAAGAACAATCTCATAGAAATTCCCTTAGAGTCAACTTATGCAATGTCTAGGTAGAGTCCCATACCCCTATCTATACTAATTAGACTTCTCAATTCATCCTAGTCGACGTTCATTTACTTGTCTTTCATTTTACATGAGAGAACATTAGCCTTAACCGACATAGACCATGTGAGCTAAACATGGAATCCGGTGTCATAACACCCCACACTAAAAGAAGGTGGTCTACCGGCCAAAGTAGAACCTAACATGACATAGATTTGTAGGTGGATCCACTAGCTAGTATCCTATGGTGGAAACATAGTTCAAGAACTAGGAGATATATTAGAGACCCATAGTTCCACATTACATGGCAGCCTCAATCTCATGAGAGTCATTGTGAACCTACCTTCCAACTAGGGAAGGGACACCTCTCATATCTAGTTCATCGGTACTTAGCTTAAGTCTCTTTCTTGAATAACCTTTAAGTTGTCTTTTATCATACACTTATCATAGGTCATAGGAGATTAACTCCTTGTATAAACATGATCATGAGTTCTTTAAGATTAGATGAGAATTTCCTTTCATCATAACCCTTCATATGTGAGATTAACGTAACATAATCACCTTGTGTAAAGCATGCAAGAGGATATCATAATCTTGCATTTTTGTATTATTATCATGATCTCACAATTTACATGTTTGTGGCCCATCATAATCACATAGCAACATCATACATACTTCTATATAATAGCATCATGACTTATAGGCTAATATAAATCTTGTAGAGTAATCACAGCTTTAGAAGACTTACCTCTTGCTTCCAAGAACCCTATTCAAGAAATTACGTTCAACTTACAACATTCATAAACATAACATAGACAAAAACTCAATAGAATAAATAAGAACAACTCAAAAAATCATATACAAGATCAATGCATAATGTAGGATAAGGGTAACTCCATTGGAAAGCATCACACGACATTTCCTGTAGACTCTTTTTCCAACTACAGAGTCACCCATTGGGGTACAAACTAAAAAGGGCTCAATCAAAACATCGGGAAGTACATCAAACTTCCTAGCTACCAAAGGTGTAACAAAAGAAAGGGTAGCACCTGGGTCAAGCAAAGCATAAACATTAACAGAGAAAACTTGTAACATACCCGTCACAACGTCGGGAGAGCATTCTTGTTCACCCCTAGCCTTGAGTGCATAAAAATGGTTCTTTTTTAGAGCTTCAGAACTAGGACCTCTTGGTTGAGTTTGGCTATTCTCTTTACTTTGACTTCTCACATTAGGACAATCTTTCACCATATGTCCACCTTTTCCACAACCATAACAACTATTAGTCCCTACAAGGCATTCACCCACATGTTTGTTACCACACTTACCAGAATTTTGTCTTTCTCTTGGTAATCTAGGATCTGAATCGGAACCTCTTCCTGACTTGGCAATCTAGGATCTCAACTTTCTGACTTGGCAATCTAGGATCTGAATCGGAACCTCTTCATAGGAGAGGCTCTCATCCACTCCTAAACCGTCTATAGGCAGAATGGATACCGGGTCGCCTATGCATTTCTTGAGCATAGAAACATAAAACACCGTATGAACTGAAGCTAGTTCACTAGGTAGTTTCAACTCATAAGCAACCTTTCCAATTTGTTGTAAGACCTCATAAGGACCAACATATCGGGGACTCAACTTTCCCTTTCTACCGAATCTATCACCCCTTTCATAGGTGAAATCTTCAAGTAGACATGATCACCTATTTGAAACTCAAGATCTCTTCTTCTATTGTCGGCCTAAGATTTTTGACGACTATAGGGTGTCTTCAATCTATCTCTTATGATTCGAACCTTCACTACAACCTCATATATAATCTCTTGACCAAAGAGTGAGGACTCACCAACCTCAAACCATCCAATCGGAGATCTACATCTTCTACCATAAATAGCTTCAAATGTGCAATGGAAATGCTCGAATGATAGCTATTGTTGTAAGAGAACTAAATCAAAGGTAAGTGATCATCCCAACTTCCCTTGAAATCAATGACACATGCTCTTAACATGTCCTCAAGGGTCTGAATGGTACGCTCCTCTTGACCATCCGCTTGAGGATGAAAAGTGGTACTAAGTTTCACTTGTGTACCTAAACCCTTTTGGAAAAGCCTTCCAAAAATGAGAAGTGAATTGGCTCCTCTATTCGAAATGATGGACAAAGGAATCCCATGAAGACTCACAATCGCATTAATGTAGATTCTTGCATAATGTTCAGTAGTATAAGTAGACTTAACAAGAATAAAATGGGAAGATTTGGTCAACCTATCCACAATAACCCATATATAATCATTTTGTTTTGGGTTCGAGGCAACCCAACAAAAAAGTCCATATTGATGGGTTGGCACTTCCATCTAAGAACATCTATGATTTGAGTTAAACCACCCGATTTAAGATGCTCAGCTTTAACTTGTTTGCAATTTGGATACTTAGCAAAAAACTCTTCTATGTCCCTCTTTACACCATCCCACCAATAGACCTCTTCAAGGTCATGATACATTTTGGTGACACCCGGATGTATAGAATAGCGAGAACCATGGGCTTCTTCGATAATTTGATTTCTCAAATCCTCTATATCTGGTACACATAATCTCCCTTGGTACCTTAGAACACCATCCCCCCTTGGGAGAATGACTCGTTGAGCTTACTAAGTACTGATTCCTTCAACTCCATCAATAGAGGATCAAGATATTTCTTATATTTCACCTCCACCACTAATGATGAGTCGGAGTTATGATGGACCATAAAACCACCAATTGGAGAATCTTCTAACCGCACACCTAAGCGATCCAACCTATGAACATCTTTCAAAATTTCTTTCATCTGTTCTTCCACAGGAGACACACTACTCATAGTCATACGACTGAAAGAATCCGCAACCAAATTGGCTTAGTCAGGGTGGTAAAGGACACTCATGTCATAATCCTTCAACAATTGTAACCATCTTCTCTATCGAAGATTCAACTCCTTTTGTGTAAACACATATTAAAGACTTTTATAGTAAATACGTCAACATGCACACCATACAAACAATGCCTCCATATTTTTAAGGCAAAAACTACAGTGGCTAAACCAAGATCATGAGTTGGGTAATTCTTCTCATGAACTTTGAGTTTCCTAGAAGCATAAGCTATCACCTTACCATGCTGCATAAAGACACATCCCAAGACCACTCAGGAAGCATCACAATACACTACAAAGTCTTCATTACCCTCCGATAAAGTCAACACTCTAGCGGAGGTAAGCTTTTCTTTCAACTCTTGAAAACCTTTCTCACAAGCTTCCGACCACTTAAACTTCACCTTCTTTTGGGTCAAAGCTGTCAAAGGAAAAGCAATGGAAGAAAATCCATGAACAAACCTTCTATAATACCCGGGTAGACCCAAGAAACTCCTTATGTGTGTGGGAGTCAAAGGTCGAGGCCAATTTCTAACCGCATCCGTCTTCTTCGGATCAACCTCTACGCCATCACAAGAGATAATATGGCCAAGAAAAGCAACTGACCTTAACCAAAATTCACACTTGCTAAATTTGGCATAAAGTTGGTGTTCTTTGAGGACTTGCAAGGCTAATCTCAAGTGATTATCACGCTCATCTTTATTCATAGAGTATATTAATATATCATCAATGAACACAATCACAAATGAGTCTAGGTAGTCTCAAAAAACTCTATTCATTAAGTCCATAAACTCTGTCGGGGCATCTGTTAACCCAAAAGACATAACTAGAAATTCAAGGTGACCATATCTTGTTCGGAAAGCTATTTTTGGAACATCTTCATCTCTCACCCTAAGTTGGTGATATCCCGACCTTAATTCAATCTTGGAAAAATAACTAGCACCTTGGAGTTGATCAAATAGATCATCAATCCTAGGGAGAGGATACGTGTTCTTTATTGTGACCTTATTAAGTTGACGATAATCAATGCACATTCTAAGGGACCCATCCTTCTTCTTAACAAAGAAGACCGGAGCACCCCATGGAGAAATAATAGGTTGAATGAAACCCTTATCTAGTAATCCTTGAGTTGGAGCTTCAACTCTTTCAATTAAGCTGGAGCCATCCTATATGGAAGAATTGAAATGGGATTCGTATCCGATAACAAGTCAATGCCAAAGTCAATTTCCCATTCGGGAGGAACTCCTGGAAGTTCATTAGGAAAAACCTCTGGGAATTCTCTCACTACAGGGACTTACTCAATAGAAGGATTTTCACATTCTAGGTCCTCAACCCTCACCACAGGGTATAAAATACCCTTGGTTATCATCTTACAAGCCTTCAAACAAGAAATGATTTGACCCCTTGGCATAAAATTTCCCCCCTTAATCTCTAAATGGGTTCATTAGGGAATTGATACTTCACTACCCTTGTTCTACAATCTATGGAAGCAAAACAATCATGAATCCAATCCATACCCAAGATGATATCAAAATCAAACATGTCAAGTTCTACCAAATCAACAAGAGTAACTCCATTGGAAAGCATCACACGACATTTCCTATAGACTCTTTTTCCAACTACAGAGTCACCCATTGGGGTACAAACTAAAAAGGGCTCAATCAAAACATCGGGAAGTACATCAAACTTCCTAGCTACCAAAGGTGTAACAAAAGAAAGGGTAGCACCTGGGTCAAGCAAAGCATAAACATTAACAGAGAAAACTTGTAACATACCCGTCACAACGTCGGGAGAGCATTCTTGTTCACCCCTAGCCTTGAGTGCATAAAAATGGTTCTTTTTTAGAGCTTCAGAACTAGGACCACTTGATTGAGTTTGGCTATTCCCTTTACTTTGACTTCTCACATTATGACAATCTTTCACCATATGTCCACCTTTTCCACAACCATAACAACTATTAGTCCCTACAAGGCATTCACCCGCATGTTTGTTACCACACTTACCAGAATTTTGTCTTTCTCTTGGCGGATCAACATTTCTTCCCTTTTGAGGTTTAGGATTAGAACCTCTATCTTTGCGATACTTGGAGAAAGTTTAAGGAACTTGGTTTGAAAACATCTTCTTAAACTTAGGCTGCTCTTGAACATCAAGCCTACTCTTAGAAGAACCACTTTCAAAAGACTTTGCCTTCTTAGCTTCCCTATTCCTCCTCCTTAGATGACTCTCCTCAACCTGTTCAGCATGAACCATCAACCTAGAAAGATCCATATTTTCATAAAGCATTGCTTCACAACATTCTTCTTCAAGCTCTTCGGACACGCCCGTTACATAACGGCTCATTTCATCCCTAGCATTAGAAACCAAAGAAGAAGCATATTTGAACATCTTAATGAACTTTAAGGAGTATTTATTGACACTCATACCTCCTTGACGAAGGTTGATGAACTCCTCTACCTTAGCTTCCTTTTGTTCCCTTGGGAAGAATCTATCAAGAAATGCCTTTTTGAAGATCTCCCAAGTCACGGGACCATTCCCTAAAGCCCTACAATTCTTCCACTGATTGTACCATGTCTGAGCCACGTCCTTGAGTTGATAAGCAGCAAGTTCAGCCTTCTGAGTAGTACTCTCCCCCATAGCAAACAAAATCTTGTAGACCTCATCAAGGAAATATTGGGGGTCTTCATCAAATTTTGATCCAAAGTACATGGGAGGATTCATTCTCGTAAAGTCTCTCAAACGGCTAGCCATACTACTAGATGGTTGGTTCTCTTGAGGAACAACCTCTCTGTTAGCTTGTGCCGTGATGGACTGAGCATAGGTGGTGATGGTTTGGGATATTTGGAATAGGTCTGCCCTCACCTCACCATCCATCATAGCCGGAGGATTTACCAGAACTTGATCATTTGCACCAGCTTGCACTTGAGGAGCATTTCGATTGCTATGGGGAGTAGCTCCCGCAATCGCATTCTCTTCTCCCACTCTTGTCGCGGCTGTCCTTCTTGTGTTCATCATCTATATACACAAGAAAAGGATTAGATGCTAAAAGAAACATAGTGTCTAAACTCTAAAGGCGCGACATAGGAGTATCAAGAAAAAAGAAGTTTCCTAATCATCACATAGCCTCTCGTCCATAATTGTGGCGCGCTTCACAACCATGAACAACACACTAGGTAATGTGGTTTAGTGAGACATTGATCCTAAGTATATTTAACCTCATGATCTGATACCAAGTTTGTCACACGCGGAGATCATACCCCAGTGAGACCGGCGTCGGCATCCTCTCAGAGGACTCATACAAGCCCTTAGCATTCGTCATAACATGTGATCAGTAAAAATTGCAAAAAATTAAAACTTTTACATTCTTCTTGAAGTATACTTAGACTTCATACTTTACATTCATAAAACATATGATATCCTAAAAATTTTCTCACATATATAAAACCATCTGAACAGTGCAAATCTGGACTTAGCCAATATATAGTCAATATGTCATATAGGCCTTAATACAAAAGAATCCAAAAGAACATATATGGAAGTAGAATATTCTTAAAACTACTAAGTCTTCATAAGCTGGAAAATGAAAGATAGAATCCCCGAACATGAGGATCTACCAAGACTTGGAGAAAGAGTTCCAAGCTTTTTCAAATCGACCTCCTTAAACTTCAATGGCCGGAACCTACAGTTGTAGTAATATAAATTAATGGGGTTAGTAAGCCACATGTACTAAGTATGGTATATGCACATAACACTTAAGGACATGCATGAAAAAGGATCATTTATCATCTTTTTAGAAAACATGCTAAGTCATATGAAAGTTTTCAATGCACATACCATATAACATACACAAGTTAAGGATTCCATCAAACTTAAAGCATGATCATAATAAAAGACATATTATCATAGAGTCATCTTAACATTACATATTAAAAGGATCATACAGCATAACACACAAAACACTTACCAATGATCTCATCCCCAACCTACAAGTGCAATGGTCTTGTGAAGCCCCATAACCCCCACACAACCAAGTAGATAAGATAGGAGACCATGAGTAAAGCTTTGCTTCATATAACTTATAACATAAGTAGTCATCACTTCATATAGCAATATAACCCAATAACATATTCATCAAAATGACCAACATCATATAAGAGTAACATCATGTATCATAAGCATCATACCTTTCATGTTATCATATTACATAAGAACAATCTCCTAGGACTTCCCTTACAGTCAACTTGTGCAATGTCTAGGTAGAGTCCCATACCCCTACATATACTAACTAGACTCCTCAAGTCACCCTAGTCGACGTTCATTTACTTGTCTTTCATTTTACATTAGGGAACATTCGCCTTAACCAACATAGACCATGTGAGCTAAATATGGAATTCGGTGTCATAAAACCCCACACCGAAAGAAGGTGGTCTACCAGACAAAGTAGAACCTAACATGACATAGCTTTCTAGGTGGATCCACTAGCTAGTATCCTATGGTGGAAACATAGTTCAAGAACTAAGAGATGTATTAGAAACTCATAGTTCCACATTACATGGCAGCCTCAATCTCATGAGAGTCATTGTGAACTTACCTTCCAACTAGGGAAGGGACACCTCTCATATCTAGTTCATCGGTGTTTAGTTTAAGTACCTTTCTTGAATAACCTTTAAGTTGTATTTTATCATAAACTTATCATAGGTCATAAGATATTAACTCCTCGTATAAACATGATCATGAGCTCTTTAAGATTATATGATAATTTCCTTTTGTCATAACCCTTCATATGTGAGATTAACGTAACGTAATCACATTGTGTAAAACATACAAGAGGATATCATAATCTTGCATTTTCGTATTCTTATCATGATCTCACAATTTACATGTTTGCAGCCCAGCATATTCACATAGCAACATCATACATACTTCTATATCATAGCATCATGACTTATAGGCTAACATAAACCTTGTAGAGTAATCACAGCTTTAGAAGACTTATCAGTTGCTTCCAAGAACCTTATTCAAGAACTTGCGTTCAACTTACAAAATTCATAACCATAACATAGAGAAATATTCAATAGCATAATCCAGAACAACTCATCAAATCATATACAAGATCAATGCATAATGTAGGATAAGGGAAAGGGTCATTTAAGGGTTCATTCTAGTCTTAGTTCCAATCCCTACGTTTATATGTCATCAAGTAGTAGAAACAACCATACAAACCATCATCTAGATAATAACATACTTCACACGAAATTCAAACATAAATAACCCATACTCATCAATCCGTAAAATCGACCATAGAAAACACTAACTTTTCAGTTAAAATCATAAATATAGGGTTAAGAAGAAAATCACTTTTGTAGAGTAAAAATCCTAGTAATGGAAGTTCTTGAAAACATATCTTGAAAGGAACTCTTGGGTAAAGGAATCTCAAGAGTGAAAAACCCATACCTTATAGAGGAATAATCCACGAAAATTGTATGAAGAACTTGAAGTCTTCATCTTCTTCCTTAAGATCTTCTTGTTCTTCAATGGAGTTTGGAAAAGAGAGCATTTCTTGAGAGATGTGAGAAAAGTGATTTTAATCTGATTTGGACGTGTAAAAGTGGTCTAAAACTGACCTAATATCAATATATAGTCGTCCTATAAATTACCCAAAATACCCTCCACGTAAATGGGTCTTTTTAAGAAGTTAAATTACCAAAAATATGACTTTAACAATTAAGGAATGTAGCTGCGCGTCGCGGGGCCAAATCCTGTCATTTTTATTAAATTTTGAGTTGAGGCAGTAAGGTGCGTGTCAGCCTTGCGTCGCGAGGCTGCCTCTCAAATCTTGAGGTAGAACACCTCGTGTCAAGCTCGTGTCGCACACCTGTTCCTTCAAACCTGCCTGTTCGCAGGCTGCCAGGCAGCCTGCCCACCCATGTTTGGGTCCTCCCCAAGGACCTTTCGGGTGGTCCTTGGGGTGTCGTTACCGTATGTTTGGACCCTTTGTACTACATAATACCTATACAAGGTCTCTTTAACAGTTTTGAACTTCATATGACACTTCAAAACCTTCACCAAACATAGGGATGTCAACTAGTTTAAATTAGCTGGTTTCCGGACGTCAAGGTCTTTCTTTGTCGTTTTAGCTCTAACCTTTTCCAATTGAGTTTGTTACATTAATATATGTCTGTAAACATCATTTCAAACATTATTTAATAGATTAAGCTCTAGTCTAAGTCATGGCATTTCCAGAGTGTTACAATGAGTCATTCTCCCAAGGGGGGATGGTGTTCTAAGGTACTAAGGGAGATTATGTGTACCCGATGTTGAGGATTTGAGAAATAAAATTCTCTAAGAAGCCCATGGTTCTCGCTATTCTCTACATCTGGGTGCCACCAAAATGTAACATGACCTTAGAGAAATTTATTGGTGGGATGGTGTAAAGAGGGACATAACAGAGTTTGTTGCTATGTGTCAAAACTGCTAAAAAGTTAAAGTTGAGCATCTTAAACCGGGTGGTTTAACCCAAATCATGGATGTTCCTACTTGGATGTGGGAAGCCATCAATATAGACTTTGTTGTTGGGTTGCCTCAAACCCGAAGACCGAATGATTCTATATAGGTTATTGTGGATAGGTTGACCAATTTTGCCATTTTATTCCTGTGAAGTCTACTTATACTGCTGAAGATTATGCAAGGATCTACATTAATGATATTGTGAGTCTTCATGTTATTTCTTTGTCCATCATTTTGGATAGAGGTGCTCAATTCACTTCATGTTTTTTGAAATCTTTCCAAAAGGGTTTAGGTACTCAACTGAAACTTAGTACCTCTTTTCATCCTTAGACACATGGTCAAGCGGAGCGTACCATTCAGACCCTTGAGGACATGTTAAGAGATTGTGTCATTAATTTAAAGGGAAGTTGGGATGATCACTTGCCTTTGATTGAGTTCTCTTACAACAATAGCTAACATTCGAGCATCTCCACGGCACCTTTTGAAGCTCTTTATGGTAGAAGGTGTAGATCTCCTGCTGGATGGTTTGAGGTTCGTGAGTCCTCACTCTTTGGTCCAGAGATTATCTATGAGGCTATAGAGAAGGTTCGAATCATAAGATATAGATTGAGGACAGCCTATAGTCCGCAAAAGTCGTATGGTTACAATAGAAGAAGAGACCTTGAGTTTAAATAGGTGATCATGTCTACTTGAAGATTTCACCTATGAAAGGGGTGATGAGATTTGGTAGAAAGGGTAAGTTAAGTCCCCAGTATGTTGGTCCTTATGAGGTTTTACAATGAGTTGGAAAGGTTACCTATGAGTTGAAACTACCTAGTGAACTAGCTTCGGTTCATCTGGTGTTTCCTTTTTCTATGCTCAAGAAATTCATACGCGACCTGGTGTATATTCTGCCTATTGAAGGTCTAGGGGTGGAGGAGAACCTCTCCGATGAAGAGGTTACGATTGAAATTCTAGATCACCAAGTAAAGAAGTTGAGAAACAAGGAGGTTGCATGTGTAAAAATTCTATGGAGGAACCATCTTGTTGAGGGTGAAACATGGTGGGCTAAATCCGACATGAAGTCCCGCTACCCTGATCTATTTACTCTTTGATGTTAACATTCCTCTTAATAAATAAATTGTTGAATAATCATGAAATTGACTTTTTTTCTAAATAGGTGCATGTTGGATAAAAGACAATACCAACTAGAGTTTTAAGAAAATGCCTTCATACTCTATTCTTGCACTTAAGTGAAATATGTATGCATGTAGCTTCTTGAGATTTTGTTGTTTTGTTGTTGTCTTGAGAAAAATGATAGCATGGTAACTATTTGATGTTTGAGCTTAAGATAAGGTTGAGAAGGAAATTCCTCACTATGTGTTATGAATATAGAGCTTTTATATGTTTGTGCATCATTAATTGAGTGTTATGTGTAATGTTATGGTATGTGTTGTAAGAAGTTGTGATGTGCTCCTATGAGTTGTGACTCATTGTGATTTTATATTGTTGACTGGTTGGGATGCTAGTATTAAGTCTATTCTTATCTCCAAAAGATTTTAGTGTAATTCGAGGACGAATGTTCCTAAGGGTGGGATATTGTAACACTTCGAAATGCCATGACTTACACTAGAGCTTAATATATTAAATAATGTTAAAAATGATGTTTCCAGACCTATATTAATGTAATAAGTTAATTTGGAAAAGGTTAGAGCCAAAACGACAAAGAAAGACCTTGACGTCCAAAAACTAGCTAATCTGAACTAGTTGACGTCCCTATGTTTGGTGAAGGTTTAGAGATGTCAAATGGAGTCCAAAACTTGTAAAGAGACCTTGTATAGGTAGTATGTAGTACAAAGGGTCCAAACGTCCGGTAACGACACCCCAAGGACCACCCGAAGGGTCCTTGTGGAGGACCGCAACATGGGTAGGCAGGCTGCCAAAGCAGCCTGTGCGAAAAAGATTGGGACTTGAGCTGTGCGACGCGAGGCTGTCACGCAGGCTACTGCCTCAAGAATTGAGAGGCAGCCTCGCGAAGCGAGGCTGACATGAACCTCACTGCCTCAACCTAAATTTAAATAAAAATGATGGGATTTGGCCCCGCGACGTGCAGCCACTTCCCAGAATCGTTAAATTTATAGTTTTGGTAATTTAACTTCTCAAAAAGACCCATTTAAGTGGAGGGTATTTTTGGTAATTCATAGGACGAATATATATTTATAATAGGGCAGTTTTAGACCACTTTCACACGTCTAAATCAGATTCAAATGAAAATTCTCTCATCTCTCAAGAAACGCTCTCCTTTTCAAACCACATTGAAGAACAAGAAGAGCTTAAGGAAGAAGACGAAGACTTCAAGCTTCTCATCCAGTTTTCGTGGATTCTTCATCTATAAGGTATGGGTTATTCACTCTTGAAATTCCTTTCTCCAAGATGTCCTTTCAAAGATAAATTTTCAATAATTTCAAATACTAGGGTTTTTGCTGTACAAAACGGATTTTCTTCCTAACTCCAGATTTATGATTTTCGATGAAAAGTAATCATTTTCCATGCTTGATTAAGCTCGAATTTGTTGAATATTTGACCTGTAATATTAGATTTTTGTGTAAAGCATGTTTTTATCTAGATGATGGTTTTGTATGTAACATTCCAGAAAATGTACTTGTCTAGTGAAGAGTCTATTAGGTTTTAAGTATAAATACTGAATGTACATAGGCATCCCAATGCCCAATATTGAGTAATATTGGGCATGTTAGAAAATATTGGCTTAAGGGTGTTAGCCAATTTTTGTATGTATTCACAAGTAAATAAAAATACACCTTGATGTTCAAATGCTCCAATCCAAGCTTATTTAGGAATTGTACCTGCAATGAATACCCTAGGCTAAAAATTATATTCTTCGCATACACCACATTAAGTACTAGGCATGCAAGTGTCAAGCCTAGGTACCATAGCACATAATCATTTAAAATGATCATGTTGATGAAGTAGTGCCCAAGGACATAGTGAGGATCCTTAGACAAGGAGTGAACTTTCCAGAGTGTATGGTTAGGAAAGTGCACGGCAACACATGTGCTACCAACGGCCGAGAGACCAAGTCCAACCAATTCGGTTAGGACGGTTAGGGGCAGGCGTGTTGGACCAAGACAAGTGGGACCAAGCCTCCTAAGCTATCCTAAGTCCTAACTAACTTTCCTAACTAACTAAATAACCTAGGACTAACTATATTTAACTAACTAGTTTGCCCGAAATCCTAAGACCTAACCGGGTGACACTAGCCGAGTAACTAACTAAAGAAACATCCTAGTACCTAACCTAGGATGGTCCAAAGGGTTGTTTATGGTCCTAATGACATAGGGGTACTTTATTATTTATCAGGTCACTTAATTAATTAATTTAATTCCTAGTCAAACCCGAAGACCCTAAGTCAAATGTTCTCCTAGTTGTAGTCAATTTAGGAGGGGCGCTTTGATGATTTAAGTTGAAGGTCTTTAGGGTAATTCTTGGGACGTCTATATATTGATATTAGCTAAGTTTTAGACCATAATTGCACGTCCCAAATCAGAATCAAACGAAATTCTCTTAATCTCTCAAGAACGCTCTCTTTTCCAAACTCCACTGAATAACAAAAAAAAGCTTAAGAAAGAAGACTAAGGTTTCAAAGTTTCCAATCAAGATTTCGTGGATTTTTCATATATAAGGTATGGGTTTTCACTCTTGGTATTTTCCTTACCCAAGAGGTCCTTTCAATATAAGTTTTCAAGAACTTAGAATACTAGGATTTTTACTCTACAAAACTGATTTTCTTTGTAATCCTAGATTTATGTTTTTCAATGAAAAGTAAAAGTTTTCTATATCTAATTTCGCATGAATTGTTGAGTAATTGATTAATAATGTTTGAATGTCGTGTGTTACATGATTTTTCTCTAAGTTATGGTTTCGAATGGGTTGTTGTAGTGTTTAACGTGAAAACTTTAGGGTTAGAATTTAAGGTTTGAATGAACCCGTTAAGGACCCGTTTACCCTCTCCTATGTTATGTATTGATCTTGTACATGATTTTATGAGTTGTTCTTGATTATACCATTGAGTATTTCACTATGTATGATTATGAATATTGCATGATGAATAAGATTCTTGGATGAAAGAGGTAAATCTTCGAAACGTGATTACTCTTACATGTTTATGCTAGCCTATAAGTCATGATGCTATGTTATGAAAGTTTGTATGATGTTTGTATGTGAATATGCTGGACTATGAACATTTAAATCGTGAGATTACGATAAGAATGTGAATATGCAAGTTATGATACTCTCTTTTATGGTTTACACAAGATGATTATGTCATGTAAATCTCACGTATGAAGGGTTACGATGAAAGGACAATTCTCATCTAATCTAAAAGAGCTCATGATCATGTTATACAAGGAGATAATCTTCTATGACCTATGATAAGTTTTTGATAAAAGATAAATTAAAGGTTATTTCAAGAAAAGGGACAGAAGCTAAGCACCGATGAACTAGATATGGGAAGTGTCCCTTCCCTAGCGGGAAGGTAGGTTCACAATGATTCTCATGAGATTGAGGCTGCCATGTATATGGAACTATGGGTCTCTAATACATCTCCTAGTTCTTGAACTATGTTTCCACCATAGGATACTGGCTAGTGGATCCACCTAGAAAGCTATTTCATGTTCGGTTCTACTTTGGTCGGTAGAACACCTCTTTTCGGTGTGGGGAAGACACCGGATTCCATGTTTAGCTCACATGGTCTATGTCGGTTAATGCTAATGTTCCCTCATGTAGAACAAAAGACAAGTAAATGAACGTTGACTAGGGTGACTTGAGGAGTTTGCTTAGTATAGGTAGTGGTATGGGACACTACCTAGACATCGCACAAGCTGACACTAAGGGAAGTCCTAGGAGATTGTTCTTATGAATATGATAATATGAAAGATATGTTTATGATATATGATGTTACTCGTACATGAATGTTGATCCTTATAATGAATATGTTATTAAGTTACAAGTTATATGAAGCAAAACTTTACTTATGGTCTCCTATCTTATCTACTCGGTTATGTGGGGTTATGGGGCTTCACATGACCATTGCACTTGTAGGTTGGGGATGAGGTCATTGGTAATTATTTTGTATTTTTGTCAATATGATTTATTGAATATGAAATGTTAACACGAATCTATGATAATATGTCTTTGATTGTGATCATGCTTTATGTTTGATGAAATCCGTAACTTGTATGTGTTATATGGTATGTGTATTGAATATTTTCATATGACTTAGCATGTTTTCTAAAGAGATGACAAATGATCCTCTTTCATGCATGTCCCTATGTGTTGTGTGCATATACCCATACTTAGTACATGTGGCGTATTAATCCCATTACTTTATATTACTACAACTATAGGTTCAGACCATTGAAGTTAAAGAGGTTGATTTGAAGAAGCTTGGAACTCTTTCTCGAAGTCTTGGTAGGTCCTCACGTTCGAGACGGTATCATTTAAATTCCAGTCTATGAAGACTTTGTAGATTTTAGAATACGTTAATCTGTTATGTTCTTTGGATTCTTTTGTATTAAGGCCTATATGGCATATTGACTATTATTGGCTAAGTCCAGATTTGTACTCTTTAGATGGTTCTATATATGTGAGACAAGTATTAGAATAACGTACGAATCTTAAGTATGAAGTCTAAGTATACTTCATTAGTATTTAAAATTTTTTAAATTTTCCGCAACTTTAACTGTATGATTGTGATGAAAGCTAAGAAGAGTCTTGTCTGCGACCTCTGAGAGGTAAACGACGCCGGTCTCATCCGGGATATAGATTCCGGGTGTGACAAACTTGGTATCAGAGCATGAGGTTAAATATGGAATCTTAAACTTAGTATCAAAGCATGAGGTTAAATATCCTTAGGGTCAATGTCTCACTAAACCACATTACCTAGCGTCTTGTTCATGGTTGTGAAGCGCGCCACAATTATGGAAGAGGGGCTATGTGATGATTAGGAAACTTCTCTTTTATTGATACTCTTATGTCATGCCTCTAGAGCCTTGACACTATGTATCTTTTATCATCTAATCCCGAAGAGCTCGAACAAGAATGTCATGCATCCATGTTTCATGACAATATGGATCTTTCTAGGTTGATGGTTCATGCTCAACAGGCTGAGGAAAGTCGCCTAAGGAAGAGAAATAGGGAAGCTAAGAAGGCAAAGTCTTTTGAGAGTGGTTCTCCTAAAAGTAGGCTTGATGTTCAAGACAAGCCTAAGTTTAAGAAGAGGTTTTCACACCAAGTTCCTTCAAATTTATCCAAGAATCGCAATAATAGAGGTTCTAATCCTGAACCTCAAGAGGGGAGAAATGTTGATCCCCCAAGAGAAAGACCAACTTGTGGTAAGTGTGGTAAGAAGCATGGGGGTGAATGTCTTGTTGGAACTAATAGTTGCTATGGTTGACCGCTTGGTTGTGGCAAAGGAGGTCATATGGTGAAAGATTGTCCTAATTCTGAAGCTCCAAAAAAAGGAACCGTTTCTATGCACTCAAGGCTAGGGGTGAACAATAAATCTCTCCCGACGTTGTGACAGGTATGTTACAAGTTTTCTCTATTAATGTTTATGTTTTGCTTGACCAAGGGTTGTTTATACCATGTGGTGAGGATAAAGGAGGCTTTTCAAACGTATTGAACTCAAGAAAATCGAGACTAGGGTTGTTCCCGATGAAATTGTCGAATGTTAATCTACCTAATTCTCCCTATTTCCGATTCTAGTAGTATGTATAATGCTCAAGATTTCAGTAAGAAAGTAAGAAAGAAATGAAGAAAGAAGTAGGAAGATAATGGGTGTTCGGATAGGATAACCAAAGGGTGAGGTTAGACTAAGTAATGATGTAAGTCATTCTTAGTCATTGCACAGAAAGATCCCAATGGAAGTCTTAAAAGAATATCTTAAGTCAACCTAGCATGTTCAAAGTGAATGTGATATCAAAGAAGAATAAATGTAAGCTCAAGGTGAACTAAGTAATCAAAGCATGAGAATGTCAAATCATCAGTGTTTGATAAGAATGAAGTTACGATATTATTATGTTTTACACAAGATGACTATTTTATGTTAATCTCACAAACAAAGGGTTAGAATGAAAGGAAATTCTCATATAATGCTAAAGAGCTCATGATCATGTTTATACAAAGAGTTAATCTCCTATTACCTATGATAAGTTATGATAAAATACAACTTAAAGGTTATTCAAGAAAGGGACTTAAGCTAAACACCGATGAACTAGATATGAGAGGTGTCCCTTCCCTAGTTGGAACGTAGGTCACAATGACTCTCATGAGATTGAGTCTGCCATGTAATGTGGAACTATGGGTCTCTAATACACCTCATAGTTCTTCAACTATGTTGCAACCATAGGATACTAGCTAGTGGATCCACCTAGAAAGCTATGCCATGTTAGGTTCTACTTTGGCCGGTAGACCACATTCTTTCGGTGTGGGGTTTTATGACACCGGATTCCATGTATAGCTCACATGGTCTATGTCGGTTAAGGCGAATGTTCTCTCATGTAAAATGAAAGACTAGTAAATGGACTTTGACTAGGGTGACCTGAGCAGTCTACTTAGTATAGGTAGGGGTATGGGACTCTACCTAGACATTGCACAAGTTTACTCTAAAGGAAGTCCTAGGAGATTGTTCTTATGTAATATGATAACGTTAAAGATATATGTTTATGATACATGATGTTATACTTATATGATGTTGATCCTTATAATGAATATGTTATTTGGTTATATTGTTATATGAAGTGATGACTACTTATGTTACAAGTAATATGAAGCAAAGTTGTACTTATGGTCTCCTATCTTATCTACTTTGTTGTGTGGGGTTATGGGGCTTCACATGACCATTGAACTTGTAGGTTGGGGATGAGTTAAGTGTTTGTATGTTACTTTTATATGATATATTGAATATGAAATGTTAACATGACTCCATGATGATATGTATTGATGATGATCATGTTTTAAGTTGATGGAATGCTTCACTTGTATATGTTATATGATATGTGCATTGAAGACTTTTATATGACTTAGCATGTTTTATAAATAAATGATAAATGATACTTTTTCATGCATCTCCATAAGTGTTATGTCCATATACTCATACTTTGTACATGTGGAGTACTAACCCCTTTAGTTTATATTACTAAAACTGTAGGTTCCGTCCATTGAAGATTAAGGAGGTCGATTTGAAAAAGCTTGGAACTCTTTCTCCAAGTCTTGGTAGGTCCTCATATTCGGGGATTCTATCTTTTCAACATTCTAGCTTATCCAGATTTTTAGTAGTTTTTCAGAATATGCTATTTCCATTATGTTCTTTTGGATTCTTTTGTATTAAGGCCTATATGACATATTGACTATATATTGTCTAAGTATAGATTTGAACTCTTTAGATTTTTTAATATATGTGAGACAAGTTTTTAGAATACCGTATGTCCTTATAAATGTTAAGTATGAAGTCTAAGTATACTTCACATAGTATATAAAAGTTTTAAATTTTCTGTAATTTTACTGATCACATGTTATGACGAATGCTAAGGGCTTGTCTAAGTCCTCTAAGAGGACTACGACGCAGGTCTCATCTGGGGTATGCTCTCCGGGTGTGACAAACTTGGTATCAGAGCATGAGGTTAAATATCCTTAGGATAAATGTCTCACTAAACCGCATTACCTAGCGTCTTGTTCATGGTTGTGAAGCGCGCCAAAATTGTGGACGAGGGGCTATATGATGATTAGGAACTTCTGTTTTCTTGATACTCCTATGTAGTGCCTTTAGATTTTTGACACTATGTGTTGTTTAACATCTAATTCCTTTCTTGTGGTTTTAGGCGATGAACACAAGAAGGACAGCCGCGAGAAGAGTAGGATAAGATATTAAGAATGTGGGAGCTAATCCCCAAGGCAATCGAAATGCTCCTCAAGTGGAAGCTGCTGCAAATGATCAAGTTCAGATGAATCCTCCGGCTATGATGGATGGTAGGATGATGGCAACCCAGTTCCAAATGGCCCAAGCCATCACCACCCAAGCTCAGTCCATTAAGGCACAAGATAACATAGAGGTTGTTCCTCGAGAGAACCAACATGATAGTACAATGACTAGCCGTTTGAGAGATTTTATGAGAATGAATCTGTAAGACCCCCAAAATTAGTTAGGGCATCTAGAGACTAACATGTTTGTCTTAATGTTATAAGGTCCTAAAATGTCTCATAAACTGTTTAAGATGCAGTGTGAAACATTTGAGGTGATTTGGAAGTCAAACGTCAAGGGATGACCAAGACGTTCGACGATTAGTCGCCTATGTGCCTCATGTGTCTATGCGTGCTTATATGTGTATGTCATAAGCTTATGAAGTCTTATAATGAGTTATAATGATGTTTTTAGACAGTGTATGAAGTTTCTTGAATATTGCAGGTCAAACGTCCAAGAACGTCCAAGACGTTCGAAAGTTAGCCCTTGAGACATTCATGTGTGTCTTGATGGGGCCTTGCATATTTGGACATGTTGCGAGTATTTGTTTTGGTTGAAACTTATGTATGAGGTGTACAACTTGTTAAGGGTTGTATTTACGTTGGAAACGTCTAGGTACTTCTTCAAAAGGGCCCCGCAAAAGGGCCCACAAGAAGGAGCCAAGGCTGGCCAAGATACTGCATTGGTAGTGTCAATCGACTGAACCAAACGACGGCCTATTAGTTGAACAATGGCCCGTAGATGAGGTATCATCGATTGAAACTTATCCTGGGAAGTTCTCAACCCAAAAATATGCCAATGTCCAATCGACGGAAGCCAAAGGACGGCCCGTCAATTGGGCCCGTCGATGGTGGCCTGTAACTGCTACCTTGCGTCTGTTTTATTTAAAAGGTGAATGGGAAATTCACCGCACGTTCTAAACTTACTCTAACTGATTAATTAGCCTATTTTTGGTTGTATTTAAGGGATCAAACACGTGAAAAACCCATTCCTAATCCCTTCTCACGAAATAAACTTTTCCCTCCAAAAATATTCTCTCTAGAAACCACCATTGTTGGTGAAGCTCAAGAACAACTTGGAGATTGGATTTCCATGGATGATTCATCAAGTTTAAAAGGTTTTCATGAATATAAAGGTATGGTAATCCTTCATCTCTAGTTATCCTTCCATCTAGATAGTTAATCTCAAAGTTTCAAAAGAGATTTTATGATCAACGTTCTTCTTCTTTAATCTAGCCATGGGTTCTTTCTAAAAATGTTTTTAATGATTAAATCATAATTAATTGATGTTAATGTATTGGTTGGGCCGTGATTTTAATCAAATTGCATGATGAACCCATGTTCCTTCCCTAAATCGATTTAGTCCTTGCATGGGCTTTGTGATCATGGCTTGTTAATGGTAGATTTGTGATTCTCTTATGTTGAATTGCTTATATATACTGTTATTTATTTGAATTTATTATTCATTGATGATGAAGGATCCATGAGGATCAATATATGAAGAATTGAGCGTTACTAGCCTATGTTCCTATATGTTACAGTGAATTTGATTTTTAGAACAATTATGTAGGATTTCAATTATGCATGAAATACTGTAGCTACTGCCTTAAGTTAACATTATGGATGAATTGTGGGTATAAACCCTTGATGATCAAATTAAATAAAGTCTTGCATGGATTGATCTAGGTTCTTTTAGTCTATGAAGTAAAAAGGCTATGTATGTGATGTGATCTCCAATTGTGGTTAGATGAAGCATGATTTTCTTCTTAGTAAAGATCTATTGAGTTACTGCCTAACATGTACATTTTTGTTAAAATATGATTGATGATCAAGGACTTAGGGAATCAATAATATTGGCTAATTCCTCTATATTCTAGCGAATTAATAAGTATAATGCCTATGTTGGAAGTTTTATCTTGAAGTGCTTTAAGTATGATTTCGTTATGATTAAGTGTATGATTAGCTACTTCCTTAGATTGATATTATTGATGAAATATGATCTATAATCCATGTAAGTGAAATTGGTTGATGGTCTATGTCCTTCTACCTTCTAGTATGATTAATGTATTGTATTAGTTGTAACATGACCTTGTAGTAGCTTATACTTAACCTCATGTATGATTATGGTACTTTAGATACTGCCGTATACTTGATTTTATTGATGAAAGAGTAGTAATGGTCAATGATGACCAAAGGCTAAAGGATTGGTAAGAATTTCTCTACTCTTCTATTTCTCTACTTTCTATATTATTGTAGATGATGAAGCCTTGCATGGCATTGTGTAGTATGGTCTACTTATTGTGGCGGTGTTTACTTTATTTCCATTATATATGTGTTTACCATGGCCTTGAAGGCAAATTAATGAACATTTGAATATGTGCTTATGATGATACTATGTGAAGTTATGCCTACTTTCCTATTCTAGATGTGATCTAGGTTGTTTGGCTATTGTATAAGCATGTGTATACCCATGTTAGGGTAAAGTGTAGGTACTGCCATTAATGAATTAAAATGGTTAATAATCCATACACATGTACCCCTATGTAAATGTGTGAATAGGTAAAGTTAGGAGTCTTGATTATAATGTGAAGATTGTCTTGCCTCCTATTCTATTATGTGTTGTATGGTCTACGCTTGTAAGAGTATTGTTCTCTTAAGAGGGTGGCTGTCTCAATGTGTTGTTGATAGCCATTATGTGATCATTTTGACCAATGTATACACACACTCACACATTATGCATGCTTACAATGTAGTAAATGTCCATAGTTTCTAAGGAAAGGTTGTTCTCATATTCACTAGTGTCTACTACTATGCATGTAAATTATATGTATGTGAAGTATGTTATGAATATTACTTATATAATATGATGAGGTATGAATGTGCATAGTGTCTTAGTGGGTTTATATGAAAGTATTGTTCATATAGTTATACCTATAGACTTATGCATTGATATATGGGCATGTGTGATATCTATGTGTTATGTGAAAGGTTTTCTCACAATTATATATACACACACACTTATGAATGATGATCTAGTCAATAGAGGAGCCTTGAAATATGTGCTCAAGTGTATCCTTAACTAGATAGTGCTAATACATATGTTATGTCCATGTGAAAGGATTTCTCACATGATTTAGGTTGATGAACTCTCATCTATGACCTATGACTTAAGCATATGAGGGGATGACTATCCTAAGACTATGTTTTATAAATAAATGATAATAAAAACTTTTTCAATAAAGGGAACTTATCATAGCACCGAGTGAACTTGTAGATGAGGGGTGGAACCTTCCTAAAGATGGAAGGTGAAAAGGGTCCACTACGGTCCTCATAGGGTGGATAGCCTCATGACCCAACAAGGGCGTAGAGTTGATGTTTCCATGACAGCCCCAAGTTCCATAAACTATGCTTGCCACATAGGATCTAGCAAGTGAATTCACCTAATATGCTAGCATGTTACTCATGTCTTACCTTGGATAGTAAGATGCCCTCTTTTTGGTGTGAGGGGATAACATCAAATTCCATGTTTAGCACCCATGGTCTTAGTGTCGGTTAAGGCTATAGTTTCGCTAAAGTAAAATGGACAATGGAAGTAAATGACTAGGATCCTAACTAGGATGACTTAAGGGATGTTACTTAGGATAGGTGGAAGTAATGAACCCATCTATACATTGCACAAGTAGCTCCTTAAGAAGTCCTAGAAAGGTGACTAATATGTATGATTATGTTATGTCCTTATTAATGACATTGTAGTAATTGTCTACTTGTGATAAAGATGTGCATGGTATGAGTCTATATGATGTGATCTTATCCTTATACGTAATATATTGGTCTAAATGACTATATGATGAAGATCTTGTATTGACATGAATGAAGTTGTCTAAACTTATTTGTTGATGTATGAATTGGATGGTAAGGCGTGTGGTCTTATGATAGGTTTACTAAGTGTGTGTGAGGTTATGGGACTTCACATATACATTGCACTAGTAGACTTAGAGTAGGATTATGAGTAAGGTCTTATAATGCATTGATGTAAAGTGAAGTTGGTATATGTGCAAGTTGAGTATAGCTTACTGTAACTGTCCTATGGTATTGGCTTAAATATGTCTATATTGTGCTACACTTATACGATGGTATGTGTTGCCTTATGTAGGTTGTATGTATGTTTCCTTGTGACCTTAAAGTGAGGCATTGCACTAAGTATCACTAGAGGGTTACTTGGGAGGTTAATGAATAATAAGGGAAGATAGTTCACTGTTAAGGGAAAACTAGCTCACTGTAATGTGACTTGAAAATGTAATAAATTTTATATATGATCTTATGAAATGTTTGGCATTTGAATATGTTTATATGAAATATGTCACTGATATAAATTCTATTGGATAAAGGTTTTATGAAGATTTACTCAAAAAGGCATAAAGTATGATTTCAAGAAAATGTCCCTTTTAAATGCATGGTTTCCATACTTAGTGCATTCTTGTGCTAATCTCATTCTTCTCTACTTTTTACACAAAGTGTAGGTTATGGATGCTTGAAGTATGTATTGAATGATTAAGATCTTGATAGATGATTCCCAAGCTCAATGAAAGGAATCCTTAAGTTCAAGGATCTCTTACTTATGTTTACTGTAAAGTGTTATGAATTATATACTTAGGTTTTATGTCTTAAAGGGGTCGTGTTCCTCATGTATTCTAATGTTGATTGAGTCTAAGATGGAAAAGAGACTTAAGTTCTAAGTATGTATTACGATATTTTATATATATATGATGTAAAGTTTCTAGCATATGATGTGCTATGAAAGGTTTTAAAATTTCCGCTAAATTTACTATGTCAATGCGATGAATTATAACTATGGGCTTGTATAAGACCTCCGAGAGGTCAAGTACGCCATGTTACTTCTATGGGGTGCTCCCCGGATGTTACAAACGTGGTATCAGAGCATAAGGTTTATAAAGTGGTTTTAGGTTCTAAAAGTCTCATATTGTCACGTCTAGTAGAGTCTGGTGTTCATTGGTGGTGAGTCGCGATATCATCAAATGATATGAGAGGCTATAAGATGATAAAGTTTTCCTTCTTCATCATTCTCATATCGTCCATATAACTTAACTCTATAAGATCTCTCTTTATGTTTTCTGGTCTGGTGGTCTTTTATATGTGATTGCTTGGATGAGATGGTATCTTATACTTGAGGGAGAAAAGGTGAGTTAATGCTTAACTTGGTTTTATGGTTTGATGAGTATGTGTGAAGGTGGATTTGGCATATTTTAATGGTGTGATGTCATTTATGGCTATGTATGAGACTTATGTGAAATAGTATGTTATATTGAATAATGTGTGTCATGATATAGTTAAAGGATGTTAGAAGTTATTATTGTTGACATGAGTTTCGTTTGGCATGATGTGTTACTATATGATTTTACATGTTGGTAGCTTTATGATTTGAGCTTTAAAATGTTTAGTGATTACCTATGGAAGCATGCTACCTTAAGAATATGTGCCTAAAAATGTTCAATATTTCCCTTTGTATATATGTGGTCTTTGATAAGTTGCCTAATATGGATTTGAGTCCTTTGTATAGACTTGATCCTAGGTGTTCAGGTAGTATGTTTGTCTTGGTAGGGTGATGATGTGGGTTTTAGTGATCTATAAGTCACCTTACTGTAATGTCTAAATAAAAAGAAGAATTTTTATGGCTAAGTCTCCTTGTTGTTTCCCTCTAATGTTGTATGACCTTGGTGTCTATTGTATTGTATGAAAACCTTATGTGGTTAAATGGTATGACCTAACATGATGATTGGGGATAAATTTCCTAGGAAATGAAGTTTAGAATACCTTGATTAACTTACTGTAAATCCCTTTTAATGTGGTAATCATTTCTGAGTGATGAAAAATGAATGTTGTTAAGTTAAGATCATCTTAAGGTTGGGTTAAGTTGCTCTTAATTGGGTTTATCCTAAGTGGGGGATGGTGATGAAATGGTAAGGTTGTAGATGTTTCTACTTTGTCCTTCTATTTTTGCTTGAACTTGAATCTAATAAAGTCTTGATGACCTTGTTCATGAATAGAGTTTGCATAAAGTATGAATTGCATGAACTTTATATGTTTGGTATGTATTGATTGACATCATTTTAAATATCTTGTGAAGATTCCAAGGTGCATGAATGGGAATTTTGATAAAATTCATGGTTTTCTCATGATTGAATTGCATCTTAACATGGTAAATGTGCATCTTAACATGCTAATTGTGAATTTGACTTCATGAGATAAGGTAAGAAACTTGGTTTTAGTCACTTTTAATATGTAAGGTTTAGCCTTATAATGAAAAGTTGAGTCTCTTTAACATAAAATGTGTAGAGTCTCTTGAAAACTATGTGACTTGTATGGCTTGGGAAGCATGATTGTAGGCTCACTCTTAAAAGATGAAAGCATGTGTAGCTAAGTGTTCATGTGTGTGCTTATGATTTATGTTATTTTTCCCAATGATGCTTACTGTAAAGGCTAATGTTATGCTAGAAATTGAGATTTTGTTAAATGGCTTCCTATTTGTTGTGGTATGCTTGGTGTTACTGACCATTTGGACTTCACTAGGAATGAAACATGAGCATGCCTCGGTTTAAAAGTTGAGAAATTCTCATATTACAGTAAAGATGATCTTTGTGCAATTGCTTGGGTATGAACTCATGATACATATAAGTGTATTAAGGAGAAGGAAATTCCTCCATGGACACCACTAAGCATGGTATGGTTTAGTGTGACCTTCATAGCACTAGGTCTAACTAATAAAGATCTTTGTGGATTCAATTAACTCAAATCTGTGTGCATTGAAAATATGAGTGCTTAAATGGCTTTTGAGTATATTTGTAATCTGCCTATGTATGACCTTACATGATGAGCTCTTAATAAAAGGAAGCGTAATGACCATGTTATGATTAGTATAAGTATGTTCCTCCTTTGAACATGATTAGAGCCTTTGTATTTGATGCATTAAAGAGTGAGTGAATTGAAGTTTTGCTTGCTTGTGTGCATTGAGTGCTAAATGATGTGAAGTTGTGTTCCTTGTAAGTTTGGTGCATTAATTTCTATTTGATGATGTTATGAATATGATAAACTACTCTATGGTTCATTGAAGTCCTTGTTGTGATTGAAGTATTCTAAGTGTCATTCGAGGACGAATGTTCCCAAGTGGAGGATATTATAAGACCCCCAAAATGAGTTAGGGCATCTAGAGCCTAACATGTTTGTATTAATGTTCTAAGGTCCTAAAATGTCTCATAATATGGTTAAGAGGCAGTGTGCAAAGTTTGAGGTTATTTGGAAGTCAAACATCAAGGGACGACCAAGACGTTCGACGATTAGTCGCCTATGTGCCTCATGTGTCTATGCATGCTTATTGTAACGCCCTAAAACAAACTATGGTGAACTATAGCTTCATAGTTGTTTATTGAGTCAATTTTAAGTTAAAATGAGTTAATTTAGTGTTCTTAAGCAGTGTGTAAAGTTCGGATAAGTTTGGAGGTCAAACGACCAAGAACGTCCATGACGTTTGAAAGGTGTGCCTTAGAAAGTACTTGTGTGTCTTGAGGTGTTTGAGTGAGTTTAACGTGTTCATTTTTCTTGAACCTTGTATGAGATGTTCCTACGACCTAGATGACCATGTTTAGGGGTTTAACGATCGGGTAGGACCCCACCTAGGACCCGCAAGGGGGCCACTAGAGAAGGGCCCAAGACTTGGAACAAACTGCCAAAGCAGTGACCAAACGACAACCCAAAGGATGGTCCGTTGGTCCACCAACGGTCCGTCGACCATGGGCGTCGATTAGACCTGCAAGGCAGGATGGCCAGGCTCCAAATGCGGCTAAGTCTCAACCAACGAGACCCAACCAATGGACCATCAAATGACAAATGTTCCATCGGTCACCATCCGTCGATTGGGCATGAAAGCCTGCAGGTTGGTGAGTTGCAGTCCAAACCAACGACACCCCATCGATGGGGCGTCGATTGTCACACGGCCCGTCGATAGGGAACCATCGATGGGTCCTGTCAAAAGCTGCAACATTTCACTGTGAAGTCTTGGGGTGTTTTGTAAATTCACCCCAAGTCATCTATGAACCTAGGATGATATTTTTAGGGTTTTAAAGATATATTAGATTAGTTTTAAGTCCTAGACCTAGACAATACCCCTCACTTCAAAATTCAAACTCTCTCTCTAAAGACAAACTCTCTCAAAGACACCATTGGAGCTAGAAGTCAAGGAGAGCTAGGAAGGCTGGTTTGGATGTGTTTCTTCACCAAAATAATTGGTGTCACGACCAGAATCTAGACCCCAGACGAGACCGGCGTCGTTGACCTCTCAGAGGTCGCAGACAAGCCTACTTACGTATTTCATACTTCATCTAGGTTAATTTTAGCAAAAAATTTGAAACCTTTTGTTTCCTTAACATACTTGTTAAACATTCTTATCATTTCATAATTGTTCACCATCAACCATCTAATATTATAATATAAGCAACTGAAAGAAATAAATCAATAAGTATTAAGTGTATAATTGCCGAAATGGCATCAATACAAAGTTTGAATAAAAACAGGAAAGAAACGCTAGTGGAACATGCTCCACTAGCTCAACTCTAAAACTACTCTAGAAGGTAAAACAGTAGCATCCTCGAAAGCATGAGGACCTACCAAACTCCAGCTGAATGCTGACGTCCGGATACCTGCAATGTCGATCCTGTAGCTCTATCGTCCACCTGTGCCTGTACCTAAAATAGTAAAGTTTGTAGGGGTTAGTACACACTTGTACTAAGTATGGGTATATGCAAGCACACACCACGGACATGCATTAGAAAGAATAGCTCTTTCCTAACAACATGATTTTTGGAAGTCAAGTCAGTGGACTTGCCAAATTGAGATTAGGAAAGTTAATGAACTTTCCAAATTGGGTTAGGAAAGGTCATGCCAGGAGAGTAACATGCATCATTATAAATATCGTATTGTACACAACACATAATATCTTCATATAGCACATATCATAGCACATAACAGGTAACACATAGCCTCTTTCGTATCATTCATTTATATGACATGAGACCTTGGAATCATGGACTTAACATTAAGACTTTCCAAAATGAGGGCTCAACATATGGGACCTCAACTAGGGAGTCTTCATTAGCAAACACAGAGTCTGTTTCATTCATTCATACGTACTTCATTTCATTTCATTCATAGGCCAGTGTGAACACCAGCTATACCTAGGGTGTAGTTTAAGACTTTCATCGGGTTTGCTATGCAATGATCAAGAATAACCTAGTGTTATTACTTGAGTCTAGCTCACCTCTTGATTATCCTATCCTAACACCTTTGGTACCATTCATTTCATTATGTGCTTTTCATTCATTGGGAACTTTAACTTTAACCGGCATAGATCATGTGAGCATCATAAAATCCAGTGTCTCCCCCACACCAAAAAGAGGTGGAATCACCGTCCAAGGTGAACCAAAAACATGCTAGCGTACATGGGAATTTAACCCCGCCAGATCCCTATATTGGCAGTATAGGTTCGAAGACTAGGAGATATAAGGAGACCTATACCCGGCAATCCGGACAGTCTCATCTCATGAGAGTTACGTGAACCTCCGTCCTTCCCAAAAGAAGGCATCACCTCTCATAGCTAGCATATCGGTGCTCAGTATAAAGTTCCATTACGTTCAACGCATACGTCTCAGAAGTTGACTTCTAGTATGAGGACAGTGTATCTCATTAGATGATTTCTCATCTCATCATTGGTATTAAGTATATTAAGCTCAATACTTTCATTAGAATGTTCATAGATACTGGTCTCTTCATTATCTTACACTCTCATTGGTGTGTACGTATTGGTAACATTTATTTAGGCTCATTTGAGATTGCTCTCATCATATTCATTAGCCTCATATCATGGTATCACCACATTCTTCATTATTGGCACCTTTGCTTTTCATAGTTACTCACCTCTTATTACGTGAATGTTCCTTTCCTCATATGCCAATGCACTTGGCCTTTTAGTGTGTCTTACACTCATATTTAACCCTTCTAGGGTTCGTCATTTCATTACATACATCTTAGGTTCACTTACTTTTGAACGTATGTTAGACATATGTGTCTATACATACAAGCCATGGGGCTTCATTCATAATTCCTTAAGTGATTCTTACTTTCCTAAGATTATGTAGTACAAGACTTATGTATGTTGTATATATGCGAAGATCTTAATTTTTTATCTAAGTAGATGGCATTATTTTTGGATATTTTACTCACGTATGATTTATGCATTAATACGGAATTTTGGGCAAGGGAACCCAAATCTTGAATCGCTTGGATATCATTTTTATTTTTTATTAATTTTATTTCTAATATTCATATCATTAGACTCTAAATTAAATCTCAACATTTATATTTAAGGATAAATTTTCTATTTTAATTTCACTCTTAATTAACCAAAGGGTTGGGGGTTCGAGCCCCCACAACCTCTTTAATTTTAATTTAATAAAATTCACTGCAATGGGGAGGTTGTGGGTTTGAACCCCCACAGCCCCCCTATTTTCGTTTGAATTTCGCTGAGGAGGCTGTGAGGTGGTGGGTTCGAACCCCCACAGCCCCTCTATCCTTATTATTATTTTTTTAAATCCCTTTCCTTCGCGCGTACTGGGAGGTCGTGGGTTCGAATCCCACGCCTCCCATTTAATTTTTCTTTTCTTTTCGCGAATGCAGGAGCTAGGTCGCGAGTTCGATTCCCCCATCCCCCCTTTTATTTTTCTTTTCTCTTTCGCGAATGCTCAGCTAGGTCGCGAGTTCGATCCCTCCCCAGCCCCAGTTTTTTTTCTTTTTCTGTTCTTTTCGCGAATCCACAGGGCCAGGTTTGAATCCCCTTAGCCCCGCCTTCTTTTCCCTATTTTCGTGAAGAACAGCAGCCAAGGATCGATTCCCCCCAGCCCCATTTCCGTATTCCTTTTCGCGAAATCAGTGACTAAAGAGTGAGGTCACAGGTTCGAAACCTGGTGGCCTCACCTCTTTAAAAACGTATAATTTTCCAGATTTGTAGGTTCAACTTTTAGCCTAAAATAGTAAGGCATAGTTGCTGGAAATTTTCATCATTCCTCAACTCATTTTCATCAACGTTTTCACATAATTTTTAAGGTGATTTCATGAGTCATTTAATCACATTCTTAGCGTATCTTTCATGGATTCATTTGGCTAAAGATTATTACTCAATCAACCATATTTCGTTAAAATAAACATCCCATTGTACACATACTTTACACATAAAATACACAAGAAAAAAACATGTCTCAAACGACCCCAAAACAGTGGCTAAAGCCACTGCCCACGAGCGCGCACACACACACCAACTTTTCGGTCACACTTCGAATATCTTTTTCGTAATTTCCCTCACATAAACATGTTCACATTTAATATAAACACGTCAATCATGCCTAAATCTAGAAGCACAACATACCCATCCTACGAATTCGTTTGGGAGCTAAGGACAAGGACATACAAAGGGGAACAACCTTAGTTTCAAGAGTTTAAGAATCGTTCGAAGGAAAGTACTCTTGGAGAAAGAATTTCAGGAGAGAAACCCATACCTTTTGACGTTGTTCAAACTTGAAGTTGCTGCCCGGAAACTCCTCTTACCATGCCCAATTCACCCAAAGTTCCACCACCAATTCGACGGAAATCTCTCTTGTCTTAACGCTTTAGATTTTCCTTGCTTTTTCTTAAAACTTTTTGTGAGTTTTTCTTTCAAGTGTGAAGAACAATTGTTATTGAATTGTTCTTGAGCTTTTTAGGTAGTCTGAGCGTGAGAGAATGAGAGTTGGGATCGTGGGAAAGGGTTGAGAAACGTGAGGGAGAGTGTTGTTTTAGGATTAGGAGACTAAATTCAAGACTTAGTCAAAATAGGATTTAATAAACTTAATAAAAAACTGATTTATTTAAATTAATACATGAAAGGACCATTTTACCCTTAATGAATAGATTTTAATTGATGCTTAAATCATCAATTTCTTGCTCCTAGTGGGGCTCGAACCCGAGTGGCAACCCATTTGCAAAATGGGTCACTCCGGGTCGCCCCAAATTCGAAAAGCTCTTCTAATTAAATTAATTAATTAATTATTAATTCCTCAGGGTAATTCCAATATTACCCTTGGCCTGGAAATGACCATTTTACCCCTGGACCCTCAAAACTTAATTTTTTTTTCTTTTAAGTCCGGTAAAGACTCCTTCGATTAAATCTTAGTTTTCGAGAGCCTTACTTGGTTGGTTTCTACCTTTCCAAGCCCAACTAACTCCCAAAGTCAGTTGACTTGGTCGTAGTAAGGGTTCTAAGGTCTAGTTCTACGCGTATCAATCCGTGTGAACCTTGGTTTAATCGTAAGCATTCTTGACAGTCTTAGTCTTGATCCTATTCATTTCTAGGGTTGTTACATTATCCCCCCATTAGGAACATTCGTCCCCGAACGACACTACCACTTCACATCGTACTGCCAGTCAGATCATAATAAAATCACTATACATAGTCAATCAATAGCAACAAAACACGGAGAGATAAGGAAACATAGGTTTAAGAGTAGGAAGTCTAACCTCAAGAGCTGAAAAGGTGAGGGTAGCGGGCTCTCATATCGGCCTCAGCCTCCCACGTAGCACCCTCAACAAGATGATTTCTCCACAATACCTTCACTGTGGCAATCTCCTTGTTCCTCAGCCGCTTGACCTGTCTGTCTAAGATCTGAACAGGTACCTCCTCATAAGACAAGTCTTCACCAACCCCCAAACCTTCAACAGATAAGATTTATGTTGGATCACCTAGGCACTTCTTCAACATAGAGACATGAAAGACTGGATGAATAGAAGCTAGATCTGCAGGCAATGCTAACTCATAGGCCACCTCACCCACACGCTGTAGGATCTCATATGGCCCAACATATATCGGACTCAGCTTCCCTTTTCTACCAAATTTCATCACCCCTTTAATAGGCGATATTTTCAAGTAAACCTAGTCACCAACATCAAACACTAAGGGCCGCTTTCTGTTATCAGCATAAGAGTTTTGTCGACTGTAAGCAGTAGTAAACCTGTCCCTAATCACTCTGGCCTTCTCTAAGGCCTCATGAATGATCTCCGAACCCAAAATGGATGACTCTCCAACCTCAAACCACCCAACTGGAGATCTACACCTCCTACAATACAGTGCCTCAAACGGTGCCATCCCAATGCTGGAGTGATAGCTATTATTATACGAAAACTCTATCAAAGGCAGATGGTCATCCCAGTTACCTTTGAAGTCGATCACACACGCTCTCAATATATCCTCCAATGTCTGTATGGTGCGCTTTGCCTACCCATCTGTCTGAGGGTGAAAGGCAGTGCTAAGCTTCACCTACGTGCCCAAGCTCTTCTGGAAAGATCTCCAGAAATGAGAAGTAAACTGAACTCCTCTGTCTGAAATAATAGACAAGGGAATCCCATGCCATCTCACAATCTCATCAATGTAGAGTCTCGCATAATCCTCGGCTCTTTAAGTAGACTTCACAAGGATAAAATGGGCAGACTTAGTCAACCTGTCCACAATAACCCATATGGAGTCATCCTGCCTCCTAGTCCTCGGAAGACCAACCACGAAATCCATATTAATGGCCTCCCACTTCCACGTCGGAACCTCAATAATTTGAGTCAGACCACCAGGCTTAAGATGCTCTGCCTTAACCTGCTGACAAATAGGACACCTAGCCATATATTCTGCAATGTCCTTCCTCATGCCATCCCACCAATAAATCTGCTTAAGATCATGATACATCTTGGTGGAACCTGGATGTATGGAATATCTGGAACCATGGGCCTCTGCAACAATCCTGGTCCGCATATCATCCACATCTGGCACATACAGCCTGTCCTAGTACCTAAGTATGCCATCACCTCCCAAAGCAAAAGACTCATTCATATTAATCAGCACTGAGTCCTTCAGCTCCATCAACACAGGATCTAGATGCTGACCATGATTGACTTCAACTACCAAGGATGATTCAGAACTAGGATGAACTTAAACATCCCCACTAGTGGAGTCAACCAAACGCACACCCAGTCTGGCCAGTCTGTGTACATCTTTCACCAGCTCCTTCTTCTCATCCTCAACGTGGGCTGTACATCCCATGCTCATACTGCTCAAAGCATTAGCTACAATATTAGCCTTACCTGGATGGTAGTGCACATTCATGTCATAATCCTTCAATATCTCCAACCGTCTCCGCTGACGTAGATTCAACTCCCTCTGTGTGAACACGTACTGTAGACTCTTATGGTCTATAAACACGTCCACATGTACTCCATACAGATAATGCCTCCACAGCTTCATTGCAAACACCACAGCTGCCAACTCCAGGTCATGAGTGGGATAATTTTTCTCATGAACCTTGAGCTGTCTGGACGCATAGGCTATCACCTTACCAACCTGCATAAGAACACAACCCAAACCAACCCTAGATGCATCATAATAAACAGTGTAATTCTCACCACACTTAAGCAAAGTAAGCACCGGGGCTGAAGTGAGTCTGTCCTTGAGCTCTTGGAAACTCTTCTCACAAGTCTCCGTCCATTCAAACTTGGCTTTCTTCTTAGTCAAAGCTGTCAGTGGGGCAGCAATGGAAGAAAATCCCTCCACATACCTGCGGTAGTAACCAGCCAATCCCAAAAATCTACGGATGTCAGTGGGAGTAAGACGCTTTGGCCAGTTCTTCACAGCCTCAGTCTTCCTAGGATCCACCTCCACGCCCTGATCGGACACAACATGACCCAGGAAGGTCACTGATCTCAGCCAGAATTCACATTTGCTGAATTTTGCATACAACTGATGTTGCCTAAGTACCTGCAAGGTTAGTCTCAAATGCTGTTGATGCTCTTCCTTGGTCTTAGAGTAGATGAGAATGTCATCAATGAATACTATGACAAAAGAGTCAAGGTATGCACGGAAGACCCTGTTCATGAGATCCATAAATGCAGCAGGTGCATTCGTGAGACCAAATGACATGACTAGAAACTCATAGTGACCATAGCGGGTACGAAAGGCTGTCTTTGGGATATCTACATTCCTAACCCTAAGCTGATGATACCCTGAACGAAGATCAATCTTAGATAAGAAACTAGACCCTTCGAGCTAATCGAACAAATCATCTATTCTGGGGAGTGGATACTTATTCTTTATAGTGACTTTGTTGAGCTGCCGATAATCGATACACATTCTAAGGGTCCCATCTTTCTTCTTTACAAACAACACTGGAGCGCCCCAAGGGGATATGCTCGGCTGAATGAAACCCTTGTCAGTGAGATCTTTTAACTGCAGCTTCAACTCTTTGAGTTCAGCTGGAGCCTTTCTATAAGGAGGAATTGAGATTGGTTTAGTATCGGGTTCTAAATCGATACCAAAGTCAATCTCTCTAAGGGGAGAGACTCCAGGCAAATCATCAGGAAACACATCTAAGAACTCATTCACTACAGGCACTGAGTCTATGGAAGGAATGTCATGATCTAAATCGTTAACACTCACAAGATGACACAATAACCCCTTGGACATCATTTTATTGTCCTTAAGGTTAGAAATCAAGGGATAAGGACGACTCGAATTGTACCCCTCCCAGACTAACTCTTCTTCATTAGGAAAGCGAAATCTCACCACTCTACTACGACAGTCCAAGCAAGCATAACAACTGTCAAGTCAATCCATGCCAATAATAACATCAAAATCATGCATGGGTAACTCAACTAAGTTTGGATACATAGTTTTACCACTCACAACTATTGGGCAATCCTTGTATACTCTATCAGTTCTTACATTCTCTCCTAAAGGTGTACTAACCACTATAGGATCGTGCAGAACTTCAGGCAATATCTCAAAAGTAAGAGCAAGCAGAGGAGTTACAAAGGAAAGTGTAGACCCTGGATCAAGTAAAGCATAATCAAAAGTTGAGAACACTTGCAACATACCTGTGACCACATCAGCGGACTTCTCCTGTTCCTCCCTTCCCTTCAGGGCATAGAACTTGTTCCTCTTAGGAGGCTCGGCTGCTGCTGCACCCTGTGGATTTGGCCTAGGCTGAGCATTACCTCCAGCCTGAACTCTGTTCTGTAGACAGTCTGTAACCATGTGTCCACTCTTACCACAACTAAAGCAGGCATTAGTGCCATGTCTGCACTCTCCACCGTGAGCTCGGCCACACTTAGCACAATTCTTCTTAGGACGCTGCATCTCACCACCATTGACTTTCTTGGGATCAGGTCTGCCTAATCTAGGTGTAGCACTCCTCTGAGAATTAGAATTCCAGAACTCTGTTGTCCCTTTTTGAACCTTGGCTGCTCACAGACGCCAAAGTTGTTCCGGTGGCCTCCATGACTGGGACCTGCCTGATCTTGAGGCCTAGGCCTCCTAGCATCACGAACACCTCTCTTTCTGCGGCTGTCCTCTACCTGCTGGACATTCACCATCAACCTGGAAAGATCCATATTATCATGGAGCATCGCAGATCGATACTCCTCCTCCAGGTCTCTATTGATTCCTATGAGGAACCTGCTAATCTCATCCCTGCTGTTAGAAACCAGGGAAGTAACATACCTGGATGATTTCAACAAAGTTCAGTATTCTCCTCATTCTTGCTATTAAATACTAGGGAAAATAACATACCTTTACAGCTTAACAAACTTCAGGGAATACTCCCTGACTGTCATAGAGCATTGTTTAAGTTTGATTAATTCCTCAACCTTGGCCTCCCTCATCTCCCTGGGGAAGAATCTCTCCAGAAATGATGTCTTGAACAGCTCCCATGTGACTGGCACTCCACCTAAGACACGGCTATCTTGCCAAATCTTGAACCAAGTCTGTGCAACATCCTTGAGCTGATAGGAAGACAGCTCAGTCTTCTCAATATCAGTGGCCCCCATAGCCACCAGGATCTTATGCACCTCATCCACAAACTCCTGGGGATCCTCTCCAGTCCTAGACCCTGTGAAAATAGGAGGATTCATCCTCGTGAAATCCCTCAGCCTGTCAGCCATGCTACGAACCGGTGGGTTCTCCCTCTGAACATCCTGCCGGTTGACCTGGGCAGTCATAGCCTGATCCTGCATAGTAATGGCATGTGCCATCTGGGCCAGAGATGCCCTCACCTCAGCATCAGTCAACCCAGCTGGGTTAACTGGCACAGCCACTCCTTCAGCTGAAGCCTAGGGTGGAACTCGGTTTCCCCCAGCAGCTGCTCCTCCTCTCCTCAGACCAATAGCCCTCCTAGGGTTCATTCTCTGAAAATAACAAAAATTGATATTAGATACGCTCATAACACCAAGAAATCAGACATTTGGAAAAACACGATAAGATCAGAAGAAGGGAAATTTTCCTACGCATCATGCAGTCTCTAATTCAGGATAGTGGTGCACTTCAGTACCATGACTTAGAAACTACTCAATGTGGTTGATGTAAACTTATTATTTTCGGAATTTAACCCAGGGCTCTGATTCCAACTTTGTCAAGACCGAAATCTAGACCCCAAATGAGACTGGCGCCGTTGACCTCTCAGAGGTCGCAGACAAGCCTACTTACATCATTCATACTTCATCTAGGTTAACTTTAGAAAAAAAGTTGAAACTTTTTGTTTTCTTAACATACTTGTTAAACATTCTTATCATTTCATAATTGTTCACCATCAACCATCTAACATTATAAGATAAGCAACTGAAAGAAAAAAAATCAATAAGTATTAAGTGTATAATTGCCGAAATGGCATCAATACAAAGTCTGAATAAAAACAGGAAAGAAACGCTAGTGGAACATGCTCCACTAGCTCAACTCTAAAACTACGCTAAAAGGTAAAACAGTAGCATCCTCGAAAGCATGAGGACCTACCAAACTCCGGATGAATGCTGAAGTCCGGATACCTGCAACGACGATCCTTTAGCTCTCGTCCACCTATGCATGTACCTAAAATAGTAAAGTTTGTAGGGGTTAGTACGCACTTGTACTAAGTATGGGTATATGCAAGCACACACCACGGACATGCATGAGAAAGAATAGCTCTTTCGTAAGAACATGATTTTTGGAAGTCAAGTCAGTGGACTTGCAAAATTGAGATTAGGAAAGTTAGTGAACTTTCCAAATTGGATTAGGAAAGGTCATGCCAGGAGAGTAACATGCATCATTATAAATATCATATTGTACACAGCACATAATATCTTCATATAGCACATATCATAGCACATAACAGGTAACACATAGCTTCTTTCTTATCATTCATTCATATGCCATGAGACCTTGGAATCATGGACTTAACATTAAGACTTTCCAAAATAAGGGCTCAACATATGGGACCTCAACTAGGGAGTCTTCATTAGCAAACACAGAGTCTACTTCACTCATTCATACGTACTTCATTTCATTTTATTCATAGGCCAGTGTGAACACCAGCTATACCTAGGGTGTAGTTTAAGACTTTTATCGGTTTTGCTGTGCAATGATCAAGAATAACCTAGTGTTATTACTTGAGTCTAGCTCACCTCTTGATTATCCTATCCTAACACCTTTGGTACCATTCATTTCATTATGTGTTTTTCATTCATTGGGAACTTTAACTTTAATCGACATAGATCATGTGAGCATCATGAAATCCAGTGTCTCCCCCACACCGAGAAGAGGTGGAATCACCGTCCAAGGTGACCCAAAAACATGCTAGCGTACATGGGAATTTAACCTCGCCAGATCCCTATATTGGCAGTATAGGTTTGAAGACTAGGAGATATATGGAGACCCATACCCGGCAAGCCGGACATTTTATCTCATGAGAGTTACGTGAATCTCCGCCCTTCCCAAAAGAAAGCATCACCGCTCATACCTAGCCTATCAGTGCTCAGTATAAAGTTCCATTACGTTCAACTCATACGTCTCGAAAGTTGACTTCTAGTATGAGGACAGTGTAGCTCATTAGATGATTTCTCATCTCATCATTAGTATTAAGTGATTTCATAGATACTGGTCTCTTCATTAACTTACACTCTCATTGGTGAGTACGTATTGGTAATATTTATTTAGGCTCATTTGAGATTGCTCTTATCATATTCATTAGCCTCATATCATGTTATCACCACATTCTTCATTATTGGCACCTTTGCTTTTCATAGTTACTCACCTCTTATTATGTGAATGTTTGTTTCCTCATATGCCAATGCACTTGGCCTTTTAGTGTGTCTTACACTCATATTTAACCTTTCTAGGGTTCGTCATTTCATTACATACATCTTAGGTTCACTTACTTTTGAACGTATGCTAGACATATGTGTCTATACATACAAGCCATGGGGCTTCATTCATAATTCGTTAAGTGATTCTTACTTTCCTAAGATTATGTAGTACAAGACTTATGTATCTTGTATATATGCCAAGATCTTAATTTTTGATCTAAGTAGATGGCATTATTTTTGGATATTTTACTCACGTATGACTTATGCATTAATACGGAATTTTGGGCAAGGGAACCCAAATCTTGAATCACTTGAATATCATTTATATTTTTCATTAATTTTAATTATAATATTCATAACATTAGACTCTAAATTAAATCTCAATCATTTATATTTAAGGATAAATTTTCTATTTTAATTTCACTCTTAATTAACCAAAGGGTTGGGGGTTCGAGCCCCCGCGACCTCTTTAATTTTAATTTAATAAAATTCACTGCAATGGGGAGGTTGTGGGTTTGAACCCCCACAGCCCCCCCCCCCTTATTTTCGTTTGAATTTCGCTGAGGAGGCTGTGAGGTGGTGGGTTCGAACCCCCACAGCACCTCTATCCTTATTATTATTATTTTTTTAAATCCCTTTCCTTCGCGGGTACTGGGAGGTCGTGGGTTCGAATCCCACTCCTCCCATTTAATTTTTTCTTTTCTTTTCGCGAATGCAGGAGCTGGGTCGCGAGTTCGATTCCCCCAGACCCCCCTTTTATTTTTGTTTTCTCTTTCGCGAATGCACAGCTGGGTCGCGAGTTCGATCCCTCCCCAGCCACCCTTTTTTTTCTGTTCTTTTCGCGAATCCACAGGACCAGGTTCGAATCCTCTTAGCCCCGCCTTCTTTTCACTATTTTCGCAAAGAACAGCAGCCAAGGATCGATTCCTACCAGCCCCATTTCCCTATTCCTTTTAGCGAAATCAGTGACTAAAGAGTGAGGTCACAAGTTCGAAACCTGGTGGCCTCACCTCTTTAAAAACGTATAAATTTCCAGATTTCTGGGTTCAACTTTTAGCCTAAAATAGTAAGGCATAGTTGCTGGAAATTTTCATCATTCCTCAACTCATTTTCATCAACGCTTTCACATAATTTTCAAGGTACTTTCATGAGTCATTTAAACACATTCTTAAGCGTATCTTTCATGGATTCATTTGGCCAAAGATTATTACTCAATCAACCATATTTCGTTAAAATGAACATCCCATTGTACACATACTTTACACATAAAATACACAAGAAAAAAACATGTCTCAAACGACCCCAAAACAGTGGCTAAAGCCACTGCCCACGAGCACACACACACCAACTTTTCGGTCACACTTTGAATGTCTTTTTCGTAATTTCCCTCACATACACATGTTCACATTTAATATAAACACGTCAATCATGCCTAAATATAGCATCACAACATACCCATCCTACGAATTCGTTTGGGAGCTAAGGATAAGGACATACAAAGGGGAACAACCTTAGTTTCAAGAGTTTAAGAAACGTTCGAAGGAAAGTACTCTTGGAGAAAGAATTCCAGGAGAGAAACCCATTCCTTTTGACGTTGTTCAAGCTTGAAGTTTTTGCCCGGAAACTCCTCTTACCACGCCCAATTCACCCAAAGTTCCACTACCAATTCGACGGAAATCTCTCTTGTCTTAACGCTTCAGATTTTCCATGCTTTTTCTTAAACTTTTTGTGAGTTTTTCTTTCAAGTGTGAAGAACAATTGTTATTGAATTGTTCTTGAGCTTTTTAGGTAGTCTGAGCGTGAGAGAATGAGAGTTGGGATCGTGGGAGAGGGTTGAGAAACGTGAGGGAGGGTGTTGTTTTAGGATTAGGAGACTAAATTCAAGACTTAGTCAAAATAGGATTTAATTAACTTAATAAAAATCTTATTTATTTTAATGAATACATGAAAGGACCATTTTACCCTTAATGAATAGATTTTAATTGATGATTAAATCATCAATTTCTTGCTCCTAGTGGGGCTCGAACCCGAGTGGCAAACCATTTGCGAAATGGGTCACTCCGGGTCACCCCAAATTCGAAAAGCTCTTTTAATTAAATTAATGAATTTATTAATTCCTCAGGGCAATTACAATATTACCCTTGGCCTGGAAATGACCATTTTACCCCTGGAGCCTCAAAACTTAATTTTTTTTTCTTTTAAGTCCGGTAAATACTCCTTCGATTAAATTTTAGTTTTCGAGAGCCTTACTTGGTTGGTTTCAACCTTTCAAAGCCCAACTAACTCCCCAAGTCAATTGATTTGGTTGTAGTAAGGGTTCTAAGGTCTGGTTCTACGCGTATCAATCCGTGTGAACCTTGGTTAAATCGTAAGCATTCTTGACACTCTTAGTCTTGATCCTATTCATTTCTAGGGTTGTTACAATTGGGTTTTGTTCATGTGAGGTATGGTGTCCATCTTTGAACTCTATTCCATTCAAGGAGTCCCTTCTAATGAATTTTCAAAAATGGTTTTCAACCCTAGTTTCTACTATCTTCAACTCTAAATATGGGTCTTGCATGAAAACGTTTGTAATGACTAATTAATGGTGTTTCTGATGTTAGTTGATGATTTTAAGGTTAAAACTTCAATGAAATCATGTTAAATCTTTTCTTGAAATGTTGGCATAAGAAATGGGTTAAATGAGCATGTTTGTGTAGAGAATGAACTTTGGTTTTTTTGTGTTGTTATGTTGGTTTAGCTACTGCCCTAAGGGCTTTATTATGATGAAATATTGATAAAATGATTATAGGTGGCAATGGCTTGGTTAAATGATGAGTTGCTTATATTGTATAGTTCCTATTATAAATTGATCTTGAGTGGTATGGTCCACCTTCTTGGTGGCGGTGTTTATTTGATGAACTTGATATTACTTAGTATGTATTTTGAATGTGGTTTTGAAGGTCTAATATGTGAAGTGAAGAGATATTGAAAATGGGTCTTGTAATGTGTTTTGTGAAAATGGAATTGTATGTTTGACATAGATTATGCCTAAATGAATTATATGATTATGTGAAACATGTAAGATGTGTGAGTTGATGAATGAAGGTCTTAAGCATGAATAGAAGTTGATATGAATGAAATGATTCTTATATGCAAGGTGTGCTCACATGTACACACACACAGTTATATGAATGTATGATGCTAAGTTGATTCAAAAGGGGAGTCTTGGGGTGGACACTTTTCGTGAGTTGAGATGAAGTGTCTAGTAGCAACCTCACTACATCCTAAGAGCTTTCTAAGATACGTCAGAGGATGAATACCCTTCGTGAGTTGAGATTTCGTGTTCGCTAGTTATCCTTAACCTATAGTTTATAATGTTGAGAATCCGTGGGGAGTTATGCCTAGCACCTATAGAATATGAAGAAGGGGTGGTTACACTTCGTGATTTGAGATGTTGTATCCAATGTACCTCTTGAGATGAGTACTCATCGTTAGTAGAAAATGAGTTACTTAGTAGAAATCTCCTTATCCCTTAATTATGTGCCCACATAGGTGTAACTATTGGGAAAGCCATGTAAAAGCTAAGAAGCATGACCTTACTCTAGGAAAGTAAGGATCCCTCATCCGATAGGGGTTAATATCGGGATTCCATGTGTAGCTCTCATGGTCTTTGTCGGTTAAGCTAACCCCCCAGAAAAGTAATGAATGTAATAAGTCTTCTAAAAGCATGTGCTATTTATGTGAATTGAATGAACTAAGTCTTCTAAAAGAACGTGATACTCAGGGTAGGTGATGGTATGGGATGCTACCTATCCATTGCACTAATTAGGACCTTCCGAAAGGGGAGACTTGGTGCCAAACCTTCTAAAAAAGTGTACTACTTAGGGTAGGTGGTGATATGGGACGCCATCTACTCATTGCACTAAGTAGGCATTCCGAAAGGGAAGTCTTTGGTGTTTTTTTGGGTGTTCTTCTAATGTCTTGTGATTTGAGTGGTGACTTGTGCTCCCAAGGTGAGTAAGACAAAAGGGTTAGACTTGAGGATCGCTTTGGTGTGCATTGAAGGAAGTGTTTAGACGTTTTGTTCATGTCTTACCTTGGAGAGTCTTAGGATTATCCTTAGTTAGGGAAACTCCTTCGGAAATGTGTTCACTTCCTCATTGGCAATACCTTGGAAATTCACCATTGTTGGAGTCTTTTTAGTTCACTATAATGTCCTAGTAGTTCACTGTAATTGTCAAAAATGAACTTACTGTAATTTGAGTACTTCACTGTAAATTGTGTTTTTGGGATAAAATTATGGAAATCCTTCTTTAAGTGTTAAATCCTTCTTTAAGGTTTTCTTCATGTGAGGTATGGTATCCATTCTTGAACTATCTTCCATTCAAGGATTCCCTTCTAATGAATTTTCAAAAAGGGTTTTCAACCCTAGTTTCTACTATCTTCAACTCTAAAGATGGGTCTTGCATGAAAACGTTTCTAATGACTAATTAATGATGTTTCTAATGTTAGTTGATGATCTTAAGGTTAAAACTTCAATGAAATCATGTTAAATCTTTTCTTCAAATGTTGGCATAAGAAATGGGTTAAATGAGCATGTTTGTGTAGAGAATGGACTTTGGTTTTCTTGTGTTGTTATGTTGGTTTATCTACTGCCCTAAGGGCCTTATTATGATGAAATATTGATAAAATGATTATAGGTGGCAATGACTTAGTTAAATGATGAGTTGCTTATATTGTATAGTTCCTATTATAAATTGATCTTGAGTGGTATGGTCCACCTTCTTGGTGGCGGTGTTTATTTTATGAACTTGATATTACATAGTATGTATGGTGAATGTGATTTTGAAGGTCTAATATGTGAAGTGAAGAGATATTGAAAATGGGTCTTGTAATTTATTTTGTAAAATTGGAATTGTATGTTCGACCTAGATTATGCCTAAATGAAGTATATGATTACATGAAGCATGTAAGGGGTATGAGTTGATGAATGAAGGTCTAAAGCATGAATAGAAGTTGATATGAATGAAATGACGCTTATATGCAAGGTGTGCTCACATGTACACACACACTTATATGAATGTATGATGCTAAGTTCTGTCAAAAGGGGAGTCTTGGGGTGGACACCCTTCGTGAGTTGAGATGAAGTGTCGAATAGCAACCTCACTACATCCTAAGAGCTTTCTAAGATAGGTCGGAGGATGAATACCCTTCGTGAGTTGAGATGTGGTGTTCGCTAGTTATCCCTAACCTATAGTTTATAATGTTGAGAATCTGTGGGGAGTTATGTCTAGCACCGAGAGGATATGAAGAAGGGGTGGTTAAACTTTGTGAGTGGAGATGTTGTATCCAATGTACCTCTTGAGATGAGTACTCCTCGTTAGTAGAGAATGAGTTACTTAGTAGAAATATCATTATCCCTTAACTATGTTCCCACATAGGTGTAGCTATTGGGAAAGTCATGTAAAAGCTAAGAAGCATGACCTTACTCTAGGAAAGTGAAGATCCCTCATCCGATAGGGGTTAATATCGGGATTCCATGTCTAGCTCTCATGGTGTTTGTCGATTAAGCTAACCCCCCACAAAAGTAATGATAGTAATAAGTCTTCTAAAAGCATGTGCTACTTATGTGAATTGAATAAACTAAGTCTTCTAAAAGACCGTGCTACTTAGGGTAGGTGGTGGTATGGGATGCTACCTATCCATTGCTCTAAGTAGGACCTTCTAAAGGGAATACTTGGTGCCAAACCTTCTAAAAGAGTGTACTACTTATTGTAAGTGGTGGTATGGCACGCCATCTACTCATTGCACTAAGTAGGCATTCCGAAATGGAAGTCTTTGGTGTTTTGTTTGTTGTTCTTCTAATGTCTTTTGATTTGAGTGGTGACTTGTTCTCTCGAGGAGAGTAAGCCGAAAGGGGTAGTCTTGAGGATCGCTTTGGTGTGCATTGAAGGAAATGTTTAGACGTTTTCTTCATGTCTTACCTTGGAGAGTCTTAGGATTATCCTTAGTTAGGGAAACTCCTACTGAAATGAGTTCACTTCCTCATTGGCAATACCTTGGAAGTTCACCATTGTTGGAGTCTTTTTAGTTCACTATAATGTCCTAGTAGTTCACTGTAATTGTCAAAAAGGAACTTAATGTAATTTGAGTACTTTACTGTAAAGTGTGTTTTTGGGATAAAAATATGGAAATCCTTATTTAAGTGTTAAATGAAGTTTCTTATGATGTTTTGTTTTTAGATTCATCAATGTTATAATTATTTGGCATGAAAGCTTATCTTACTAAAATATCCCTTTTTACATGTTTTTGCATATGCCATATTTAGTACATTGTTTGTACTAACCCCATACTTTTCTATACCTTATAAGTATAGGTTGGAAGCTTTTAAAGGTTTGAAGGTGAAGCTTAGGAAATCTACTCTCTCAAGATTTGGTATGTCCTTATATATTCGAGGACATAGTCTATGTTTCCTAGTTTTATTATTAAGACTTATTATGTATTTTCTTTTAATGTAAAGGGCCGTGTCCCTAAGATATTATGTCGTGTCTTTAAGTTGGCTTGTGACGATGAAATCTCTAAGTATTTTATGAAAAACTTCCTTTATTTAAATATTCGTGAAAAGTTTTAAATTCCGTACTACTTTTCATGTCTTATGTGATGAAGGATAGTTAAAGGGCTTTTTTGAGACCCCAAAGGGTCAAGTACGCCTTTCCATGATCCGAGGGTTCTCCCTAGCTTCTAAGGGGTGCTTTCGGGTTGTGACACTTATATGTGTATGTCATGAGCTTATGAAGTATTAAAATTAGTTATAATGATGTTTTTAGACAGTGTATGAAGTTTCGTGAAGGTTGGAGGTCAAACATCCAAGAACGTCCAAGACGTTTGAAAGTTAGCCCTTGAGACTATCATGTGTGTCTTGATGGGGCCTTGCATGTTTGGACGTGTTGCGTGTATTTGTTTTGGTTCAAACTCATGTTGAGGTCTACAACTTTTTAAGGGTTCTATTTACGTTGGAAACATCAGGGTACGACTTCAAAAGGGCCCCACAAAAGGTCCCACAAGAAGGACCCAAGGCTGGTCGAGACACTGCCTTGGCAGTGTCAATCGACTGAACCAAACGATGGCCTATTGGTTGACCAACGGCCCGTATGTGAGGTATTGTTTATTGAAACTTAGCCTGCAAAGGTCTCAACCCAATAATAGGCCAAGGTCCAATCGACGGAAGCCAAAGGACGGCCATTCAATTGACCAACGGCCAGTCGATTGGGTCTGTCGATGGTGGCCTGTAACTGCTGCCTTGCGTTTGTTTTATTTAAGGGGTGAATGGGAATTTCACCCCACGTCCTAAACTGACTCTAATTGATTAATTCACTTATTTTGGGTGTAGTTAAGGGATCAAACACGTGAACAATCCATTCCCAATCCCTCCTCACGAAATAAACCTTTCCCTCCAAAAATGTTCTCCCTAGAAACCACCATTGTTGGTGAAGCTTAAGAACAGCTTGGATCTTGGATTTCCATGGATGATTCATCAAGTTTAAAAGGTTTTCATGAATATAAAGGTATGTTGATCCTTCATCTCTAGTTATCCTTCCATCTAGATAGTTAATCTCAAAGTTTCAAAAGAGATTTTATGATCAACGTTCTTCTTCTTTAATCTAGCCATGGGTTCTTTCTAAAAATGTTTTCAATGATTAAATCATAATTAATTGATGTTAATGTATTGGTTTGGCCGTGATTTTAATCAAATTGCATGATGAACCCATGTTCCTTCCCTAAATCGATTTAGTCCTTGCATGGGTTTTGTGATCATTGCTTGTTAATGGTAGATTTGTGATTCTCTTATGTTGAATTGCTTATATATACTGTTATTTATGTGAATTTATTATGCATTGATGTTAAAGGATCCATGAGGATCAATATATGAAGAATTGAGCGTTACTAGCCTATGTTCCTATATATTACAGTGAATTTGATTTTTAGAACAATTATGTAGGATTTCAATTATGCATGAAATATTGTACCTACTGCATTAAGTTAACATTATGGATGAATTGTGGGTATAAACCCTTGATGATCAAATTAAATAAAGTCTTGCATGGACTGATCTAGGTTCTTTTAGTCTATGAAGTAAAAAGGCTATGTATGTGATGTGATCTCCAATTGTGGTTAGATGAAGCATGATTTTCTTATTAGTAAAGATCTATTGAGCTACTGCCTAACATGTACATTTTTGTTAAAATATGATTGATGATCAAGGACTTAGGGAATCAATAATATTGGCTAATTCCTCTATATTCTAGCGAATTAATAAGTATAATGCCTATATTGGAAGTTTTATCTTGAAGTGCTTTATGTATGATTTCGTTATGATTAAGTGTATGATTAGCTACTTCCTTAGATTGATATTATTGATGAAATATGATCTATAATCCATGTAAGTGAAATTGGTTGATGGTCTATGTCCTTCTACCTTCAAATGTGATTAATGTATTGTATTAGTTGTAACATGACCTTGTAGTAGCTTATACTTAACCTCATGTATGTTTATGGTACTTTAGATACTGCCGTATACTTGATTTATTGATGAAAGAGTAGTAATGGTCAATGATGACCAAAGGCTAAAGGATTGGTAAGAATTACTCTACTCTTCTATTTCTCTACTTTCTATATTATTGTAGATGATGAAGCCTTGTATGGCATTGTGTAGTATGGTCTACTTATTGTGGCGGTGTTTACTTTATTTCCATTATATATGTGTTGACCATGGCCTTGAAGGCAAATTAATGAACATTTGAATATGTGCTTATGATGATACTATGTGAAGTTATGCCTACTTTCCTATTCTAGATGTGATCTAGGTTGTATGGCTATTGTATAAGCATGTGTATACCCATGTTAGGGTAAAGTGTAGGTACTGCCATTAATGAATTAAAATGGTTAACAATCCATACACATGTACCCCTATGTAAATGTGTGAATAGCTAAAGTTAGGAGTCTTGATTATAATGTGAAGATTGTCTTGCCTCCTATGCTATTGTGTGTTGTATGGTCTATGCTTGGAAGATTATTGTGGACTTAAGAGGGTGGCTGCCTAAATGTGTTGTTGGTATCCATTATGTGATCATGTTGACCAATGTAGACACACACTCACACACTATGCATGCTTACAATGTAGTAAATGTCCATAGTGTCTAATGAAAGGTTGTTCTCATATTCACTAGTGTCTACTACTATGCATGTAAAGTATATGTATGTGAAGTATGTTATGAATATGACTTATATGAAATGATGAGGTATGAATGTGCATAGTTTCTAAGTGGGTTTATATGAAAGGTGAATGTGCATAGTTTCTAAGTGGGTTTATATGAAAGGATTGCTCATATAGTTATACCTATAGACTTATGCATTGATATATGAGCATGTGTGACATCTATGTGTTATGTGAAAGGATTGCTCACATATATGTATACACACACAAATTGATGATGATCTAGTCAATAGAGGAGCCTTGAAATATGTGTTCAAGTGTATCCTTAACTAGATAGTGCTAATACATATGTTATGTCCATGTGCAAGGATTTCTCACATGATTTAGGTTGACAAACTCTCATCTATGACATATGAATTAAGCATATGAGGGGATGACTCGCCTAAGACTATTTTTTATAAATAAATAATAATAAAGGCTATTTCAATAAAGGGAACTTAGCTTAGCACCGAATGAACTTGTAGATAAGGGGGTGGAACCTTCATAAAGAGGGAAGGCGAAAAGGGTCCACTACTGTCCTCATAGGGTGGATAACCTCATGACCCAAAAAGGGTGTAGAGTTGATGTTTCCGTGACTGCCCCTAGTTCCATAAACTATGCTTGCCACATAGGATCTAGCAAGTGAATTCACCTAATATGCTAGCATGTTACTCATGTCTTACCTTGGCAAGTAAGATGCCCTCTTTTTAGTGTGAGGGGATAACACCAAATTTCATGTTTAGCACCCATGGTCTTAGTGTCGGTTAAGGCTATAGTTTCCCTAAAGTAAAATGGACAATGGAAGTAAATGACTAGGATCCTAACTAGGATGACTTAAGGGAAGTTACTTAGGATAGGTGGAAGTAATGAACCATCTAGACATTGCACAAGTATCTCCCCTAGGATGTCCTAGAAAGGTGACTAATTTGTATGATTATGTTATGTCCTTATGCATGACACTGTAGTAATTGTCTACTTGTGATGAAGATGTGCATGGTATGAGTCTATATGACGTCATCTTATCCTTATATGCAATATGTTGGTCTCAATGACTATATGATGAACGTCTTGTATTGACATGAATGAAGTTGTCTTCACTTATTTGTTGATGTATGAATTGGATGGTAAGGGTTGTGGTCTTATGATAGGTTTATTAAGTATATGTGAGGTTATGGGACTTCACATATACATTGCACTAGTAGACTTAGAGTAGGATTTTGTGTAAGGTCTTATAATGCATTGATGTAAAGTGAAGTTGGTATATGTGCAAGTTGAGTATAACTTACTGTAATTGTTCTATGGTATTGGCTTAAATATGTCTATATTGTGCTACACTTATACGATGGTATGTGATGCCTTATATAGGTTGTATGTATGTTTCCTTGTGACCTTAAGGTTAGGCATTGCACTAAGTATCACTAGAGGGTTACTTGGGAGGTTAATGAATAAAAACGGAAGATAGTTCACTGTTAAGGGAAAATTAGCTCACTGTAATGTGACTTGAAAATGTAATAAATTCTATATGTGATCTTATGAAATGTTTGGCCTTTGAATATGTTTATATGAAGTATGTTAATGATAAAAATGCTATTGGATAAAGGTTTTATGAAGATTTACTCAAAAAGGCATAAAGTATGATTTCAAGAAAATGTCCCTTTTAAATGCATGGTTGCCACAGTTAGTGCATTCTTGTGCTAATCCCATTCTTCTATACTTTTTACACAAAGTGTAGGTTATGGATTCTTAAAGGATGTATTGAATGAGTAAGAGCTTGATAGATGATTCCCAAGCTCAATTAAAGGAATCCTTAAGTTCAAGGATCTCCTACTTATGTTTACTGTAAAGTGTTATGAATTATATACTTAGGTTTTATGTCTTAAAGGGGTCGTGTCCCAAATGTATTATAATGTTTATTGAGTCTAAGATGGCAAAAAGACTTAAGGTCTAAGTATGTATTACGAGATTTTATATATATGTGATGTAAAGTTTATAGCAATGATGTGCTATGAGAGGTTTTAAATTTTCCGCTAAATTTACTATGTCAATGCGGTGAATGATAACTATGGGCTTGTATAATACCTCCGAGAGGTCAAGTACGCCATGTTACTTCAAGGGGGTGGTCCCCGGATGTGACAGAATCCTCCCATGTTCTTTGGATTAAAAGGTAATGAAGACCCCCATGATTTCTTTCATGAGGTCTACAAGATTTTGTTTGCCATGGGGGTGAGTACTACTGACAAGGCTGAGCTTGTTGCCTATCAACTCAAGGACGTGGCTAAGACATGGTACAATTAGTGGAAGGATAGTAGGTCTTTAGGAGGTGGTCCCGTGACTTGGGAGATCTTCAAAGAGGTCTTTCTTGATAGATTCTTCTGAAGGGAGCAAAGAAAAGCTAAGGTAGAGGAGTTTATCAACCTTCGTCAAGGAGGTATGAGTGTCAAGGAATACTCCTTAAAGTTCATTAACTTGTACAAATATGCTTCTTCTTTGGTTTCTAATGCTAGGGATGAAATGAGACGTTATGTAACAGGCGTGTCCGAAAAGCTTGAAGAAGAATGTCGTGCAGCCAAGCTTCATGACAATATGTATCTTTCTAGGTTTGATGGTTCATGCTCAACAGGTTGAGGAAAGTCGTCTAAGGAAGAGGAATGGGGAAGCTAAGATGGCAAAGTCTTTTGAAAGTGGTTCTTCTAAAAGTAGGCTTGATGTTCAAGACAAGCATAAGTTTGAGAACAGGTTTTCAAACCAGGTTCCTTCAAATTTCTCCAAGAATCGCAATGATAGAGGTTCTAATCCTAAACCTCAAAAAGGTAGAAATGTTGATCCACCAAGAGAAAGACCAACTTATGGTAAGTGTGGTAAGAAACATGTGGGTGAATGTCTTGTAGGGACTAATAGTTGCTATGGTTATGGCAAGGTGGCCATATGGTTAAAGATTGTCCTAATGTGAGAAGTCAAAGTAAGGGAAACGGCCAAACTCAACCAAGAGGTCCTAGTCCTAAGCTCCAAAAAGGAACCGTTTCTATGCACTCAAGGCTAGGGGTAAACAAGAAAGCTCTCCCGACGTTGTGACGGGTATGTTACAAGTTTTCTCTGTTAATGTTTATGCTTTTCTTGGCCTAGGTGCTACCCTTTCTTTTGTTACACGTTTGGTATGTAGGAAGTTTGATGTACTTCCCAATGTTTTGATTAAACCCTTTTCGGTATGTACCCCAATGGGTGACTCTATAGTTGCAAAGAGAGTCTGTAGGAAATGTCTTGTAATGCTGCCCAATAGAGTTACTCTTGTTTATTTGGTAGAACTGGACATGTTTGAGTTCGATATCATCTAGGGTATGGATTGGCTTCATGATTTTTTTGCTTTCATAGATTGTAGGACAAGGGTAGTGAAGTTCCAATTCCCTAATGAACCCATTTTAGAGTGGAAGGGGGGAAATTATATGCCAAGGGATCAAATCATTTCTTGTTTGAAGGCTAGTAAGATGATAGTCAATGGTTGTCTATATCATGTGGTAAGAGTTAAGAACCTAGAATGTGAAACTCCTTCTATTGAGTCAGTACCAGTAGTGACAGAATTCCCATAGGGTTTTCCTAATGACCTTCCAGGAGTTCGTGTCAAACGGAAATTAACTTTGGCATTGACTTATTACCGGATTCCCATTTCAATTCCTCCATATAGAATAGCTCCGGATGAATTGAAAGAGTTGAAGCTCCAACTCAAAGATTTTCTAGACAAGGGTTTAATTCAACCTAGTATTTCTTCATGGGGTTCTCCGATCTTGTTTGTTAAGAAGATGGATGGGTCCCTTAGAATGTGCATTTATTATCGCCAACTCAATAAGGTCACCATTAATAATTGTCCTCTCCCTAGGATTGATGGTCTATTTGATCAACTTCAAGGTGATAGATACTTTCCAAGATTGACTTAAGGTCAGGATATCACCAACTTAGGGTGAGAGGTGAAGATGTTCCCAAAACAGCTTTCTGAACTAGATATGGTCACTATGAGTTTCTAGTTATGTCTTTTGGGTTAACGAATTCCCCGGGGTGTTTATGGACCTAATGAATAGAGTTTTTTGAGATTACCTCGACTCGTTTATGATTGTGTTCAATGATGATATTTTGATATACTCCAAGAATGAAGATGAGCATGAGAGTCACTTGAGGTTTGCTTTGCAAGTTTTCAAAGAACACCAACTTTATGACAAATTTAGTAAGTGTGAATTTTGGTTGAGGTCAGTTGCTTTTCTTGTCCATATTATCTCTGGTTATTGTGTAGAGGTTTATCCGAAGAAGACAGATGCGGTCAGAAATTGGCCAAGAACTTTGACTCGCACAGACATAAGGAGTTTATTGGATCTACCAGCTATTATAGAAGATTTTTTGATTGATTTTGTCCATTTCTTATCCTTTGACAGCCTTGACCCAAAATAAGGTGAAGTCTGAATGGTCGGAAGCTTGTCAGAAAGTTTTACAAGAGTTGAAAGATAAGCTTACCTCCGCTCCGGTGTTGACCTTACCGGAGGGTAATGAAGGCTTTGAAGTGTACTGTGGTGCTTCCCGAGTGGGCTTGGGATGTGTCCTTATGCAACATGTCAAGGTGATTGCTTATGCTTCTAGGCAACTCAAAGTTCATGAGAAGAATTACCCAACTCATGATCTTGACTTAGCTGATGTAGCTTTTGCCTTGAAAATATGGAGGCATTACTTGTATGGTGTGCATGTTAATGCGTTTACTGACCATAAAAGTCTTCAATATGTGTTTACACAAAAAGAGTTGAACCTCCGACAGAGAAGATGGTTAGAATTGTTGAAGCATTACGACATGAGTATCCTTTACAACCCTGGTAAAGCCAATGTGGCTGCGGATGCTTTGAGTCGTATGACTATGGCTAGTGTGTCTCATGTGGAAGAAGAAAGGAAAGAACTTGTGAAGGATGTTCACAGATTTGCTCGCTTAGGTATGCGGTTAGAATATTCTCCAAATGGTGGTTTTATGGTCCATCATAACTCCGACTCATCATTAGTGGTTTGTAACGTTCCGGAAAATCATATGTCTAATGAAGAGACCAATATGCCCTTAGGATAGCCTATTAGGGGTACATAGGCACCCCAATGCCCAATATTGAGAAATATTGGGCATAGTATAGAAAAATTGGCTAAAAGATATTAGCAAATTTTCTATATACAAATACGAGATATACTTTTTGGGTTGTCATACCCCAATCCATGATTGACGTTTATGAAATGTACCTGCAATGAAGACCCTAAGATGATAAAATATATGTCGTCCAACTTACAAAAGGTATGAGGCATTCAAGTGTAAAGCCTAGATACCATGGCACATGATCAATTAAAATGATCATGTATATTAATCAGTGCCCAAGGACATAGTGAGGGTACTTGGGACAATAAGTAAATATTCGAAATGGGACATCGAGAAGAGTTAGTTAGGAAAGTACAACCAACCCATGTGCAAGCACATGGGCAAAATATGTGGGAACCGGCCGAGAGGGGGACCACGCGACATGCTTACCGAATTCGGTTAGGCTATTAGGGGCATCTGCGCGGACGGGTCCAGCCAGGTGGGTTCGGGATTCCTAACAAACTCAACACCCTAACTAACTTAACAAAATAGCTAACTAACCTATGATCAATCAAAAATGACCAGCCAAGGGACCCGAAAACCTAAGACCTAGTCGGGTGACACCTAACTAACCTAACTAACTTAGGGACAACCTAGTACCTAACCTAGGATGGTCCAAAGTTGCTAGTTTTGGTCCTAGTGACTTAGGGGTGTTTTGGTAATTTCCCTAGGTCCTTTATTTAATTAATTAAGAAAACTAATTAAGTAACTTAGAGCCTTGGTCAATCCGTGACACTTAGCCAATTTTCGGAATTGGCTAAGTCAATGGTTCTTCTATGTCTAGTCAACTTAGGAGGGGTATTTTAGTAATTAACCAATTAGTTATTTAATTAAGTTAATTAACTCTTAAGTTTTATAATTCAAGATCAGTTCCTAAACCTAGAATTCACGATCAAATCTTGAGAGACTCAAAACTAAGGCAGTAAACAACAAACCACAAGAACGTAAAACGCTAAAGTCTCTCTTAGGCAATTTCAAAGTACTTTTCAAGGATTTCGTGTAGAGTGATCGTCGTAGATTCGAATCTACAAAAGTTATGGGTTTTTCTCCTGCACTTCTATCTCCAAGAGAAATTTTTTCCAACGATTCAAAAATTTTGAAAACTAGGGTTGTTCCCGTGTTCTCGTCAAACTCCCTTGTCTCTAGTATCCTTTTCGATTCAATGTTGAATAGGTTAGAGATCATGTTGTTGGTAGTGGAATTGGCTATTCTTAACATGTATTGTTCTTGAAATATGAATGTCGATTAACCTATGATGTTGTGATCGTATAAAGTTAAGTGCTTAAAACATGAATCATGAATCGATGATGTGTTAGTTACACCCGTAATTGTTTTAAGTATTGATGTGTTTGTCCGACTGTTGTCTTGCAGTTATTGTGACGTTATGAAGATGCTAAAGTCATCAAATGTTAATATGATGATGTCCAATATGTCTTAAAAACGTTACCCTAAAGTCATGAACTAAGAATTGGCTTAAAAGACAACTATGAAATCGCATCTTGAATGAATTGACTATGTGGTGCCAATAAAATTGGCTAACACTACTTTGTCAAAACGAATGCATGGTAATGGCTAGGATCTTATGTAAATGATTGAAAGATTGGCTAAAGGTTCATACATCTTCAATTTAAGAATGAACTTACGTGAAATTGGTCTATAGCAACAAAAATGGTTATGTAGTTACTTATCCAAATGTTGAGCCAATACTAATCATATGCCAATCTTGTGTAGTTAGAATATCAAATGATATTATAAGAACTTCTAAAAGTAATTCAATGAATCCATAACCAAGGTATAACGCCCCAAAATGAACTAAGGTGAACTAGAGCCTCATGGTTGTTTCTTGTGTTAATTTTAAGTTAAATGGAGTTAGTTTGGTGTCCTTAGGCAGTGTGCAAAGTTTGGTTAAGTTTGGAGTTCAATCGACCAAAAACGTCCATGACGTTCGGATGGTATGCCTTAGAATATACTTGTATGTCTTGGCGAGCTTGGATGAGTTTTATGTGTTGGTTTTACTTGAAACATGCGTCGGATGTTCCTTAGACCTAGAAGACTTAGTTTAGGGGTTTGACGTCCGGGCATGACCCCACCTAGGACCCACAAGGGGTCCTAGATGAAGGGCCCAAGACTTGGGCAAAGTCTGCCCATCAGTGGCTCACGACGACCATGGCGACGGTCCGTTGCACTCAGGACGGTCCGTCGATCCAGGGTGTCGCGAGTGACAGAGAGTGGAAACTTGGACAGGCTCCAGTTGGATCCAAGTGTTCCTCGACGGGACCCCATGACGGTCCGTGGTGAACGTGACGGTCCGTCGAGGAGGTCTCGTCGACGAGGCCTGCCATTGCACGACTTAAGGCTGCCAACTTGGGGTGTTTTATGTAAATACACCCCAAGTCTTATAAGACCCTAGGTGTATAATTTTGGTGTTTTTAGGTTATATTAAATTAGTTTTAAACCCTAGACCTAGACAAGACCCTCTCACTTCAAGATCCAACTCTCTCTTTCTCTCAAGAAAACTCTCTCAACTCTCTTGGAAGCTAGAAGTCAAGGAAGGATAGGAGGACGGATTGGGACTTGTTTCTTCATCAAATTCGTGGGTTTCTTTCTCATAAAGGTATGGTATCCATTCTTGAATACCTTTCCATTCAAGAAGCCAACTTCCAAAATGGTTTTCAAAAAGGGGTTTTAAACTCAACTTCTTCTAAACATTGATTTCTATTATGGGTCTTCTTGTAACTAAGTTCTAATGGCTTAAATGTATTTATCTTGGTTTGAATAGATGATTTTGATGTTAAAACTCCATAAAACTCTTGTTTATGCATACTTCAATTTTTGACTTGAAAATGGGTTATGTGAGCATGATTTGAGTAGGGTATGAACTTGGGTCTTCTTGTATTTGTCGTGTTGGTGTAGCTACTGCCCTAAGGGCCTTAATATGGTGAAATATTGATAAATTGCTTGTGGGTAATGATGGTTTGATTTGTTGATGAGTTGCTCTCATTGTATAATTCTTATTATGAATTGCTATTTGAGTGGTATGGTCCACCTTATGGGTGGCGGTGCTAATTGATGAACTTGATGTTACTTAGTATGGTTTGAGTATGTGATCTTGAAGGTCTAATATGTGAAATGAAGATATATATTGGAAATGGGTCTTGTGTTGTGTTTGATGTAGCTTTAATTGCATGTTTGACCTAGTTTATGTCTAAATGAAGTATATGATTATGAGAAGTATGTAGAGTGTGTAGCTTGATGAATCAAGGTTAAAGTATGAGTAGAACTTGATGATAATGAAATGATGCTTATATGCAAGGTGTGCACATGTACACACACACTCCTTTAAGATTTGTATTATGTCAAGTTGAGCAAAAAGGGGAAATCTTGAGGTGGACACATTTCGTGAGTTGAGATGTAGTGTCTAGTAACAACCTCTCCATTTCCTAGTGAGCTTTCTAAGATAGACTATTATGTTGAGAAATCCGTGTGGAGTTATGCCTAGCACCGAGAGGATATGAAGGGGAGGTCGATTGCACTTCGTTAGTTGAGATGTTGTAATCCAAAGTACCTCTTGAGATGAGTACTCCTCGTTAGTAGAGAGTGAGTTACTTAGTAACAATCTCCTTATCCCTTAACTATGTGCCCGCATAGGTGTAGCTATTGGAAAAGCCATGTAAACGCTAAGAAGCATGACCTTACACCAGGCAAGTAAGTATCCCTCATCCGATAGGGGTTAATATCGGGATTCCATGTCTAGCTCTCATGGTCTTTGTCGGTTAAGCTAACTCCCACAAAAGAATTGATTTGAAACTAATTATCTTGTGTATTGTTGAAATTGTGTATGTATGTCGTGAAGTGCTCAATCCATATTAGTTATCAAGTAGGAGCATTGAGTGGGAGTAGTAGTATGGGATGCTATTCTCACATTGCACTTGGTGTGACCTATACCTACTATGGGAGAAGAGTACCTTCATGAAATCCGTGTGAATGAGTACTATGGTGTAGTGTTATGGAGGATTATTGTGGAGTACTTGAGTAAATGGAATCCATTAGGAGTACTAAGTGGGAGTGGTAGTATGGGATGCTACTCTCACATTGCACTTGGTATGACCTATATTTCCATGAGTGTTTTGCATATGTTAGCCAAGGGCATGGATTTGAAGTAAGCCTAAGATTTGGTAGTTTTAAGGGTCGCTTTGGTGTGCTTTGAAGGGAGGTGTAATGAAAATCCCTTCTTAGCTCACCTTAGGGTGTCTTAGGATAACCTTGGGTTAGGGCAACTTCAAAGGAAAAGAGTTCATATGACTTGGACCGTGCCATTCACTGTAAGGTCTCCATTGTAAGCATTCAAAATGTTCACTATGATGCTTTATTCAATTTTCATTGTAAGTTTAGTAAGTCCATTGAAATGTTCCTTTTGATTACTCTAAGTTTCGGTAAAGTTGCCATAATGTGTTGAATGCCAATTCCTATTTTGGTTTGTTTCTAGATTCATTAATATTGCTTTAATTGCATGAAAAGTTATTTTTACTAAAATGTCCCTTTTCGTATGTTTTTGCATATGCCATACTTAGTACATTGTTGTACTAACCCCATACTTTTATATACCTTATGAGTATAGGTTGGAAGACTTTTTGGAGGATCGGAGTTGAAGCTTGGAAATTCTATCTCTCAAGAATTGAGTATGTCCTCATATATTCGAGGACATAGTTTTATGTTTCTTAGTTTCTTAATTAAGACTTAAAAATGTATTTACTTTTATTGTAAAGGGCCGTGTCCCTAAGATTCCAAGTTGTGTATTTAAGTTGGCTTGTGACGATAAGATTTCCAAGTATTTATTAAAAAACTCCTTTTATTATTATTATCGTGAAAAGTTTTAATTCCGCACTACTTTTCATGCTTTATGTTATGAATTCTAGTTAGAGGGCTTGTACGAGACCCCAAAGGGGTCAAGTACGCCCGGTCATGATTCGAGGGTTTTCCCTAACTTTTAGGGGGTGCTTTCGGATCGTGACAGACTTGGTATCAGAGCATATGGTTTTGGGAAATAGTTTAAGGTCTGAAAGTCTCACAAGCCACATGTAGTAGTATCTTGGTCATTGGTGTGAGTCGCGACACATCTATGGACAAGAGGCTATAGGATGCTAGAAGTTTCACTTTCTTCTCTATTCTAGTATCGTGCCTTAGAGTTGAGTATATAAGGTGTCTTTTCTTAGCCTCTTCTTTTTCTGTTTTTAGGACATGAATACGAGGAGATCGACCCTAGATGGGAGGAGGGAGGTGTACCAAATGAGAGAGTCCTTCCCCGTGTTGACCAAGTTCCTATTGTTGGCTTAGGGGAGGAAAATGAGGAGGTTCCTCTTCAAGAACCTCAAGTGCCTCCGGAACCTCAAGGACCTCAAGTGCCTCCTATGCCTCAAGCTCCTTTTGTTGAGGGTGATATGACTAATGCGGAGTTGAGGGCTGCCCTAATGAACTTGACCCAACTCATGACAGCTCAAGCTCAAGTTGTCAACAATCACTTTGTGGGCCAAGCTAACCTAGGAGATAGGCCCAAACCAAACGCTAGTACTCCCGCTTCTAGGATTCGGGATTTTATGAGGATGAACCCTCCTACTTTTCATGGCACTAAGGTGGATGAAGATCCACAAGGCTTCATAGATGAGGTTTTCAAGGTGGTAGATGCTATGGGTGTGACCCCTAGGGAGAAAGCGGAATTGGCCGCTTACCAACTTAAGGATGTTGCTCAAGTGTGGTATGAGCAATAGAGGGGTGAGAGACCCTTAGAAAGAGGACCGGTTGATTGGGAGGAATTCAAAGAGGCTTTCCTAGATAGATTCTTTCCTTTAGAGTGGAGGGAGAAGAAGATGGTTGAATTCATGAACCTCCGTCAAGGGGGAATGAGTGTGCAAGAGTACTCTCTCAAATTCACCCAACTCTCTAAGTATGCCCCAAACATGGTAGCCAACCCTAGGGCTAGGATGAACAAGTTTGTGATGGGCGTGTCTAGCTTGGTGGAAAAAGAGTGTCGTACGGCTATGCTTCTTAATGACATGGATATCTCTAGGCTCATGGTTTATGCGCAACAAATTGAGGAGTCCAAAATTAGGGAGATAAGGCAAGAGGGTAAGAGACCTAGGTCGGATGATTCTAGTCACCAAAGGCCTAAGAAGAGGTTTTATCCCCAAGATTCTTCTATGGGAAACAAGGATAGGGCTCCAAATCAATCTTCTCAAGGTGGTGGTCATTCCTATGAAAGGGCTAGGTGCCCTACTTGTGGCAAGCAACATGGGGGTAAGTGTCTTGCCGGAACGGATGGTTGTTTTGCATGTGGTAATAGAGGCCACAAGATGAGGGACTGCCCAAACCTTAAATCAAGGGGGAGAGATGTCAATCAAGCTTCCCTAGATCCTAATGCTCCCAAGAAGAACCCTTCCTATGGGATGGGGGCTAGAAAGGATAATTAATCCGGATTGATGGTTTTGGTAAGTCTCAACTCTTGGTTATTGTTGCTTTTGTGTTATGAAATGAGTATATATGGTTTTATAGTTCGTATGATCATGTCGTCTTGATGAATTGCTTAGAGAATGAATTTTTCAAAAATTTGGTAAGATGGCAGTCAACTTCACTGTAAAAATTTTTTTGGCATTTTGAAGAAAATTGTTTTGTCTTGAATTTTAGTTTCAGTGTGTGTAAAGGCATTGTTTATGAGCATTTTTTTACGTTGGATAAGGTAGTTCCTCCATAAAAGAAGATTGAGGTTGAATTTTTGACTTTGTGAAAATTGGTGAAAGTTGCCTATGTTGCTAAGTGTTGAAAGTGTAAAATGATGTTCCTTGCTAGTGGATGCTTTGATTGTTAGTGTTTTGATCATGATCTAAGCGTATTATATGATGCTAAGTAAGTCCTTGTTGTTCTTAAAATTTAAGCGTCATTCGAGGACGAATGTTATTCCAAGTGGGGGAGAATATAACGCCCCAAAATAAACTAAGGTGAACTAGAGCCTCATGGTTGTTTCTTGTGTTAATTTTAAGTTAAACGGAGTAAGTTTGGTGTCCTTAGGCATTGTGCAAAGTTTGGTTAAGTTTGGAGTTCAATCGACCAAAAACGTCCATGACGTTCGGATGGTATGCCTTAGAATGTACTTGTATGTCTTGGCGAGTTTGGATGAGTTTTATGTGTTTGTTTTACTTGAAACATGCGTCGGATGTTCCTTAGACCTAGAAGACTTAGTTTAGGGGTTTGACGTCCAGGCATGACCCCACCTAAGACCCATAAGGGGGCCCTAGATGAAGGGCCCAAGACTTGGGCAAAGTCTGCCCATCAGTGGCTCACGACGACCATGGCGACGGTCCGTTGCACTCAGGACAGTCCGTCAATCCAGGGCGTCGCGAGTGACAGAGAGTGTAAACTTGGACAGGCTCCAGTTGGAGCCAAGTGTTCCTCGACGGGACCCCATGACGGTCCGTGGTGAACGTGACGGTCCGTCGAGGAGGTCTCGTCGACGAGGCCTGCCAGTGCACGCCTTAAGGCTGCCAACTTGGGGTGTTTTATGTAAATACACCCCAAGTCTTATAACACCCTAGGTGTATAATTTGGGTGTTTTTAGGTTATATTAAATTAGTTTTAAACCCTAGACCTAGACAAGACCCTCTCACTTCAAGATCCAACTCTCTCTTTCTCTCAAGAAAACTCTCTCAACTCTCTTGGAAGCTAGAAGTCAAGGAAGGATAGGAGGACGGATTGGGACTTGTTTCTTCATCAAAATCGTGGGTTTCTTTCTCATAAAGGTATGGTATCCATTCTTGAATACCTTTCCATTCAAGAAGCCAACTTCCAAAATGGTTTTCAAAAAGGGGTTTTAAACTCAACTTCTTCTAAACTTTGATTTCTATTATGGGTCTTCTTGCAACTAAGTTCTAATTGTTTAAATGTATTTATCTTGGTTTGAATAGATGGTTTTGATGTTAAAACTCCATGAAACTCTTGTTTATGCATACTTCAATTTTGACTTGAAAATGGGTTATGTGAGCATGATTTGAGTAGGGTATGAACTTGGGTCTTCTTGTATTTGTCATGTTGGTGTAGCTACTGCCCTAAGGGCCTTAATATGGTGAAATATTGATAAATTGCTTATGGGTAATGATGGTTTGATTTGTTGATGAGTTGCTCTCATTGTATAATTCTTATTATGAATTGCTATTTGAGTGGTATGGTCCACCTTATGGGTGGCGGTGCTAATTGATGAACTTGATGTTACTTAGTATGGTTTGAGTATGTGATCTTGAAGGTCTAATATGTGAAATGAAGATATATATTGGAAATGGGTCTTGTGTTGTGTTTGATGTAGCTTGAATTGCATGTTTGACCTAGTTTATGTCTAAATGAAGTATATGATTATGAGAAGTATGTAGAGTGTGTAGCTTGATGAATCAAGGTTAAAGTATGAGTAGAACTTGATGATAATGAAATGATGCTTATATGCAAGGTGTGCACATGTACACACACACACTCTTTTAAGATTTGTATTATGTCAAGTTGAGCAAAAAGGGGAAATCTTGAGGTGGACACACTTCGTGAGTTGAGATGTAGTGTCTAGTAACAACCTCTCCATTTCCTAGTGAGCTTTCTAAGATAGACTATTATGTTGAGAAATCCGTGTGGAGTTATGCCTAGCACCGAGAGGATATGAAGGGGAGGTGTATTGCACTTCGTTAGTTGAGATGTTGCAATCCAAAGTACCTCTTGAGATGAGTACTCCTCGTTGGTAGAGAGTGAGTTACTTAGTAACAATCTCCTTATCTCTTAACTATGTGCCCGCATAGGTGTAGCTATTGGAAAAGCCATGTAAACGCTAAGAAGCATGACCTTACACTAGGCAAGTAAGGATCCCTCATCCGATAGGGGTTAATACCGGGATTCCATGTCTAGCTCTCATGGTCTTTGTCAGTTAAGCTAACTCCCACAAAAGAATTGATTTGAAATTAATTATCTTGTGTATTGTTGAAATTGTGTATGTATGTCGTGAAGTGCTCAATCCACATTAGCTACCAATGTAGGAGCATTGAGTGGGAGTAGTAGTATGGGATGCTATTCTCACATTGCACTTGGTGTGACCTATACCTACTATGGGAGAAGAGTACCTTCATGAAATCCGTGTGAATGAGTACTATGGTGTAGTGTTATGGAGGATTATTGTGGAGTACTTGAGTAAATGGAATCCATTAGGAGTACTAAGTGGGAGTGGTAGTATGGGATGCTACTCTCACATTGCACTTGGTATGACCTATATTTCCATGAGTGTTTTGCATATGTTAGCCAAGGGCGTGGATTTGATTTCTAACTAAGTAAGCCTAAGATTTGGTAGTTTTAAGGGTCGCTTTGGTGTGCTTTGAAGGGAGGTGTAATGAGAGTCCCTTCTTGGCTCACCTTAGGGAGTCTTAGGATAACCATGGGTTAGGGCAACTTCAAAGAAAAAGGGTTCATATGACTTGGACCGTGCCATACACTGTAAGGTCTTCATTGTAAGAATTCAAAATGTTCACTATGATGCTTTATTCAATTTTATTGCAAGTTTAGCAAAGTTAATTGAAATGTTCCTTTTATTTAATTTAAGTTTGGTAAGATAGCCATAAAGTGTTAATTGTTGATTCTTATGTGGGTTTGCTTCTAGATTCATGAAGGTTATATTTGAATTGCATAAAAGCTATCTTTACTAAAATGTCCCTTTTTGCATGTTTTTGCATATGCCATACTTAGTACATTGTTGTACTAACCCCATACTTTTTATACCTTATGAGTATAGGTTGGAAGCCCTTTTGGGAGGATCGGAGTCGAAGCTTGGGAACTTTATCTCTCAAGAATTTGGTATGTCCTCATATATTCGAGGACATAGTTTTATGTTTCTTAGTTTCTTTATTAATACTTAAAAATGTAATTACTTTTATCGTAAAGGGCCGTGTCCCTAATATTCCAAGTTGTGTCTTTAAGTTGGCTTGTGACGATAAGATTTCTTAGTATTTATGAAAAGACTCCTTTTATTATTATTATCGTGAAAAGTTTTAAATTCCGCACTACTTTTCATGCTTTATGCTATGAATGCTAGTTAGAGGGCTTGTACGAGACCCCAAAGGGGTCAAGTACGCCCGGTCACGATTCGAAAGTTTTCCCTAACTTCTAGGGGGTGCTTTCGGGTCGTGACAATTTTACCACCATGTCATAACAAGGTAAGTAGTTCCGGATTCAAGCCTACAGGGGTCATCACCTTAGGTAGTTCATCTATAGCCTTTAGAGAATCTTCCTCACACTTAGGACTATAGAAAATCCCGGATTCTAACCAATCATAAAACACATGTTTGAACACTTAAGGTCCAATACCACTTCTTCTAGAGATTTAGGGTAACCATCATCTCTAGTAAAACCTTAGAGGAAACATAAAAGGGACTTGGCCATGAAGGCCTTTTTACTATGGCAAAGTAACTTCTAGGTAGTTTCAACCCACATTATCATCTTTGGTGGGACCTTCCAACCAACCATGCACAAGTACAATCTAAGCACTCTTTTCAAATGACCAAACTTAAGATCAAACTTAAAAGACAACTAACCACTCTAAAGTTGGTCAACATCAATTCTCTTCCTCTCCCCATGAACTAGGGGTACATACATCCCTCTAAGCGAACCTTATGGCAAAGCATAATCTCAACTTATGGAATAGAACCCTTTCTTTCCTTTTTTTCCCACCCATAGAATAGGTTCATATAGGGACTCATCAACTAGTCATAAGGGTTCTCCCATTAACTAGCATACTTCACAATCACCTTACCAGGTAAGCACACTACCTTCCTTCTTCAGAGTAAACCTATATAATAGACTCTAATCCACACAAGGACAACTATGAAGCATTATACATATATCAAGGCAACATCCTTCTTTCACTATTTACCACATTTCTCCAAAACTTTTCAAGCCTATACCATAACATTATATTATCATTGTATATAATTATAAAGCAACTCATTATTCCAAAAAGGACTTCATTCTCCTTAGCAACTCTTATAAGGCTAGAACCATATCATAACATAAAACATCTCAACATAACATCTTATTTCTCATAGGTCACATATAACCTAAATGGCATCACCTCAAAATATTCCAAATTCACCTTCACATATGAGATCTAGTCACAATAACCATAACAAGCATCAAAACTCACATTTTCTCCCTCAAGCTTTGAGACATCATCCCTTCCAAGCAATCATATCTAAAAGATCACCTGACAAGGAAACATAAGAGAGATCATATAGAATTAAGATCTACAACACGACACAAGAGTATGTGAAGAAGTGGAACTCTATCGTCCTATAGCCACTCACTCATAAATGTGTCGCGACTCACACCAATGAACAAGACTCCACTAGACGTGGCAACATGAGACTTTGAATCCTAAACACCAATCCCAAAACCTTATGCTCTGATACCAAGTTTGTAACGACCGAGAAGCACCCCCTAGAAGTTACAAATGTCGTCGACCTCTCGGAGGTCTAAGACAAGCTTCTTAGCATTCATTCATCTCATAAACATTAAAATAGCCGAACATTTAAAACATTTCATTGCATAACATAATGCTAGAATACTACTTCATTTATAAAATCATAAGTACATAGTCTAGAAACTAAGTCTCATTTTTCCATCTTAGACTCAACAACAATCAAGTAGAATAGGGACACAACCCTTGACATATTACATAAACTTGAATAAAATCTTGACATAGGAAATCGTTGAATCTTAAGGACCCCTTTTCGAACTTGGGAAACATCTATCCAAGCTCATCACTTTGAGAAACATCCTCTAGAATCACCACCTACACTATGTGTAATAAGATGAAGAAGAATGGTATTAGTACAAGAATGCATTAAGTATGATAACCATGCAAAAACATGAGTTAAAGAGGACATTTAGCTAGAGATCATGCATCATGTCTTCATAGTAAAACTTCATGAACATATTGAAACAATAAGCACAATATAATTCACATACTTCATATAGACATGGATATTACTCATAACAATACTTAAAGCCATTTCATTACATTTAAGGATCATTTATTAAGGCACAATTTACACTTAAGAACTATCACCTAAGATAACCTCCCAATCTCACTAGTGCAATGTACAAGTATCATCCCATACCAAGTGATCCGAAGAAGTCACCCTAGACTAAGGCATATTTCAATCAATAACATACCACCCATGCATTTAACCTTAGATATAAGACCAACATACTTCATTAATGGTCACATAAGAACTCTTTCATTCATAACATCTTAGTCATAACTCATTAGTTCATATCATAGGTAAACCACTCTCACAACCCCTTCACAAGCTTGCTTGTTAAATATACACATGGAGTCCCATACCCCCACATACACCAAGCAACCCCATTTAGAATCCATAAGTGTAATTCACATGCATACTCACAATTCACATCTTGACATACGTTCATATTTACATAAATGAACCATAGTCTTTATTTCATAAAGGGACCTCATCATACCTTCCCTTAGAGTTCGCTTGTGCAATGAATAAGTAGTCTTTAAAGGAATCATGACTAAAATTCATAATCTTATCTTAGTTTATTTCTTAACTTTAGGGATGCTTAGCCATAATCGACATAGACCACGTGAGCAACATGGAATTAGATGTCATATAACCCCACACCAAAAGAAGGTGCTCTACTTTCCAAGGTAGAACAATACATAATAGCTATCTAGGTGGATCCACTAGTTATATACTGCGGGGGAACATTAAAGGGGATAGTGAGATTGCTTCTAGAACTCGACCTATTGCATTAGTGGAGTGACTTCCATCTCATGAGTATCACTTGGATGACCCGGCCTATTGCATTAGCGGGAGGGTCTTTTCCTCATTGTACATATCCACTCGGTGCTAAGCTTAAACTCCCCTTTTAATATCTTTAAGCCTTTATAAATCATTACTTCATAAGATTAGGCTTTAGGGACTTGCTCCCTTATACATCATATAGCTCAACGGATTTTAGGATGAGAATGGACTTTCATCATAGAACCTATATTATGTGAGAATGTCCTTTCACATAATTCTAACATTCATACATTCATGTGTGTGTGCATACATGTGAGAAATACTTTTACCTAACACTTCTAGACAACACATGCTCATAATACATTAATCATATACTTTATATGCATAAGATAATGGTGCATATGAGAACTATCATTTCAATTGACACCATGAATCTACCCTACTCATAATTATGCATGAGAGTGTGTATTCATATTGGTCATCATGATCACATAAGATCCACAACCTAGATGTTGAGAAAACATCGTCCTAGGATCACAATACATATACAATGTCCCTCAAGTCATGAACAACTATCATAAAGAGTATTTAGGGACTATAGACCACACACTGACATTACATCATAGGAGACAAGAACATATTCCACATTAGAATAGAAGACTCCTAAACATGCATAAGATCATACATTCATATAGGGCTACATAGGTAGGGGTCCTTCTACAATGGCATTCATCAAAACCAAACATATAGACCATACTTAACCCTGACAACATCATTCACATACTTAACATAAGCAGTACACCCTATTCATGATACTAGAATTAAAGACTACACAAACCTTCATACTTGTGATCATCATCACCACAATTCACATTACATCAATTGCCTTCAAGGCCATGATCACAACTTACATGTAAATAGACTAGAATGTAAACACTGCCACCATAAGTGGATTATATACCACATAATCATAACATCCATTATTAAAGACTAGGAATTAGGTTAACTTACCAAGACTTCCAAGCCATGATCGTCTTAGGCCATTCCTCCACAATTCATATTCAATTGATACAGATTGTAATAGCAATAAGCAATTCAATACAATCTAATCACAATTCAATAAAAATGAAATCAAGATCACAAGACCCATATTATAGGCCAATTTCAGAAATTAGGAAGATCACACTTTGCATTTGTTGCCGACTGCTTTTGAAGGAAAGAGTTTGGGAGCCTACCATCTTGCCAAGGGATGGGAGGAACAACTTGACACTACTAAGTCCTACTTGGACAAGGCAGCCAAGAAGATGAAGAAGTTCGCCGACCGCAAGCGTCGTCCCACGAATTATAAAGAAGGCGACATGGTCTTGGTGAAATTCAACCCAAGACAATTCAAGGCACTAAGGGGCATCGATCAAAAGTTAGTGCGTAAATATGAGGGTCTGTTCAAGGTAGTTGACAAGGTGGGCAAGATCTGGTACAAGTTGGAGTTACCTCCACACTTCAAGATTCATCCAGTGTTTCATGTGAGCGTCCTCAAGCCGTACCATGAGGACAAGGAGGTTCAGGTCGGAACTGATCACAACGGGCACCCATAACAGTCACTGCCTCTCATGACCAAGATATTGAGGCTAATTAGACTACCAGGCAAAATGAAAGCGAGGTCATCAAGCCAACACCATGTTCCTTATGCATTGGAAGGGAAAAACTCTGGAGGAGGCCACATGTGAGATATACGAAGACTTGTGGCAGTTTCGAGACCAAGTACAAAAATTTCTATAGCAGCAGTGCGCCGCGGTCATCGCCTTATCAGGTGGGGGAGAGTGTCATGTCTCGCCACCAAACCAGTCAAATTTTGCATCAGGAGAGGCGTAGAAGACTCCGAAATAATGGAGAGGCTTGCTGAGAATTTTATAACCCCCTAGACAAATCAAGAATATCTTAGAATATCCTAGAGTATGTAGAATTCTCTAGAAATGGGACCAAAGTGTAAATATTTTAGGGACCTTTAAAGTAAATATTAATTGCACTTTAGTCCCTAGGAAGTAGTATAAATAGAGGTGCCACTCATTTACAAAGGTACCAAGCAAAGTTGTAAGGCATTCTCCAAAGCAGTATACAAGCCTGCTTCAAGGCTCTATTTCTTATTCTTTTTAAGTATTTTCCAAGCATTCTGTTAGCGATCTAAGTCTTAAAGGCTTCCTTGAGATTACTCCCCTGAAAGATTAATGAGTAAGTTGTCGAGGACCGCACGGAGCTTTAGCAAATACTCTAAGTCCGTGACACTAAGGCATCATAATGTGGAAGAAACAATATATGAACTTACGGCTTCCGATCAACACCACATGAGTTCCAACTAACATTACATTTAAGATGCTCAAAATAATCTCACAATCAAATTTTAAGGGGACTCCACTCCATGTCTGTCCCAGCAAGCACATTCTTCCTGAAAATTTACCAAGCCCACACCATATAGATGAAACACTTCTCAGTTTATTAACACATACAAACTTTCACAAACAATGTAAGAACAAGAGAGGAATGAAAATTTCCATAGATTACCTTGCTGCAAATAAACCTCACTTGCTAAGACTTGGATTCTTCAAGGTTTATGTTGTCCTCTTCCCCTTACCTTGATATTAAATCATATTGTTCACTTTAAGATGGAGATGTTCTACCAACTTGTACGTTAAAAACACATATTTCCTTCAGATTCTAATGGTGAAGCTGTAGACCAGAACTCTTTGGAGCTTCTATGGCTTTCCTTGGGAGTAATTTTCTGGGAAATAAGTGATGAAGGAGATGTGATAAGCTTGAGTGCTTTAGAGGTCTCTTTTGGACATTTTTACTTAATGAATTGGAGAAATATGGTCCTTTAATTTTAAGCAAGCAGGTGCATCATCTCCTTAGTTTCTTCCACAAGTTTTTAAGTATCTGCTTCAACTACTTGCTCTTTTCACTTAAATGCAGTCCACTTATTCTATGTAGGTGCATCACCTACTTGCTCCTTTTTAACTTAAAATTCAGTCCACTAATTCTAAGTAGGTGCATCACCTACTTGCCCTTTTTCACTTAAAATGCAGTCCACTAATTCTAAGTAGGTGCATCACCTACTTGTCACCTACAAGCATAGTTTAGTCAAGCAAGCAGCTCAATTATTTCATACCATTTTCTCCATCTTAGAATCTTTTACACGTAGCACTAATACACACTTGACCACTTTGACTTTTACATCAAAATACAACCTTTTACTATCCCGAGTTTGAATTTTTTTTGAGTTCAGTTATTCATATATGTGCTGGAAGGCACGGGCAAGGTATAACAACTTTAAACATATTCTATTGTCACCAGTCGCATAGGAAACCGAGTCCATAACCATAAGGAACTTGTAATATACAATATAGGGTGTTACAACTTTAGCTTACCAACCTTATAACTAATGACGTCATCCCTTTCTTGGGATCTAAGCTTATCCACACCAATTCTTAACATCACCTCAAGGTGATTCTCAACATAAAGAAGTTCAAGGAACTCATAAGGACATCAAGGGTACTCAAAACCTTACCATCTAGGCATATTATCCCCCACATGGGGTAAGCCTTATCACATGCTCATCACATCATGCCCTTAAAACACCAAGATTGATAACATGAGCAGCATGGAAGACACTAACATGAGTGGCATGTACCCCTCAAGACCATTCACACAGAGTCAAGAAGAGGATCTCCAAGGCCTACAAGCAATGTTCATGAAAAGAGAAGCATTAGAAGAGATTGAAGGTCACCAAAGAAGGATATACAATGTGTTTACGTTACATCAAAATGATAAGGAAGAAGGAAAGAGGACATGTGTTCTAATGGACATTTCATGAATTCAAGAATGCACAAAAGAAGACAATCAAACAAGGCCCTTACCTCATTAAGGGTAAAATTGTCAAAGAAGTGTCTTCTTTATTTCCTTAATAAATATTAGTCTTTTATCATCTTGCAAAACTTAGACTATCTTGAATATTGACTCTCAAATTGTAGTATCTTCTTAGTGAATGTGTAATTAGGGTGAACTCTTGGAATTGCTAGTTAACTTCTTGAGTTTGATTAATCAAAGTGTTACCCCTTTGTAATTCTTGGTTTCATTTAATTATTCCTCCTTGGGTTAAATTGAAGTTGTTGAAGTCAATTGGGAGGTGAGGGTTTTAGTCCCTTGTTGCCCATAATTTCAATAGCTTGAATATTAATCCACATATCCTTTATTTCTTTGTTTCTTTCCTTGTTTGTTCTTTATCATTTGGTATCACACCCCAACCTTAAGTGAGGCGGACGAGTACCATATGAACACATGCTTTACAAGTGACCTATGATGAGAAAGTAAACTACGATGCAGATAGATTTACTGATGAGAAGCTTCACATACAACACATGTTGACTAGCTTAACAAATACATGTGACAAGTGAAACTATGAATACAGATGATAGCTTTACAATGTCTACAAAGCCTCTATTAGAATCCATGATGGTACCACTATGAAAATGCGTGTAGCATAGACTCAGCAAAGCCCCGAATCAACCTGGAGCTCACCAACAACCGTTGAGTAGAATGTACTTCTAATTGGGAGATCTACTAGTTGAGTACTTGTACCTGCAGCATGAAATGCAGCGTCCCCAATAGGGGACGTCAATACGAAAGAATGTAATGAATATGTAAGGCATAATAAAACCATATGTAACATAAGAGCTCAAGCAAAACCAAATACCAATATATAAGGATTAGAGACCACCTTTGCTTGTACTTGTGGAATCGTGCATGTTACATTCTTTTCTTTACTTCTCTATACTTTATAATCTTTATAGAACATACGATACAAATGACCAGCTTATCAGCGGTAGAAGAGGATGACCCATGCTAGGATTTTAACCCCTGAGATGCTGTCCTCATAATTCTACAAATTGGGATCGACCCATGCTAGGCTTTCGCCCCTGAGCTGCCACCCTCTTATACCAATTGGGATCGGTCGATATAGGCTTTCGCCCCTGAGTTGCCACCCATAATCATACAGATTACTTCACTTAGATTCTTTCATCTTTAAGATTGTTGTTGTCAGTTCATAACTCTTTTGGGATTGCTCTTTGGATAATCATAACTCTTTTGAGATTGTTCTTTTTCATGTTCATAACTTGTTTGTGATTGTTGTTTTGATGGTCATAATCCTTATTTTGATTTGGAACTATGGACCAGTAGTAGAAGACATCTGAATATGGACTTACGATAATAACAATGACATGGGAAGCAAATGTGACATGAACGTGTAATACTTAGGAGCTTATATGACTCAGTATTCATTTTGACATCTCAAACTGAAACACATATCTAGTGAAGTCATTTAACATTCAGCCAAAAGATTTGAACTCGATATGATACAAATACAAGGTGTTCATGAATGTAGAACCAAGGGGGAATGTGGGCAGATTCAACTTAAGGATGGATACATATTCCAAGTAAGTACATATAACGTACAATTGAGTAAGTAGTGATCATGTGAGGTAACATTAAAGGTTGTCCACCTTAACTTGTCTTAAATTATACCTTTCAATAGCTTCAAATACCTATTATTCAAGAACCCTAATGATATTTAATGACTTCTGTATGAATTCTAAGAGAGATAAGAGAGAAATCTCTAAAAATCAGACTTTTTTTGTCAAAGTAAAATGGTTGGAAAAAGTTGATATCAATATCTTTTAAAGGGACCTGCTTTGGCTGACTTTCTCACTCATTTTGGGCCATAATTTGTCAAGTAGGTGACCCACCTAATTGGACTTTTCATTTGGACCTTTTGGACTTAAGAACATTGGCCCTTTTGCCACCTTTCTTGTACTTCATTTGCAGCCAACATGTGTCTTTAATTTGGGCCACACATTTAAGTAGGTGATGCACCTAGTTTTGCATTAAAATTATTTCTTGTGGGCTTGGGAAGATTGGGCCTTGGCTGTCTATTTTCCCCTCAATCTTCTATTCAACTTGGGCTAAATTAATGCAAATATGTGTAGTGTACTTGGCCCAATAACATGGTTAAGAGAGTCTTAGTAGGTGATGCACCTACTTGGTCCTTTGGTCTGTCAATAAGTCAAAGTAGGTGATGCACCTACTTGTCACCTACTAATTTAGTGAAGTCAAGCAAGCACCTCAATGTTTTATTCCATTTCTAGACCTTAATAACTTTAACATAAATTAGAACTTATATACACTATGTCACTTTATAACTTAGGCTCTAATACCACCTTACGATCTCAAGTTTAAATACTTCCATCGACATCAACTTAATCGGGTCGCATCAAAATCTATAGACAGTTCACTTTAAACCTATTCTATTGCCACTAGTCGCATAGGAACCAAATCCGTAACTATACCACAAGGCAGTTTATAAGCGTTATATAAATAGAACTAGTACACGTAGAATACGGGGTGTTACATTTAGATTTGTTCTTACAAATCTAGTCTTGGGTTGCAAAAACAAATAGACCAAAATTCATCCAAAACAAATATGATTTTTTTTTGTTTTGATTTGTTGTTTTGACGCTAGATCCTTGTTCCCTAGTGTTTTTTTGAGTCTAGGTTTCAAATTTTGTTCAATTTGAAATTGTAGAAGTGAAGTTACCATTGAAGGATTTTAAGCTTTTCGAACATTTCAAATTTTGAAAGAGGGTCTTTTGATAAAGGAGAAATTGGAGGTTAATTATTAGTAGGTTTTGTTCTCTTAGTTGAAGGGAAGAAAATCTTAAGTTTTGAGTCAATTTCGAGTTGATTTGAGTATATTGGGGTTTAGTGTGTGTTCTTGGTGTTCTTGGTGTCTTCAAGCTGTTATTGAAAGAAGAAGAAAGAAGAAAGTACATTTGATCCAACTTATCAAGTCATAGTTCGTCAAAGGTGTTTTTTGAGGTTCAATAGTGGAATTTGAAAAAAATTGAAATCTGAAAAACAAAAAAATTCAAAATCTGAAAAAAATAATTAAAAAAAATTATTTTCCACACCATCTGCCAAGCCAGTGCCACACATCATTGAATCAGCAGCCAGCGCAGCAAAACCCTGCAAGCGACGCCTAGTCGCACCAAACGCGTGTGTGCGTCAGATTCAGAGACCCAAAAAACCTGCAGGTTTTTCCTACCCCAAAAATATTCCAAGTATGGAAGTTTTTTGGACCTAGAAATTTTTGTAAGTGTCCAAACTTCATGATCCTTTTTCTACCATTTTTCCCTTCAACTCCTCAACTAATTATATATTAATTAACATCTTTAATTACTTTTTAAATAGTTTTAATCATCAAATCATTCGATCAAAGTCTTACAAGTGATTAACTTTTTTGAGGCTTAAAATTTTTCTAAGTGTCCAAATTCACTTCTTCTTCTAATCTCTTTTTTCTTCTATTTTTTTAAGTATTTAACAATTAATTAACTTCTTTGATTACTTTTTAACTAGTTTTAATCATCAAATTATTTATTTGATCCTTCAAATTAAGTAACAAGTAGTAAGTCTTCTACTTTTGTTATTGGTTTATTTTGAGTCCAAATCTTTTGGTACTTCTTTATTCTACTTTTCTCATCTTAATTCGTTGATAACCTTCTTGATTCAAGTAAGTTCATTTTTTTGGGTCATCCTTCTTTCAAGAGTCACAAGAATTCATTCCATCACAAAGTATAGGTGAACTTGAGTTGATTGAACGGAGCTAGTTCACTATCAATTTTGAGACGACGCCATAGAAGGTAAGTTGAGAGTTACATACAGGTGACGTGAGGCTTTTGCTACTAACTCGTTTGTTGAGTTTTGTAGGTATCATGTCTCATACAAGCCCAATTGGGGAGAGCTCAGAGAACATCATGGAGGTTCTCGCCAGCATCTCTAAGCAAGTAGTTGAAATGAATGGAAGGATGGGAGATATGGAGGAAAGGTTGGTACGGGTAGAAACTGAGCATAGAAGGAAAGCAATTCAACCCAAATATGAGGAGGTAAGGAGGACACCGGTGCATTCCACCACCCTTACTCCGGAACAAGCTCATAATCTATGTTCTCCTACACAAAGTCATACCGGAACTACCAACGCCCCACTTTCCAAACTCCCAATCCTCCAAACCACCTAATACAGCCTACACCACATCCAAATCCACATCCCTATCACCCGACACAAGAGAATCTTCATTTTGCATCCAACCAAGTCCAATACCAAACACCATTTCAAAATGTTTCAAATGCATCTTTTCATGAACCCTACACATCACATCCACAAAATGCACCACAAATTTCCTACCAAGACTACCAATACAAAAATCCTCTCTCTAATGAAATTCACGATGAGTTCAATAATGATGAATTTTGGGAGCATGGAGGTGGGGATGGAAATGGAGTACAAAGGGAAGGAGAACAACCTCGGTACTTGGGTGGGACCAAGGCAGAGGAGATCAAGAATATGGGAATACAGGATATAGGATGAGATATAGAGGAGATAGGATATGATATAGAGGCGATATGATGGGAAATAGAGAAAATAGGTTTAGGGAGAGGAATGATAAAGATAGGGGCTTGAACACTATCAAGGTCACACTTCTATGGTTTTTAAAGGAAGTAGTGACCCCGATGAGTTCATGGAATGGAAAATTCAAAGTGAAAGGATCTTTCTCACAAATAATATCTCAGAAACTTTGAAGGAGAAGTATGCTCTCATGCAATTTAAGGGGTACTCATCAACTTGATGGAGTCCAAGAGGAGGGAAAGGAAGGGACATCATAACTATGAGTTACCTACTTGGCAAGAGTTGATTACACTTTTGGAGTTGAGATACTTGACCCCAAACTACTACCAAAAGGTGCTCAAGAAGGTGTACATGTTGAGGAAAGGTACCAAAAGTGTGGAAGAATATTATGATGAGTTCGAGAACTTGTGGATGAAGTCTAAAGTCTAAGAGAATATGGAATATACAGTAATACGGTTCGTGGCAAACATGAGGTATGATATCTTGAAGACCTTGAATCTTAAGCACTATGAGACTCTTGAAGCGGCTTTCCATGATACCTCAAAAGATAGAAGCAGATTTGAAAGAAGAAAAGTCATACAAGGTCAAAAGTTCTTTAACTTCTACATGGAGCAAAGGTCGAGATAATTGGAAGACGACATCCAGGGAACAACCTAAAGGTGGAGGTCAAGCTTGATTACTATTCCAAGGCAAGTGAGCAACCACAACGAGGCAACTATGTTAAACGTAACTTTCCTCGACGCTATACAGTTCAATGCTTTAGATGTCAAGGGAGGGGACATGTTGCTAGTGAGTGTCCAAATAGGAGAACAATTGTTGCTATTTGTGATGGATATAAGACTGAAGATAAAGATGAGAGAGAAGAAAAAAAATGAGGGAGAGGGCTGAAGGAGAGGAAGGTGCTTTGGGGGATGAAGAAGAAAGGTTGGATGAGAGAGTGAATTTTGTTGCTTCATGGAGAAGGAAAAGTCTTTGATTGATGATGATGATGACTTGAACATGAATTCCAATCTTTCATGTGTTGTGACAAGAATTGTGGGAGCCCTTACAAGAGAAGAACTTGACCAATGGGATAATCTATTTCATGCTAGCTGCAAAATCCAAGATACAGTGTGTTCCTTAATCATTGATAGTGGAAGTTTCACCAATGTGGTGAGTTGTTCCTTGGTGGAGCGTATGAAAATACAAACCAGCAAGCACCCCTATCCTTATAAGCTATAATGGCTCAATGGTAGTGGAGAGATGAAGGTACTCAAACAAGCAAGTATTTGATTTAGTGTGGGAAAGTACAATGAGGAATTGGTTTCTGATGTGGTTTCCATGTTGGCATGTCACCTACTGTTGCGGAGACCTTGGCAAATTGATAGAGATGTTGTGCACCAAGGTAGATCCAACAAATACACTTTCGTGATTGAAGGTACAAAGTATGTGCTTGCACCTCTCACTCCATATCAAGTGAGTGAGGACTACCTGGCTATGAAGGAGCTTCGGGAGAGAATAAAATCTGAGGAGGCAAAAGGTGAAGGCGAAAGTTCCACCATCGTTCCAAAGGAGGGGAGTGCCTTGACTAAAAATAAGAAGAACATGTGCATGATAGCAAAGCCAAGCAAGTGTTTAAAGGGTGTGGATGAGGGATGCTTTCTAGTGTGCCTTGTCAACACCAACCTTTTATTACATGCTAACCAAGATACTAGCACTTCGCCTAGTATTATTTCTTCTCTTTTGCAGGGATATGATGAGCTATTTCCAGATGAGATGCCTGCTGGATTACCACCCTTGAGGGGAATCGAGCACCAAATAGATTTTATACAGGGTTCACAAATTCCCAATCGTCTGGCTTATAGGAGCAACCTGGAAGAAACCAAAGAGCTTTCAAGGCAAGTGAAAGAGCTTCTTTTGAAGGGGTTGATCAAAAGAATAATACACATAGAACAGCCCCAAATATTCTTTATCATACAACCAATTATTGAATTCACCACCCCCTTGAGTTCTTCATTACAGCACACCCCTAATTCCTCACTCAAACTCATACAAAAGGAAGACAAAAAAAATGGGGCAGTCACCTTACCTCAATTTTCTGCAACTTCTCCTTATAACTTGAATTCTTCTAGAACTCCAGCTTAAGAAAAAGGTCTCTTAATAGCTAAGGAAGTGAGCATTAGCTTCTTGAAATTTTCTGCTTTTGTGTTTATACTTGAGCATGAATAACATGTTTTTCTAATCATCCATGGGAGAATTAAGCAAAATCCAAGTGTTTTAACATACCTTGGTTTGCAGATATGAGGGTTTCTTGAAGAACCCTAGAACAACTAAAAACTGCTATTTTAATCTTGAAGAGAAAAAGAGAGAGAGAGAGCTAGAGATAATTCTCAATATTATGTGTTAAAATGGGTGAAGAATATCTGCTCATATTGGATATATATGGAGCTTTATTGACCACAAAAATATCCTCTAGAACCTCCTTTTTTGGGGGGTCCATTTTCAGCCACTAATTGGTCAAGTAGATGATGCACCTGCTTATGCACATCAAGTAGCTCAAAAGGTCAAACTAGGTGATGCACCTAGTTGCTTTCACTTGGGCTTTATCTATATTGGGCCTTGGCAGATTTGGCTGTTGGGCTTTCTGTCATTTTTATTTTCTTTTAATAGGTTTGGTCTTCAAGTGAGCCCATTACTATAATTCTAAATCTGGTCCATCAAGCTTGGTCCCTTTAACAATATCCATATAGCTCAAGTAGGTGATGCAGCTACTAGCTTAATATTACATCCTTTTGCTTCAACTTAGAACTTAACTTCCAAATTTAAGCTCAATTACCACCTTTCTATCTCTAGTTTAAATACATCCAACGGAGTCAACTTACAGTAAACACGCTGAAACATGCATGGCATCATACATCACTTTCCGGCTAGTTTAAACCAACACTAATCATATAAGGAACATGGTCCCTCACCTATACTTATAAGGCCAGCAGTATCACAAGAATAGAACAAGCATATGCGTAAGACGTGTTGTTACAGTAGAGATGTTGTATACAATGTACCTCTTGATAAGGCCAAAACATGGTTTGCTATAGCACACAAAAATCGTCGAGATGGAGGGTATGTGCGCTTTGGGGCTCGTTTGACCTTGAAAATGGGTTGGAATGGCCGTGAGGGCCAACCGGATGCATAGCCAAGGTCTTGACGGACGTCCACAAATTATTTTGACATTTTTGACGTCGAAATCCGGATGACCCAAAAAATGGTTTGCTATAGCACACGAAAATCGTCGAAATGGGGAGTATGCGTGATTCGGGGCTCGTTTGACCTTGAAAATGGGTCGGACTGTCCGTGAGGGCTAATCGGATGCATAGCCAAGGTCTTGACGAACGTCCACAAATTTTTTTGGCATTTTTGACGACGGAATCTGGATCACCCAAAAAATGGTTTGCTATAGCACAAGAAAATCGTCGAAATGGGGGGTATGCGCGTTTTCGGGCTCATTTGACCTTGAAAATGGGTCAGAATGGCCGTGAGGGACAACCGGATGCATAGCCAAGGTCTTGACGGACGCCCACAAATAATTTTGGCATTTTTGACGTCGGAATCCGGATCACCTAAAAAATGGTTAGCTATAACACACGAAAATTATCAAAATGGGGGGTATGCGCGATTCGGTGCTCGTTTGACATTGAAATAGGGTTGGAATGGCCGTGAGGACCAACCGGATGCATAGCCAAGGTCTTGATGGACGTCCACAAAAAGTTTTGGCATTTTTTGACATCAGAATCTGGATCACCCAAAAAATGGTTTGCTATAGCACACGAAAATCGTCGAAATAGGGGGTATGCGCACTTCGGGGTTCGTTTGACCTTGAAAATGGGTCAGAATGTCCGTGAGGGCCAACCGGATACATAGCTAAGGTCTTGACAGACGTCCACAAATAATGTTGGCATTTTTGACGTCGTAATCTGGATCACCCAAAAAATGGTTTGCTATAGCACACAAAAATCGTCGAAATGGGGGGTATGCCCGATTCGGGCTCGTTTAACCTTCAAAATGGGTCGGACTGGCCATGAAGGTCAACCATAAGCATAGCCAAGGTCTTGACGGATGTCCACAATAAATTTTGGCATTTTTGACATCGTAATCCGGATCACCCAAAAAATGGTTTGCTATAGCACACGAAAATCATCGAAATGGGGGGTATGCGTGCTTTGAGGTTTGACCTTGAAAATGGGTCAGAATGGCAGTGAGGGCCAACCGGATGCATAGCCAAGGTCTTGACGAACGTCCACAAAAAAGTTTGGCATTTTTTACGTCGAAATACGGATCACCCAAAAAATAATTTGCTATAGCACATAAAAATCATTGAAATGGGGGGTATGCGGGCTTTGGGGCTAGTTTGACCTCGAAAATGGGTTAGAATGGCCGAGAGGGACAACCGGATGCATAGCTAAGGTCTTGACGGACGTCCACAAATAATTTTGGCATTTTTGACGCAGAATCCAGATCACCCAAAAAATGGTTTGCTATAGCACACAAAAATCGTCTCAATAGGGGATATGCGCGATTCGGGACGTCAGAATCCGGATCACCCAAAAAATGGTTTTCTATAGCACACAAAAATCATCGAAATGGGGGGTATGCGCGCTTCAGGGCTTGTTTGAGCTTGAAAATGGGTCCGAATGGCCGTGAGGGCCAAGCGGATGCATAGTCAAGGTCTTGAAGGACGTCCACAAATAATATAGGCATTTTTGACGTCGGAATCCGCATCACCCAAAAAATGGTTTGCTATAGCACACAAAAATCGTCGAAATGGGGGATATGCGCGCTTCGGGGCTTGTTTGACCTTGAAAATGAGTCGGAATGGCCGTAAGGGCCAACCGGATGCATAGCTAAGGTCTTGACGGACGTCCACAAATATTTTTGGCATTTTTGACGTCGGAATCCGGATCACCCAAAAAATGGTTTGCTATAGCACACGAAAATCATCGAAATAGGGGCTATGCGCGATTCGGTGCTCGTTTGACCTTGAAAATGGGTCGGACTCGCCGTGAGGGCCAATCGGATGCATAGCCAAAGTCTTGACGGACGTCCACAAAAATTTTTGGCATTTTTGACGTCGAAATCTAGATCACCTATAACACATGAAAATTGTCGAAATATGCGCACTTCGGGGCATGTTTGACCGTGAAAATAGGTCGGAATGGCCGTGAGGGCCAACCGTATGCACAGCAAAGGTCTTGATAGATGGCCACAAATTATTTTGAAATTTTTGACATCGGAATCCGGATCACCCAAAAAATGGATTGCTATAGCAAACGAAAATCGTCGAAATAGGGGGTATGCCCAATTCGGGGCTCGTTTGAACTTGAAAATGGGTTGACATGCCGTGAGGGCCAACCATCCTTGAATATATATGGTTTTGACGGACGTCCACAAAAATTTTTGGAATTTGTGACGTCGAAATCCGGTTCACCCAAAAAATGGTTTGCTATAGCACACGAAAATTATCGAAATGAGCAGTATGCGCGATTCGGGGCCTGTTTGACCTTGAAAATGGGTAAGAATGGCCGTGAGGGCCAACCGGATGCATATCCAAGGTATGAACGGACGTCCCCAAATAATTTTGGCATTTTTGACATCGGAATCCGGATCACCTAAAAAATTGTTTGCTATAGCACACAAAAATCATCGAAATGGGGGGTATACGCGATTCGGGGCTCATTTGACCTTGAAAATGGGTCGTACTGGCCGTGAGGGACAACCGTATGATGGACGTCTATAATAAATTGTGGCATTTTTGACATCAAAATCCGGATCACCCAAAAAATGGTTTGCTATAGCACACGAAAATCATTGAAATGGGGGGTATGCGCGCTTCAGAGCTCTTTGACCTTAAAAATGGGTAGGAATGGCCGTGAGGGCCAACCGGATGCATAGCCAAGGTCTTAACGGACGTCCACAAATAATTTTGGCATTTTTGACGTTAGAATCTGGATCACCCAAAAAATAATTTGCTATAGCATACGAAAATCATCGAAATGGGAGTATGCGCTCTTCGGGGCTTGTTTGACCTTATTAATGGGTCAGAATGGCCGTGAGGGCCAACCGGATGCATAACCAAGGTCTTGACGGACGTCCACAAAAAGTTTTGGCATTTTTGACATCGGAATATGGATCACCCAAAAAATGGTTTGCTATAGCACACGAAAATCGTCAAAATGGGGGGTATGCGCAATTCGGGCTCGTTTGACCTAGAAAATGGGTCGAACTGGCCTTGAGGGCCAACCAGATGCATAGTCAAGGTCTTGATGGATGTCCATAAAAACAATTGGCATTTTTGATGTCGGAATCCGGATCACTCAAAAAATGGTTTTATATAGCACACGAAAATCATCGAAATAGAGGGTATGCGCGCTTCCGGACGCGTTCTACCTTGAAAATGGGGTGAAATGGCCGTGATGGCTAACCGGATGCATACTCAAGTCCACAAAAAATTTTGGCATTTTTGACATCGGAATATGGATCACCCAAAAAATGGTTGCTATAGCACACGAAAATTGTCAAAATGGGGGTTATGCACGATTTGAGGCTAGTTTGACCTTGAGAATGGGTCGGACTGGCCTTGAGGGCCAACCGGATGCATAGCCAAGGTCTTGACGGATGTCCATAAAATCATTTGGCATTTTTGACATCGGAATCCCGATCACCCGAAAAATGGTTTGATATAGCACACGAAAATCATCGAAATGGGGGTTAGGCGCGCTTCATGCGCGTTTGACCTTGATATGGGTCGGACTGGCCGTGAGGGCCAACTGGATGCATACCCAAGGTCTTGACGGACGTCCACAAAATTTTTTGGCATTTTTGACGTCGAAATCCGGATCACCCAAAAAATGGTTTGCTATAGCACACAAAAATCATCGAAATGGGGGTATGCACGGTTCGGAGCTCGTTTGACCTTGAAAATGGGTCGGAATGGCCATGAGGGCCAACCGGATGCATAACCAAGGTCTTGACGGACGTCCACAAACTATTTTGGCATTTTTGACGTCGGAATCCGGATAAAAAATGGTTGGCTATAGCACACAAAAATCGTCGAAATGAGGGGTATGCCCTATTCGGGGCTCGTTTGACCTTCAAAGTGGGTCAGAATAGTCGTGAGGGCCAATTTGATGCATAACTAAGGTCTTGACAGACGTCCACAAATAATTTTTGCATTTTTGACGTCGGAATCTGGATCGCCCAAAAAATAGTATGCGATAGTACACGAAAATCGTCGAAATAGAGGGTATACGCGATTCGGGGCTCGTTTGACCTTGAAAATTGGTCGGACTCGCCGTGAGGGCCATTGGATGCATATCCAAGGTCTTGACGGACGTCCACAAAAAAGTTTGGCATTTTTGATGTCGGAATCCGGATCACTCAAAAAATGGTTTTATATAGCACACGAAAATCATCGAAATAGAGGGTATGCGCGCTTCCGGACGCGTTCTACCTTGAAAATGGGGTGAAATGGCCGTGAAGGCTAATCGGATGCATAGCCAAGTTCTTGACGAATGTACACAAAATATTTTGGCATTTTTGACGTCGGAATCTGGATCACCCAAAAAATGGTTTGCTATAGCACAAGAAAATCGTCGAAATGGGGGGTATGCGCGCTTCCGGGCTCGTTTGACCTTGAAAATGGGTCGGAATGGCCGTGAGGGCCAACCGGATGCATAGCCAAGGTCTTGACGGACGTCCACAAATAATTTTAGCATTTTTGACGTCGGAATCCGGATCACCTAAAATATGGTTAGCTATAGCACACGAAAATTATCAAAATGGGGGGTATGCGCACTTCAGGGTTCGTTTGACCTTGAAAATGGGTCAGAATATCCGTGAGGGCCAACCGGATGCATAGCTAAGGTCTTGACGGACGTCCACAAATAATTTTGGCATTTTTGACGTCGTAATCCGGATCACCCAAAAAATGGTTTGCTATAGCACACGAAAATCATGGAAATGGGGGGTATGCCCAATTCGGGGCTCGTTTAACCTTCAAAATGGGTCGGACTGGCCATGATGGCCAACCGGAAGCATATCCAAGGTCTTGACGGAAGTCCATAAAAATTTTTGGCATTTTTAACATTGGAATCCGGATCACCCAAAAAATGGTTTGCTATAGCACACGAAAATTGTCGAAATGGGGGGTATGCACGCTTCGAGGTTTGACCTTGAAAATGGGTCGGAATGGCCGTGAGGGACAACCGGATGCATAGCTTAGGTCTTGACGGACGTCCACAAAAATGTTTGGCATTTTTTAAGTCGGAATCCGGATAACCCAAAAAATAGTTTGCTATGGCACATAAAAATCATCGAAATGGGGGGTATGCGAGCTTTGGGGCTCGTTTGACCTTGAAAATGGGTCAGAATGGCCGTGATGGACAACCGGATGCATAGCTAAGGTCTTGACGGACGTCCACAAATAATTTTGGCATTTTTGATGCAGAATCTGGATCACCCAAAAAATAGTTTGCTATAGCACACGAAAATCGTCGAAATGGGGGGTATGGGCGATATGGGACGTCGAAATGCGGATCACCCCAAAAATGGTTTGCTATAGCACACAAACATTGTCAAAATGGGGGGTATGCACGCTTCGGGGCTTGTTTGAGCTTGAAAATGGGTCTGAATGGCCGTGAGGGCCAACCGGATGCATAGTCAAGGTCTTGAAGGACGTCCACAAATAATATAGGCATTTTTGACGTCGGAATCCGCATCACCCCAAAAATGGTTTGCTATAGCACACGAAAATCATCGAAATGGGGGATATGCGTGCTTCGGGGCTTATTTGACCTTGAACATGGGTGGGAATGGCCGTGAGGGCCAACCGGATGTATAGCTAAGGTCTTGACGGACGTCCACAAATATTTTTGGCATTTTTGACATTGGAATCCGGATCACCCAAAAAATGGTTTGCTATAGCACACGAAAATCGTCCAAATAGGGGCTATGCGCGATTCGGGGCTCGTTTGATCTTGAAAATGGGTCGGACTTGCCGTGAGGGCCAACCGGATGCAAAGCCAAGGTCTTGACGGACGTCCACAAAATTTTTTGGCATTTTTGACGTCGAAATCTGGATCACCTATAACACACGAAAATTGTCAAAATATGCGCACTTCGGGGCTCGTTTGACCTTGAAAATGGGTCGGAATGACCGTGAGGACCAACCGTATGCATAGCAAAGGTCTTGACAGACGTCCACAAATTATTTTGGCATTTTTGACGTCAGAATCTGGATCGCCCAAAAAATGGTATGCGATAGCACACGAAAATCATCGAAATAGAGGGTATGCGCGATTCGGGGCTCGTTTGACCTTGAAAATTAGTCGGACTCGCCGTGAGGGCCATTGGATGCATATCCAAGGTCTTGACGGACGTCCACAAAAAAGTTTGGCATTTTTGATGTCGGAATCCGGATCACCCAAAAAATGGTTTGCTATAGCACATAAAATCGTCGAAATGGGGGGTATGCGCGCTTCGGGGTTCGTTTGACTTTGGAAATGGGTCGAAATAGCCGTGAAGGAAAACCGAATGTATAGCTAATGTCTTGACAGACGTCCACAAAGAATTTTGGCATTTTTGACGTCGGAATCCGGATCACCCAAAAAAATGGTTTGCTATAGAACACGAAAATCATCGAAATGGGGGTATGCGCAATTCGGGGCTCGTTTGACCTTGAAAATGGGTTGGACTGTCTGTGAGGGCTAATCGGATGCATAGCCAAGTTCTTGAAGAACGTCCACAAAATTCTTTGGCATTTTTGACGTCGGAATCTGGATCACCCAAAAAATGATTTGCTATAGCACAAGAAAATCGTCGAAATGGGGGGTATGCACGCTTCCGGGCTCGTTTGACCATGAAAATGGGTCGGAATGGCAGTGAGGGCCAATCGGATGCATAGCCAAGGTCTTGACGGACGTCCACAAATAATTTTGGCATTTTTGACGTCAGAATCCGGATCACCTAAAAAATGGCTATAGCATACGAAAATTATCAAAATGGGGGGTATGCGCGATTCGGTGCTCGTTTGACATTGAAAATGGGTTGGACTGGCCGTGAGGACCAACCGGATGCATAGCCAAGGTCTTCACGGATGTTCACAAAAAGTTTTGGCATTTTTGACGTCGAAATTCGGATCACCCAAAAAATGGTTTGTTATAGCACACGAAAATCATCGAAATAGGGGGTATGCGCACTTTAGGGTTCGTTTGACCTTGAAAATGGGTCAAAATGTCCATGAGGGCCAACCGGATGCATAGATAAGGTCTTGACGGACGTCCACAAATAATTTTGGCATTTTTGACGTCGTAATCCGGATCACCCAAAAAATGGTTTGCTATATCACACAAAAATCATCGAAATGGGGGGTATGCCCAATTCGGGGCTCGTTTAACCTTCAAAATGGGTCGGACTGGCCATGAAGGCCAACCGGAATCATATCCAAGGTCTTCACAGACGTCCATAAAAATTTTGGCATTTTTGACGTCGGAATCCGGATCACCCAAAAAATGGTTTGCTATAGCACATGAAAATCATCGAAATGGGGGGTATGCGCGCTTGGAGGTTTGACCTTGAAAATGGGTCGAAATGGTCGTGAGGGCCAACCGGATGCATAGCTTAGGTCTTGAAGGACGTCCACAAAAATGTTTGGCATTTTTTAAGTCGGAATCCGGATCACTCAAAAAATAGTTTGCTATAGCACATAAAAATCATCGAAATAGGGGGTATGCGGGCTTTGGGGCTCGTTTGACCTTGACAATGGGTCAAATGTCCGTGAGGGACAACCGGATGCATAGCTAAGTTCTTGACGGACGTCCACAAATAATTTTGGCATTTTTGACGCAGAATCTGGATCACCCAAAAAATGGTTTGCTATAGCACACGAAAATCATCAAAATGGGGGGTATGCGCGATACGGGATGTCGGAATCCGGATCACCCAAAAAATGGTTTGCTATAGCACACAAAAATCGTTGAAATGGTGGTATGCGTGCTTCGGGGCTTGTTTGAGCTTGAAAATGGGTCCGAATGGCCGTGAGGGCCAACTGGATGCATAGTCAAGGTCTTGAAGGACGTCCACAAATAATATAGGCATTTTTGACGTCGGAATCCGCATCACCCAAAAAATGGTTTGCTATAGCACACGAAAATCGTCGAAATGGGGGATATGCGCGCTTCGGGGCTTATTTGACCTTGAAAATGGGTCGGAATGGCCGTGAGGGCCAACCGGATGCATAGCTAAGGTCTTTACGGACGTCCACAAATATTTTTGGCATTTTTGACGTCGGAATATGGATCACCCAAAAAATGGTTTGCTATAGCACACGAAGATCGTCAAAATGGGGGATATGCGCACTTCGAGGCTTATTTGACCTTGAAAATGGGTCGGAATAGCCGTGAGGGCCAACCGGATGCATAGCTAAGGTCTTGACGGACGTCCACAAATATTTTTTGCATTTTTGACATCGGAATATGGATCACCCAAAATATGGTTTGTTATAGCACATGAAGATCCTCAAAATAGGGGCTATGCGCGATTCGGGGCTCGTTTGACCTTGAAAATGGTTGGACTCGCCGTGAGGGCCAACCGGATGCATAGCCAAGGTCTTGAAGGACGTCCACAAAATTTTTTGGCATTTTTGACGTCGAAATCTGGATCATCTATAACACACAAAAATTGTCAAAATATGCGCACTTCGGGGCTCGTTTGACCTTGAAAATGGGTTGGAATGCCCGTGAGGGCCAACCGTATGCATATCAAAGGTCTTGACAGACGTCCACAAATTATTTTGGCATTTTTGACGTCGGAATCCGCATCACCCAAAAAATGGTTTGCTATAGAAAACGAAAATCGTCAAAATGGGGGGGGGGGGTATGCCTAATTCAGGGCTCGTTTGACATTGAAAATGGGTCGAACATGCCGTTAGGGCCAACCATCCATGCATAGCCAAGGTTTTGATGGACGTCCACAAAAATTTTTGGAATTTTTGACGTTGAAATCCGGTTCACCCAAAAAATGGTTTGCTATAGCACACGACAATTATTGAAGAGCAGTATGCACAATTCGGGGCCTGTTTGATCTTGAAAATAGGTCAGAATGGCCGTGAGGGCCAACCGGATGCATAGCCAAGGTCTTGACGGACGTCCAGAAATAATTTTGGCATTTTTGACGTCAGAATCCAGATCACCTTAAAAATGGTTTGCTAAAGCACACGAAAATCGTCGAAATGAGGGGTATGCCCTATTCGGGGCTCGTTTGACCTTCAAAGTGGGTCAGAATGGTCGTGAGGGCCAATCGGATGCATAACTAAGGTCTTGACGGACGTCCACAAATAATTTTTGCATTTTTGACATCGAAATCTGGATCGCCCAAAAAATAGTATGCGATAGTACACAAAAATCGTCGAAATAGAGGCTATGCGCGATTCGGGGCTCGTTTGACCTTGAAAATGGGTCGGACTCGCCGTGAGGGCCATTGGATGCATATCCAAGGTCTTGACAGACGTCCACAAAAAAGTTTGGCATTTTTGATGTCGGAATCCGGATCACCCAAAAAATGGTTTGCTATGGCACACAAAATCGTCGAAATGGGGGGTATGCTCGCTTCGGGGCTCGTTTGACTTTGGAATGGGTTGGAATGGCCGTGAGGGACAAACGGATGCATAGCTAAGGTCTTGACAGACGTCCACAAATAATTTTGGCATTTTTGACGTCAGAATCCGGATCACCCAAAAAAATGGTTTGCTATAGAACACGAAAATCGTCGAAATGGGGGTACGCGCGATTCGGGGCTCGTTTGACCTTGAAAATGGGTTGGACTGTCCGTGAGGGCTAATCGGATGCATAGCCAAATTCTTGACAAACGTACACAAAATATTTTGGCATTTTTGACGTCGGAATCTGGATCACCCAAAAAATGGTTTGCTATAGCACAAGAAAATCGTCAAAATGGGGGGTATGCGCGCTTCCGGGCTCGTTTGACCTTGAAAATGGGTCGGAATGGCCGTGAGGGCCAACCGGATGCATAGCAAAGGTCTTGACGGACGTCCACAAATAAGTTTGGCATTTTTGACGACGGAATCCGGATCACCTAAAATATGGCTAGCTATAGAACAGAAAATTATCAAAATGGGGGGTATGCGCACTTCAGGGTTCGTTTGACCTTGAAAATGGGTCAGAATGTCCGTGAGGGCCAACCGGATGCATAGCTAAGGTCTTGACAGACGTCCATAAATAATTTTGGCATTTTTGACGTCGTAATCCGGATCACCCAAAAAATGGTTTGCTATAGCACACGAAAATCATCGAAATGGGGAGTATGCCCGATTCGGGGCTCGTTTAACCTTCAAAATGGGTCGGACTGGCCATGAAGGCCAACCGGAAGCATATCCAAGGTCTTGACGGACGTCCATAAAATTTTTTGGCATTTTTGACATCGGAATCCGGATCACCCAAAAAATGGTTTGCTATAGCACACGAAAATCGTCGAAATAGGGGTATGCGCGCTTCGAGGTTTGACCTTGAAATGGGTCGGAATGGCCGTGAGGGCCAACCGGATGCATAGCTTAGGTCTTGCCGAACGTCCACAAAAAAGTTTGGCATTTTTTACGTCGGAATCCGCATCACCCAAAAAATGGTTTGCTATAGCACACAAAAATCATCGAAATGGGGGATATGCGCGCTTCGGGGCTTATTTGACCTTGAACATGGGTCGGAATGGCCGTGAGGGCCAACCGGATGCATAGCTAAGGTCTTGACGGACGTCCATAAATATTTTTGGCATTTTTGACGTTGGAATTCGGATCACCCAAAAAATGGTTTGCTATAGCACACGAAAATCGTCCAAATATGGGCTATGCGCGTTTGGGATCGTTTGACCTTGAAAATGGGTCGGACTCGCAGTGAGGGCCAACCGGATGCAAAGCCAAGGTCTTGACGGACGTCCATAAAATTTTTTGGCATTTTTGACGTCGAAATCTGGATCACCTATAACACACGAAAATTGTCAAAATATGCGCACTTCGAGGCTCGTTTGACCTTGAAAATGGGTCGGAATGACCGTGAGGACAAACCGTATGTATAGCAAAGGTCTTGACAGACGTCCACAAATTATTTTGGCATTTTTGACGTCAGAATCTGGATCGCCCAAAAAATGGTATGCGATAGCACACGAAAATCGTCGAAATAGAGGGTATGCGCGATTCGGGGCTCGTTTGACCTTGAAAATGAGTCGGACTCGCCGTGAGGGCCATTGGATGCATATCCAAGGTCTTGACGGACGTCCACAAAAAAGTTTGGCATTTTTGATGTCGGAATCCGGATCACCCAAAAAATGGTTTGCTATAGCACACAAAATCATCGAAATGGGGGGTATGCGCGCTTCGGGGTTCGTTTGACTTTGGAAATGGTCGGAATAGCCGTGAAGGACAACCGAATGCATAGCTAAGGTCTTGACAGATCCACAAATAATTTTGGCATTTTTGACGTCGGAATCCGGATCACCCAAAAAAATGGTTTGCTATAGCACACGAAAATCATCGAAATAGGGGTATGCGCACTTCGGGGCTCGTTTGACCTTGAAAATGGGTCGGACTGTCCGTGAGGGCTAATCAGATGCATAGCCAAGTTCTTGACGAACGTCCACAAAATTCTTTGGCATTTTTGACGTTGGAATCTAGATCACCCAAAAAATGATTTGCTATAGCACAAGAAAATCGTCGAAATGGGGGGTATGCGCGCTTCCGGGCTCGTTTGACCTTGGAAATGGGTTGGAATGGCAGTGAGGGCCAATCGGATGCATAGCCAAGGTCTTGACGGACGTCCACAAATAATTTTGGCATTTTTGACGTCAGAATCCGGATCACCTAAAAAATGGCTATAGCACACGAAAATTATCAAAATGGGGGGTATGCGCGATTCGGTGCTCGTTTGACATTGAAAATGGGTTTGACTGGCCGTGAGGACCAACCGGATGCATAGCCAAGGTCTTGACGGACGTCCACAAAAAGTTTTGGCATTTTTGACGTCGAAATCCGGATCGCCCAAAAAATGGTTTGCTATCTCACAAAAATCATCGAAATAGGGGGTATGCGCACTTTAGGGTTCGTTTGACCTTGAAAATGGGTCAAAATGTCCGTGAGGGCCAACCGGATGCATAGCTAAGGTCTTGACGGACGTCCACAAATAATTTTGGCATTTTTGACGTCGTAATCCGGATCACCCAAAAAAAGGTTTGCTATAGCACACAAAAATCATCGAAATGGGGGGTATGCCCGATTCGGGGCTCGTTTAACCTTCAAAATGGGTCGGACTGGCCATGAAGGACAACCGGAATCATATCCAAGGTCTTGACGAACGTCCATAAAAATTTTGGCATTTTTGACGTCGGAATCCGGATCACCCAAAAAATGGTTTGCTATAGCACATGAAAATCGTCGAAATGGGGGGTATGCGCGCTTCGAGGTTTGACCTTGAAAATGGGTCGGAATGGCCATGAGGGCCAACCGGATGCATAGCATAGGTCTTGACGGACGTCCACAAAAACGTTTGGCGTTTATTAAGTCGGAATCCGGATCACTCAAAAAATAGTTTGCTATAGCACATAAAAATCATCGAAATGGGGGGTATGCGGGCTTTGGGGCTCGTTTGACCTTGAAAATGGTTCAAATGGCCGTGAGGGACAACCGGATGCATAGCTAAGGTCTTGACGGACGTCCACAAATAATTTTGGCATTTTTGACGCAGAATCTGGATCACCCAAAAAATGGTTTGCTATAGCACACGAAAATCATCGAAATGGGGGGTAAACGCGATACGGGACGTCGGAATCCGGATCACCCAAAAAATGGTTTGCTATAGCACACGAAAATCGTTGAAATGGGGGTATGCGTGCTTCGGGGCTTGTTTGAGCTTGAAAATGGGTCCGAATGGCCGTGAGGGCCAACCGGATGCATAGTCAAGGTCTTGAAGGACGTCCACAAATAATATAGGCATTTTTGACGTCGGAATCCGCATCACCCAAAAAATGGTTTGCTATAGCACACGAAAATTGTCGAAATGGGGGATATGCGCGCTTCGGGGCTTATTTGACCTTGAAAATGGGTCGGAATGGCCATGAGGGCCAACCGGATGCATAGCTAAGGTCTTTACGGACGTCCACAAATATTTTTGGCATTTTTGACGTCGGAATATGGATCACCCAAAAAATGGTTTGCTATAGCACACGAAGATCGTCAAAATAGGGGCTATGCGCGATTCGGGGCTTGTTTGACCTTGAAAATGGTTGGACTCGCCGTGAGGGCCAACCGGATGCATAGCCAAGGTCTTTACGGACGTCCACAAAATTTTTTGGCATTTTTGACGTCGAAATCTGGATCACCTATAACACACGAAAATTGTTGAAATATGCGCACTTCGGGGCTCGTTTGACCTTGAATATAGGTTGGAATGCCCGTGAGGGCCAACCGTATGCATATCAAAGGTCTTGACTGACGTCCACAAATTATTTTTGCATTTTTGACGTCGGAATCCGGATCACCCAAAAAATGGTTTGCTATAGAAAACGAAAATCGTCAAAATGGGGGGTATGCCCAATTCTGAGCTCGTTTGACATTGAAAATGGGTCGAACATGCCGTGAGGGCCAACCATCCATGCATAGCCAAGGTTTTGACGGACGTCCACAAATATTTTTGGAATTTTTGATGTTGAAATCTGGTTCACCCAAAAAATGGTTTGCTATAGCACACGACAATTATCGAAATGAGCAGTATGCACAATTCGGGGCCTGTTTGATCTTGAAAATAGGTCAGAATGGCCGTGAGGGCCAACCGGATGCATAGCCAAGGTCTTGACGGACGTCCACAAATAATTTTGGCATTTTTGACGTCAGAATCCGGATCACCTTAAAAATGGTTTGCTAAAGCACACGAAAATCGTCGAAATGGGGGGTATGCGGAATTCGGGGCGTGTTTGACCTTGAAAATGGGTCGGACTGGCTGTGAGAGCCAACCGTATGCATAGACAATGTCTTGACGGACGTCCATAATAAATTGTGGCATTTTAGACGTCGAAATTCGGATCACCCAAAAAATGGTTTGCTATAGCACACGAAAATCATTGAAATGGGGGGTATGCGCGCTTCGGAGCTCGTTTGACCTTGTAAATAGGTAGGAATGGCCGTGAGGGACAACCGGATGCATAGCAAAGGTCTTAACGGACGTCCACAAATAATTTTGGCATTTTTGACATCGGAATTCCGATCACCCAAAAAATGGTTTCCTGTAGCACACGAAAATTGTCGAAATGGGGGGTATGCGCGATTCTGGGCTGGTTTGACCTTGAAAATGGGTTGGACTGGCCGTGAGGGACAACCAGATGCATAAACAAGGTCTTGACGGATGTCCACAAATAATTTTGGCATTTTTGACGTCAGAATCCGGATCACCAAAAAAATGGTTTGCTTACGAAAATCATCGAAATGGGAGTATGCGCTCTTCGGGGCTTGTTTGACCTTATTAATGGGTTGGAATGGCCGTGAGGGCCAACCGGATGCATAACCAAGGTCTTGACGGACGTCCACAAAAACTTTTGGCATTTTTGACATCGGAATATGGATCACCCAAAAAATGGTTTGCTATAGCACACGAAAATCGTCAAAAAATAGGGGGTATGCGCAATTAGGGGCTCGTTTGACCTTGAAAATGGGTCGAACTGGGCTTGTGGTCCAACCGGATGCATAGTCAAGGTCTTGATGGATGTACATAAAAACATTTGGCATTTTTTATGTCGGAATCCGGATCACTCAGAAAATGATTTGATATAGCACACGAAATCATCAAAATAGAGGGTATGCGCGCTTTGGGACGCGTTTTACCTTGAAAATGGGGTGAAATATGTTTGCTATATTACACAAAAATTGTCAAAATTGTCAAAATGGGGGGTATGCGCGATTTGAGGCTCGTTTGACCTTAAAAATGGGTTGGACTGGCCTTGAGGGCCAACCGGATGCATAGCCAAGGTCTTGACGGATGTCCATAAAAACATTTGGCATTTTTGACATCGGAATCCGGATCACCCAAAAATGGTTTGATATAGCACACGAAAATCATCGAAATGGGGGTTATGTGCGCTTCGTGCGCATTTGACCTTGAAATGGGTCGGACTGGCCGTGAGGGCCAACCGGATGCATACCCAAGGTCTTGACGGAGTCCACAAAATTTTTTGGCATTTTTGACGTCGGAATCCGGATCAACCAAGAAATGGTTTGCTATAGCACACAAAAATCGTCAAAATGGGGGGTATGCACGCTTCGGAGCTCGTTTGACCTTGAAAATGAGTCGGAAAGGCTGTGAGGGCTAATCGGATGCATATCCAAGGTCTTGACGGACGTCCACAAACTATTTTGGCATTTTTGACGTCCGAATCCGGATCACCCAAAAAATGGTTGGCTATAGCACACGAAAATCGTACAAATGGGGGTTATGCCCGATTCGGGGCTCGTTTGACCTTCAAAATGGGTCAGAATGGTCGTGAGGGCCAACCGGATGCATAGTCAAGGTCTTGACGGGCGTCCACAAATAATTTTTGCATTTTTGACGTCGCAATCCGGATCGCCCAAAAAATGGTTTGCTATAGCACACGAAAATCGTCGAAATGGGGGGTATGCGCGCTTCGAGGCTTGTTTGACCTTGAAAATGGGTCGGAATGTCCGTGAGGGCCAACCGTATGCGTAACAAAGGTCTTGACAGACGTCCACAAATAATTTTGGCATTTTTGACGTCAGAATTCGGATCACCCAAAAAATGGTTTGCTATAGCACACGAAAATCGTCGAAATGGGGGGTATGCACGCTTCGGGGCTCGTTTGACTTTGGAAATGGCTCAGAATGGCCATAAGGGCCAACCGGATGCATAGCTAAGGTCTTGACAGACGTCCACAAATAATTTTGGCATTTTTGACGTCGGAATCCGGATCACCCAAAAAAATGGTTTGCTATAGCACACGAAAATCGTCGAAATGGGGGTATGCGCGATTCGGGGCTCGTTTGACCTTGAAAATGGGTCGGACTGGCCGTGAGGGCCAACCGGATGCATAGCCAACGTCTTGACGGACGTCCACAAATAGTTTTGGCATTTTTGACATCGGAATTCGGATCACCCAAAAAATGATTTGCTATAGCACACGAAAATCGTCGAAATGGGGGGTATGCGCGTTTTGGGGCTCGTTTGACTTTGGAAATGGCTCAGAATGGCCATAAGGGCCAACCGGATGCATAGCTAAGGTCTTGACAGACGTCCACAAATAATTTTGGCATTTTTGACGTCGGAATCCGGATCACCCAAAAAAATGGTTTGCTATAGCACACGAAAATCGTCGAAATGGGGGTATGCGCGATTCGGGGCTCGTTTGACCTTGAAAATGGGTCGGACTTGCCGTGAGGGCCAACCGGATGCATAGCCAACGTCTTGACAGATGTCGACAAAAATGTTTGGCATTTTTGACGTCGGAAACCGGATCACCCAAAAAATGGTTTGCTATAGCACACGAAAATCGTCGAAATGGGGGGTATGCGCGCTTCGAGGCTTGTTTGACCTTGAAAATGGGTCGGAATGGCCATGAGGGCCAATCGGATGCATAACAAAGGTCTTGACAGACGTCCACAAATTATTTTGGCATTTTTGACATCGAAATTCAAATCACCCAAAAAATGATTTGCTATAGCACATGAAAATCGTCGAAATGGGGGGTATGCCCAATTTGGGGCTCGTTTGACCTTGAAAATGGGTCGGACTGTCCATAAGGGATAATTGGATGCATAGCCAAGGTCTTGACGAACGTCCACAAAAATTTTTGGCATTTTTATCGGTGGAATCTCGATCACCCAAAAAATGGTTTTCTATGGCACAAGAAAATCGTCGAAATGGGGGGTATGCGCACTTTCGGGCTTGCTTGACCTTGAAAATTGGTCGGAATGTCTGTGAGGGTCAACCGAATGTATAGCTAAGGTCTTGACGGACGTCCATAAATAATTTTGGCATTTTTGACGTCGTAATCCAGATCACCCAAAAAATGGTTTGCTATAGCACACGAAAATCGTCGAAATAGGGGGTATGCACGCTTCGGGGTTCATTTCACCTTGAAAATGGGTCGGACTGTCCGTGGAGGCCAACCGAATGCATAGCTAAGGTCTTGACGGACGTCCATAAATAATTTTGGCATTTTTGACATCGTAATCCGGATCACCCAAAAAATGGTTTTCTATAGCACACGAAAATCGTCGAAATAGGGTGTACACCCGATTGGGGCTCGTTTGACCTTCAAAATGGGTGAGACTGGCCATGAAGGCCAACCGGAAGCATAGCCAAGGTCTTGACGGACGTCCACAAAAATTTTTGGCATTTTTGACGTCGGAATCCGGATCACCCAAAAAATGGTTTGCTATAGCACACGAAAATCGTCGAAATGGGGGGTATGCACGCTTCGAGGTTTGACCTTGAAAATGGGTCATAATGGCCGTAAGGGCCAACTGGATGCATAGCCAAGGTCTTGACGGACGTCCACAAAAAAGTTCGGCATTTTTTACGTCGGAATACGGATCACCCTAAAAATAGTTTGCTATAGCACATGAAAATCGTTGAAATTGGGGGTATGCGGGCTTTGGGGCTCGTTTGACCTTGAAAATGGGTCAAAATGGCCGTGAGGGACAACCGGATGCATAGCTAAGGTCTTGACGGATGTCCACAAATAATTTTGGCATTTTTCACGTAAAATCCGGAACACCCCAAAAATGGTTTGCAATACCACACAAAAATCGTCGGAATGGGGGGTATGAGCTATTCGGGACGTCGGAACCCGGATCACGCCAAAAAAAGTTTGTTGTAGCACACGAAAATCATCGAAATGGGGGGTATGCGCGCTTCGGGGCTTGTTTGACCTTGAAAATGGGTCCGCATTGCCGTGGGGGCCAATTGGATGCATAGTCAAGGTCTTGACGGACGTCCACAAATAATTTAGGCACTTTTGACGTCGGAATCTGCATCACCCAAAAAATGGTTTGCTATAGCACATGAAAATCCTCGAAATGGGGGATATGCGCGCTTCGGGGCTTGTTTGACCTTGAAAATGGGTCAGAATGGTCGTGAGGGCCAACTGGATGCATAGCTAAGGTCTTGACGGACGTCCACAAATATTTTTGGCGTTTTTGATGTCGGAATCCGGATCACCCAAAAAATGGTTTGCTATAGCACACGAAAATTGTCGAAATAGGGGATATGCGCAATTCGGGGCTCGTTTGACCTCTAAAATGGGTTGGACTCGCCGTGAGGGCCAACCGTATGCATAGCCAAGGTCTTGACGGACGTCCACAAAAATTTTTGGCATTTTTGACGTCGAAATCTGGATTACCCAAAAAATAGTTTCCTATAACACACGAAAATTGTCGAAATGGGGGTATGCGCGCTTCGGGGCTCGTTTGACCTTGAAAATGGGTCGAAATGGTCGTGAGGGCCAGCCGGATGCATAGCAAAGGTCTTGAAAAACGTCCACAAATTATTTTGGCATTTTTGACGTCGGAATCCAGATCATCCAAAAAATGGTTTGCTATAGCAAATGAAAATCGTCGAAATGGGGGGTATGCCCAATTTGGGGCTCGTTTGACCTTGAAAACAGGTCGAACATGCCATGAGGGCCAATCATCCATGCATAGCCAAGGTTTTGACGGACGTCCACAAAACATTTTGGAATTTTTGACGTCGAAATCTGGTTCACCCAAAAAATGGTTTGCTAGCACACGAAAATTGTCGAAATAAACAGTATGCGCAATTCGGTGCATGTTTGAACTTGAAAATGGGTTAGAATGGCCGTAAGGGCCAATCGGATGCATAGCCAAGGTCTTGACGGACGTCCGCAAATAATTTTGGCATTTTTGATGTCGGAATCCGGATCACCTAAAAAATAGTTTACTATAGCACACGAAAATCGTCGAAATGGGGGGTATGCGCGATTCGGGGCTCGTTTGACCTTGAAAATGGGTAGGACTGGCCGTGAGGGCCAACCGGATGCATAGACAAGGTCTTGACGGACGGCCATAATAAATTGTGGCATTTTTAACGTCAAAATCCGGATCATTCAAAAAATGTTTGCTATAGCACACGAAAATCATTGAAATGGGGGGTATGCGCCCTTCGGAGCTTGTTTGACCTTGAAAATTGGTAGGAATGGCCGTGAGGACCAACCGAATGCATAGCAAAGGTCTTAACGGACGTTCACAAATAATTTTGGCATTTTTGACGTCGGAATTCCTATCACCCAAAAAATGGTTTGCTATACCACATGAAAATCGTCGAAATGGGGGTATGCGCGAGTCGGGGCTGGTTTGACCTTGAAAATGGGTCGGACTTGCCGTGAGGGGCAACCGGATGCATAGCCAAGTATTTTACGGACGTCCACAAATAATTTTGGCATTTTTGACGTCGGAATCTGGATCACCCAAAAAATGGTTCGCTATAGCACACGAAAATCATCGAAATGGGGAGTATGCGCTCTTCGGGGCTTGTTTGACCTTATTAATGGGTCGGAATGGCCGTGAGGGTCAACCGGATGCATAGCCAAGGTCTTTACGGACATCCACAAAAAAGTTTGGCATTGTTTACATCGAAATATGGATCACCCAAAAAATGGTTTGCTATAGCACACAAAAATCGTCAAAATGGGGGGTATGCGCAATTCGGGGCTCGTTTGACCTTGAAAATGGGTCAAACTGGTCTTGAGGGCCAACCGGATGCATAGTCAAGGTCTTGATGGATTTCCATAAAAACATTTGGCATTTTTGATGTCGCAATCCAGATCACTCAAAAAATGGTTTGATATAGCACACGAAAATCATCGAAATAGAGGGTATGTGCGCTTCGGGACGCGTTTTACCTTGAAAATGGGGTGAAATGGCTGTGATGGCTAACCAGATGCATACTCAGGTCCACAAAAAATTTTGGCATTTTTGATATCGGAATATGGATCACCAAGAAAATGGTTTGCTATAGCACACGAAAATTGTCAAAATGGGGGGTATGCGCGATTTGAGGTTGGTTTAACCTTGAAAATGGGTCGGAATGGCCGTGAGGGCCATCCGGATGCATAGCCAAGGTCTTGATTGATGTCCACAAACTATTTTGGCATATATCACATCGGAATTCGGATCACCCAAAAAATGGTTGGCTATAGCTACGCAAATCGTCGAAATGGGGGGTATGCCCGATTCGGGGCTCGTTTGACCTTCAAAATAGGTCAGAATGGTCATGAGGGACAATCGGATGCGTAGCTAAGGTCTTGATGTACGTCCACAAATAATTTTTGCATTTTTGACATTGGAATTCGGATCGCCCAAAAAATGGTATGCTATAGCACACGAAAATCATCGAAATAGGGGGTATGCGCGATTCGGGGCTCGTTTGACCTTAAAAATGGGTCGGAATCGCCGTGAGGGCAAACTAGATGCATATCCAAGGTCTTGATGGACGTCCACAAAAACGTTTGGCATTTTTGACGTCAGAATATGGATCACCCAAAAAATGGTTTGCTATAGCACACGAAAATCGTCGAAATGGGGGGTATGCGCGCTTCGGGGCTTGTTTGACTTTAGAAATGGGTCGGAATGGCCTTGAGGGCCAACCGGATGCATATCTAAGGTATTGACAGACATCCACAAATAATTTTGGCATTTTTGACATCGGAAATCGGATCACACCAAAAAATAGTTTGCTATAGCACACGAAAATCGTCGAAATGGGGGTATGCGCAATTCGTGGATCGTTTGACCTTGAAAATGGGTCGGACTGGCCGTGAGGGCCAACCGGATGCATAGCCAATGTCTTGACAGACGTCCACAAAATTGTTTGGCATTTTTGACATCGGAATCCGGATCACCCAAAAAATGGTTTGCTATAGCACACGAAAATCGTCGAAATGGGGGGTATGCGCGCTTCGAGGCTTGTTTGACCTTGAAAATGGGTCGGAATGTCCGTGAGGGCCAACCGTATGCGTAACAAAGGTCTTGACAGACGTCCACAAATAATTTTGGCATTTTTGACGTCGAAATTCGGATCACCCAAAAAATGGTTTGCTATAGCACATGAAAATCGTCGAAATGGGGGGTATGCCCAATTTGGGGCTCGTTTGACCTTGATAATGGGTCGTACTGGCCGTGAGGGCCATCCGGATGCATAACCAAGGTCTTGACGGACGTCTACAAAAACCTTTGGCATTTTTGACGTCAGAATCCGGATCACCCAAAAAATGGTTTGTTATAGCACACGAAAATTGTCGAAATGGGGGGTATGCGCGCTTCGGGGCTTGCTGTTTTAATCTTGAAGAGAAAAAAGAGAGAGAGAGTTGGATATAATTCTCAATATTATGTGTTAAAATGGGTTAAGAATATCTGCTCATATTGGATATATATGGAGCTTTATTGACCAAAAAAATATCCTCTAGAACCTCCTTTTTTGGGGGGTCCATTTTTCAGCCACTAATTGGTCAAGTAGGTGATGTACCTGCTTATGCACATCAAGCAGCTCAAAAGGTCAAACTAGGTGATGTACCTAGTTGCTTTCACTTGGGCTTTATTTATATTGGGCTTTGGCAGATTTGGCTGTTGGGCTTTCTGTCATTTTTATTTTCTTTTAATAGGTTTGGTCTTCAAGTGAGCCTATTACTATAATTCTAAATCTGGTCCGTCAAGCTTGGTCCCTTTAACAATATCCATATAGCTCAAGTAGGTGATGCAGCTACTAGCTTAATATTACATCCTTTTGCTTCAACTTAGAACTTAACTTCCAAATTTAAGCTCAATTACCACCTTTCTATCTCTAGTTTAAATACATCCGGCGGAGTCAACATACAATAAACACGCTGAAACGTGCATGGCATGATACATCACTTTCCGACTAGTTTAAACCAACACTAATCATATAAGGAACATGGTCCCTCACCTATACTTATAAGGCCAGCAGTATCACAAGAATAGAACAAGCATTTGCGTAAGACGGGCTGTTACAGTAGAGATGTTGTATACAATGTACCTCTTGATAAAGCCAAAAAATGGTTTGCTATAGCACACGAAAATCGTCGAAATGAAGGGTATGCGCGCTTTGGGGCTCGTTTGACCTTGAAAATGGGTCGAAATGTCCGTGAGGGCCAACCGGATGCATAGACAAGGTCTTGATGGATGTCCACAAATTATTTTGGCATTTTTGACGTCGGAACCTGGATGACCCAAAAAATGGTTTGCTATAGCACACGAAAATCGTCGAAATGGGGGGTATGCGCGCTTCGGGGCTCGTTTGACCTTGAAAATGGGTAAGACTGGCTGTGAGGGCCAACCGGATGCATAGCCAAGGTCTTGACGGACGTCCACAAAAACATTTGACATTTTTGACGTCAGAATCTAGATCACCCAAAAAATGGTTTGCTATAGAACAAGAAAATCATCGAAATGGGGGGTATGCGCTTCCGAGCTCGTTTGACCTTGAAATTGGGTTGGAATGGACGTGAGGGCCAACCGGATGCATAGCCAAGGTCTTGACGGACATCCACAAACTATTTTGACATTTTTGTAGGCGAAATCCGGATCACCCAAAAAATGGTTTGCTATAGCACACGAAAATTGTTGAAATAGGGGTATGCGCGCTTCGGGGCTTGTTTGACCTAGAAAATGGGTCTGAATGGCCGTGAGGGCCAACCGAATGCATACCCAGGTTCTAGACGGACGTCCACAAATAATTTTGGCATTTTTGACGTCGGAATCCAGATCACCCAAAATATGGTTTGCTATAGCACACGAAAATCATCGAAATGGAGGGTATGCGCGATTCGGGGCTTGTTTGACCTTGAAATGGGTCTGAATGGCCGTGAGGGCTAACCGGATGCATAGACAATGTCTTGATGGACGTCCACAAATAAGTTTTGCATTTTTGACGTCGGAATCCGGATCACCCAAAAAATGGTTTGCTATAGCACACGAAAATCGTCGAAATGGGGGTATGTGCACTTCGGGGCTCGTTTGACCTTGAAATGGGTCGGACTGGTCGTGAGGGCCAACCGGATGCATATCCAAGGTCTTAACGGACGTCCACAAATAATTTTGGCATTTTTGACGTCGAAATCCGGATCACCCAAAAAATGGTTTGCTATAGCATACAAAAATTGTCGAAATGAGGGGTATGCGCACTTCGGGGCTCGTTTGACCTTGAAAATGGGTTGGAATAGCCTAGAGGGCCAACCGAATGCATATCCAAGGTCTTGATGTACGTCCACAAATTATTTTAGCATTTTCGACATTGGAATAAGGATCACCTAAAAAATGGTTTGCTATAGCACACGATAATCGTCGCAATGGGGGGTATGCGCGCTTCGGGGATCGTTTGTCAATGAAAATGGGTCAGACTGGCTGTGAGAGCCAACCGGATGCATAGCCAAGGTATTGACGGACGACCACAAAAAAATTTGGCATTTTTGACGTCGGAATCCGGATCACCTGAAAAATGGTTTGCTATAGCACAGGAAGATCATCGAAATTGGGGGTATGCGCGCTTCGGGGCTCGTTTGACCATGGAAATGGGTTGGACTGGCCGTGAGAGCCAACCGGATGCATATCCAAGGTCTTGACGAAAGTCACAAAAAACCTTGGCATTTTTTACGTCGGAATCCGCATCACCCAAAAAATGGTTTGCTATAGCACTCGAAAATCGTCGAAATTGGGGGTATGCGCACTTCGAAGCTCGTTTGACCTTGAAAATGGTTTGGAATGGCCATGAGGGCTAACCGGATCCATAGCTAAGGTCTTGACGGACGTCCACAAACTATTTTGGCATTTTTGACGTCAGAATACGTATCACCCAAAAAATGGTTTGCTATAGCACACGAAAATCATCAAAATGGAGGGTATGCCCGATTCGGGGTTTGTTTGACCTTGAAAATGGGTCGGACTGGCCGTGAGGGCCAACCGGATTCATAGCCATGGACTTGACGGACGTCCACAAAACATTTGGCATTTTGACATTGGAATTTGGATCACCCAAAAAATGGTTTGCTATAGTACATGAAAATTGTCGAAATGGGGGTATGCATGCTTCGGGGCTCGTTTGACCTTCAAAATGGGTCTGAATGGCCGTGAGGGCCAACCGGATGCATAGCCAAGGTCTTGACGGACGTCCACAAATAATTTTGGCATTTTTGACGTCGGAATCCGGATCACCCAAAAAATAGTTTGCTATAGCACACGAAAATCGTCGAAATGGGGGGTATACGCGATTCGGGGCTCGTTTGACCTTGAAATAGGTTGGACTGGTCGTGAGGGCCAACCGGATGCATAGCCAAGGTCTTAATGGACGTCCACAAATAATTTTTGCATTTTTGACGTTGGAATCTCGATCACCTAAAAAATGGTTCGCTATAGCTCACGAAAATCATCAAAATAGGGGGTAGCGCGATTCGGGTCTGGTTTGACCTTGAAAATGGGTCGGACTGGCCGTGAGGGACAACCGGATGCATAGCCATGGTCTTGACGGACGTCCACAAATAATTTTAGCATTTTTGACGTCAGAATCCGGATCACCCAAAAAATGGTTTGCTATAGCACACGAAAATTGTCAAAATGGGGGGTATGCGCGCTTTCAGGCTCGTTTGACCTTTAAATGGGTTTGAATGGCCGTGAGGGCCAACCAGATGCATATCCAAGGTCTTGATGGACGTCCACAAATAATTTTAGCATTTTGACGTCGGAATTTGGATCACCCAAAAAATGGTTTGCTATAGCACACGAAAATAATAGAAATGGGGGGTAAGCGCGATTTAGGGTTCGTTTGACCTTTAAATGGGTCGGACTTGCCGTGAGGGGCAACCATATGCATAGACAAATTCTTGACGGACGTCCACAAAAACATTTGGCATTTTTGACATCGGAATCTGGATTACCCAAAAAATGGTTTATTATAGCACACATAAATTGTAGAAATTGGGGGTATGCGCGCTTCCTGGCTCGTTTGACCTTGAAAATAGGTCGGAATGGCCGTGTGGGCCAACTGGATGCATATCCAAGGTCTTGACGGACGTCCACAAAAAATTTGGCATTTTTGACGTCGGAATCCGGATCACCCAAAAAATGGTTCGCTATAGAACACGAATATTGTTGAAATGGGGGGTATGCGCGCTTCGGGGCTCGTTTGACCTTTAAAATGGGTCGGAATGGCCGTGAGGGCACACCGGATGCATAGCTAAGGTCTTGACGGATGTCCACAAAAAGTTTTGGCATTTTTGACGTCAGATTCCGGATCACCCAAAAAATGGTTTGCTATAGCACACGAAAATCGTCGAAAAGGGGGGTATGTGCACTTCGAGGCTTGTTTGACCTTGAAAATGGGTCGGAATGGCCGTGAGGGCCAACCGGGTGCATAGCAAAGGTCTTGACAGACGTCCAAAAATTATTTTAGCATTTTTGACATCGACATCCGGATCATCCAAAAAATGGTTTGCTATAGAACAAGAAAATCATCGAAATGGGGGGTAAGCGCAATTCAGGGTTCGTTTGACCTTGAAAATGGGTCAAAATGGCCGTGAGGGCCAACTGGATGCATATCCAAGGTCTTGACAGACGTCCACAAAAACGTTTGGTATTTTTGATGTCGGAATCTGGATCACCCAATAAATAGTTTGCTATAGCACACGCAAATCGTCGAAATGGGGGTATGACCGCTTTGTGGCTCGTTTGACCTTGAAAATGGGTCGGAATGGCTGTGAGGGCCAAGTGGATGCATATCCAAGGTCTTGACAAACGTCCACAAAAATATTTGGCATTTTTGATGTCGGAATCCGGATCACTCAAAAAATGGTTTGCTATATTACACGAAAATGTCGAAATGGGTGTGTGCACGCTTCGGGGCTCGTTTGACCTTAAAAATGGGTAGGAATGGCCGTGAGGGCCAACCGGATGCATAGCTAAGGTCTTCACGGACGTCCACAAACTATTTTGGCATTTTTGACATCAGAATACGGATCACCCAAAAAATGGTTTGCTATAGCACACGAAAATCATCGAAATGGGGGGTATGCGCGCTTTCGGGCTCGTTTGACCTTGAAAATGGGTTTTAATGGCCGTGAGGGACAACTGGATGCATATACAAGGTCTTGACGGACGTCCACAAAAACGTTTGGCATTTTTGACATCGAAATCCGGATCACCCAAAAAATGGTTTGCTATAGCACACGAATATTGTTGAAGTGCGGGATATGCGCGCTTCGGGGCTTGTTTGACCTTGAAAATGGGTCTGAATGGCCGTGAGGGCCAATCGGATGCATAGCAAAGGTATTGACGGACGTCCACAAAAATTTGTGGCATTTTTGACATCGGAATCCGGATCACCCAAAAAATGGTTTGCTATAGCACACGAAAATCATCGAAATTGGGGGTATGCGCGATTTGGGGCTCGTTTGACCTTTAAAATGGGTTGGACTAGCCGTGAGGGCCAACCGGATGCATATCCAAGGTCTTGACGGACGTTCACAAAAAATTTGGCATTTTTTACGTCGGAATCCGGATCACCCAAAAATGGTTTGCTATAGCAAACAAAAATCGTCAAAATGGGGGGTATGCCTGCTTCGGGGCTCATTTGACCTTGAAAATAGGTCGGAATGTCTGTGAGGGCAAAACGGATGCATAGCTAAGGTCTTGATGGACATCCACAAATAATTTTGGCATTTTTGACGTTGAAATTCGGATCAGCCAAAAAATGGTTTGCTATAGCACACGAAAATCATCAAAATTGGGGGTATGCCCGATTCGGGGCTCGTTTGACATTCAAAATGGGTCGGACTGGCCGTGAAGGCCAACCAGATGCATGTCCAAGGTCTTGACGGACGTCCACAACAACGTTTGGCATTTTTGACGTCGGAATCCGGTCACCCAAAAAATGGTTTGCTATAGCACACGAAAATTGTTGAAATGGGGAGTATGCACGCTTCGGGGCTCGTTTGACCTTGAAAATGGGTCTGAATGGCCGTGAGGGCCAATCGGATGCATAGCCAAGGTCTTGACGGACGTCCACAAATAATTTTGGCATTTTTGACTTCGGAATCTGGATCACCCAAAAAATGGTTTGCTATAGCACACGAAAATCATCGAAATGGGGGTATGAGCGATTCGGGGCTCGTTTGACCTTGAAAATGGGTCGTACTGGCCGTAAGGGCAAACCGGATGAATAGCCAAGGTCTTGACGGACGTCCACAAATAATTTTGGAATTTTTGACGTCGGAATCCGGATCACCCAAAAAATGGTTTGCTATAGCACACAAAAATCATCGAAATGGGGGGGTATGCACGCTTCGGAGCTCGTTTGAGCTTGAAAATGGGTCAGAATGTCCGTGAGGGACAAGCGGATGCATAGCCAAGGTCTTGACGGACGTCCACAAACTATATTGGCATTTTTGACGTTGGAATCCGGATCACCCAAAAAGTGGTTTGCGTATAGCACACGAAAATCATCGAAATAGAGGGTATGCCCGATTCGGGGCTCGTTTGACCTTGAAAATGGAACGGACTGGCCGTGAGGGCCAACTGGATGCATATCCAAGGTCTTGACAGACGTCCAAAAAATTTTTGGCATTTTTGACATCGGAATCGGGATCATCCAAAAAATGGTTTGCTATAGCACACGAAAATTGTCAAAAAGGTGGGTATGCGCGCTTTCGGGCTTGTTTGACCTTGAAAATGGGTTTTAATGGCCGTGAAGGCCAACCAGATGCATGTCCAAGGTCTTGACGGACGTCCACAAAAATGTTTGGCATTTTTGACGTCGGAATCCGGTCACCCAAAAAATGGTTTGCTATAGCACACGAAAATTGTTGAAATGGGGAGTATGCACGCTTCGGGGCTCGTTTGACCTTGAAAATGGGTCTGAATGGCCGTGAGGGCCAATCGGATGCATAGCCAAGGTCTTGACGGACGTCCACAAATAATTTTGGCATTTTTGACTTTGGAATCTGGATCACCCAAAAAATGGTTTGCTATAGCACACGAAAATCATCGAAATGGGGGTATGAGCGATTCGGGGCTCGTTTGACCTTGAAAATGGGTCGTACTGGCCGTAAGGGCAAACCGGATGAATAGCCAAGGTCTTGACGGACGTCCACAAATAATTTTGGAATTTTTGACGTCGGAATCCGGATCACCCAAAAAATGGTTTGCTATAGCACACAAAAATATCGAAATGGGGGGTATGCGCGCTTTGGAGCTCATTTGAGCTTGAAAATGGGTCAGAATGGCCGTGAGGGAGAAGCGGATGTATAGCCAAGGTCTTGACGGACGTCCACAAACTATATTGGCATTTTAGCGTTGGAATCCGGATCACCCAAAAAGTGGTTTGTGTATAGCACACGAAAATCATCGAAATGGAGGGTATGCCCGATTCGGGGCTCGTTTGACCTTGAAAATGGAATGGACTGGCCGTGAGGGCCAACTGGATGCATATCCAAGGTCTTGACAGACGTCCAAAAAATTTTTTGGCATTTTTGACATCGGAATCGGGATCACCCAAAAAAAGGTTTACTATAGCACACGAAAATTGTCAAAATGGGGGGTATGCGCGCTTTCGGGCTTGTTTGACCTTGATAATGGGTTTTAATGGCCGTGAGGGCCAACCGGATGCATAGCCAAGGTGTTGACGGACGTACACAAATAATTTTGGCATTTTTAACGTCGGAATCCGGATCACCCAAAAAATGGTTTGCTCTAGCACACGAAAATCATCGAAATGGGGGGTAAGTGCGATTCAGGGTTCGTTTGACCTTTAAATGGGTCGGACTGGACGTAAGGGGCAACCGTATGCATAGACAAGGTCATGACAGACGTCCACAAAAAAATTTGGCATTTTTGACATCGTAATCCGGATCACCCAAAAAATGGTTTGCTATAGCACACAAAATTGTTGAAATTGGGGGTATGCGCGCTTCGTGGCTTGTTTGACCTTGAAAATGGGTTGGAATGGCCGTGAGGGCCAACTGGATGCATATCCAAGGTCTTGACGGACGTCCACAAAAACGTTAGGCATTTTTGAAGTCGGAATCCGGATTACCCAAAAAATGGTTTGCTATAGCACACGAATATTGTTGAAATGGGGGGTATGCGCGATTCGGGGCTCGTTTGACCTTGAAAATGGGTCAAAATAGCCGTGAGGGGCAATCGGATGCATAGTTAAGGTCTTGATAGACGTCCACAAAAATTTTTGGCTTTTTTAACATCGGAATGCGGATCTCCCAAAAAATGGTTTGCTATAGTATACGAAAATCATCGAAATGGGGGGTATACACGCTTCGAGGCTCGTTTGACCTTGAAAATGGGTCGGACTTGCCGTGAGGGACAATCGGATGCATAGCCAAGGTCTTGACGGACGTCCAACAAAAAATTTTTGGCACTTTTAATGTCAGATTCCGTATCACCCAAAAAATGGTTTGCTATAGCACACGAAAATCATTGAAATGGGGGGTATGCGTGCTTCGAGGCTTGTTTGACCTTGAAAATGGGTCGGAATGGCCATGTGGGACGACCGGGTGCATAGAAAAGGTCTTGACAGACGTCCAAAAATTATTTTGGCATTTTTGACATGAAATCCGGATCACCCAAAAAATGGTTTGCTATAGCACACGAAAATCGTCGAAATGGGGGGTAAGTGCGATTCAGGGTTTGTTTGACCTTGAAATGGGTCGGAATGGCCGTGAGGGGCAACCGTATTCATAGACATGGTCTTGACGGACGTCCATAAAAAATTTGGCATTTTTGACATCGGAATCCGGATCACCCAAAAAATGGTTTGCTATAGCACACGAAAATCATCGAAATGGGGGATATGCGCGCTTCGGGGCTCGTTTGACCTTGAAAATGGGTCGGACTGGCCGTGAGGGCCAACCGGATGCATAGAGAAGGTCTTGAAAGACGTCCAACAAAAAATTTTTGGCATTTTTGACGTCGGATTCCGGATCACCCAAAAAATGGTTTGCTATAGTACACGAAAATCGTCGAAATGGGGGGTATGCGCGCTTCGAGGCTCATTTGACCTTGAAAATGGGTTAGAATGGCCGTGAGGGCCAATCGGGTGCGTAGCAAAGGTCTTGACAGACGTCCAAAAATTATTTTGGCATTTTTGACATCGAAATCCGGATCTCCCAAAAAATGGTTTGCTATAGCACACGAAAATCGTTGAAATGGGGGGTATGCGCATTTCGTGGCTCGTTTGACCTTGAAAATGGGTCGGAATGGCCGTGAGGGCCAACTGGATGCATATCCAAGGTCTATACGGACGACCACAAAAAAGGTTTTGCATTTTTGACGTCGGAATCCGGATCACCCCAAAAATGGTTTGCTATAGCACAAGAATATTGTCGAAATGGGGGGTATACACATTTCGGGGCTTGTTTGACCTTGAAAATGGGTCGGAATGGACGTGAGGGCCAACCGATGCATAGCTAAGGTCTTAACGGACGTCCACAAATAATTTTGGCATTTTTGACATCGGAATCCGGATCACCCAAAAAATGGTTTGCTATAGCACACAAAAATCGTCGGAATGGGAGGTATGCGCGATTCGGGGCTCGTTTGACCTTGAAAATGGGTCAGAATGGCCGTGAGGTCCAATCGGATGCATAGCAAAGGTGTTGATGGACGTCGACAAATAATTTTGGCATTTTTGACATTGGGATCCGGATCACCCAAAAACTGGTTTGCTATAAAACACGAAAATCGACAAAATAGGGGGTATGCCCAATTCGGGCTCGTTTGACCTTGAAAATGTGTCGGACTGGCCGTGAGGGCAAACCGGATGCATAGCAAAGGTCTTGACGGACGTCCAAAAAAAATTTGGCATTTTTTACGTCGGAATTTGGATCACCCAAAAAATGGTTTGCTATATTACATGAAAATTGTTGAAATGGGGAGTATGCACGCTTCGGGGCTCGTTTGACCTTGAAAATTGGTAGGAATGGCCGTGAGGGATAACCGGATGCATAGCAAAGGTCTTGACGGACGTCCACAAATAAGTTTGGCAATTTTGATGTCAGAATCTGGATCACCCAAAAAATGATTTGCTAAAGCACACGAAAATCATCGAAATGGGGGGTATGCGCGATTCGGGGCTCGTTTGACCTTGAAAATGGGTCGGACTGGCCGTGAGGGCCAACTGGATGCATATCCAAGGTCTTGACAAACGTCCACAAAAATTTTTGGCATTTTTGACGTCGGAATCTGGATCACCCAAAAAATGGTTTGCTATATTACACGAAAATTGTCGAAATGGGGGTATGCGCGCTTCGGGGCTAGTTTGACCTTGAAAATGGGTAGGAATGGCCGTGAGGGCCAACCGGATGCATAGCTAAGGTCTTCACGGACGTCCAAAAACTATTTTGGCATTTTTGACATCAGAATACGGATCACCCAAAAAATGGTTTGCTATAGCACACGAAAATCGTCAAAATGGGGGGTATGCGCGCATTCGGGCTCGTTTGACCTTGAAAATAGGGTTTAATGGCCGTGAGGGCCAACTGTATGCATATTCAAGGTCATGACGGACGTCCACAAAAAGGTTTGGCGTCGGAATCCGGATCACCCAAAAAATGGTTTGCTATAGCACACGAATATTGTTGAAATGCGGGATATGCGCGCTTCGGGCTATTTTGACCTTGAAAATGGGATAGAATGGCCGTGGATGCCAATCGGATGCATAGCTAAGGTCTTGACGGACGTCCACAAAAAGTTTTGGCATATTTGACATCGGAATCCGGATCACCCAAAAAATGGTTTGCTATAGCACACGAAAATCATCAAAATTGGGGGTATGCGCGATTCGGGGCTCGTTTGACCTTTAAAATGGGTTGGACTAGCCGTGAAGGCCAACCGGATGCATATCCAAGGTCTTGACGGACGTTCACAAAAAATTAAGCATTTTTTACGTCGAAATCCGGATCACCCAAAAAATGGTTTGCTATAGCACACAAAAATCGTCGAAATGGGGGGTATGCGCGCTTCAGGGTTCATTTGACCTTGAAAATGGGTCGGAATGTCCGTGAGGGCCAACCATATGGATAGCTAAGGTCTTGACGGACATCCACAAATAATTTTGGCATTTTTGACGTTGGAATTCGGATCAGCCAAAAAATGGTTTGCTATAGCACACGAAAATCGTCGAATTTTGGGGATGCCCGATTCGGGGCTCGTTTGACCTTCAAAATGGGTCGGACTGGCCGTGAAGGCCAACCAGATGCATGGCCAAGGTCTTGACGGACGTCCACAAAAAATTTGGCATTTTTGACATCGGAATCCGGATCACCCAAAAAATGGTTCGCTATAGAACACGAATATTGTTGAAATTGGGGGTATGCGCGCTTCGGGGCTTGTTTGACCTTTAAAATGGGTCGGAATGGCCGTGAGGGCACACCGGATGCATAGCTAAGGTCTTGACGGATGTCCACAAAAAATTTTTGCATTTTTGACGTCAGATTCCGGATCACCCAAAAAATGGTTTGCTATAGCACACGAAAATCATCGAAAAGGGGGGTATGTGCACTTCGAGGCTTGTTTGACCTTGAAAATGGGTCGGAATGGCCGTGAGGGCCAACCGGGTGAATAGCAAAGGTCTTGACAGACGTCCAAAAATTATTTTGGCATTTTTGACATCGACATCCGGATCATCCAAAAAATGGTTTGCTATAGAACAAGAAAATCATCGAAATGGGGGGTAAGCGCAATTCAGGGTTCGTTTGACCTTGAAAATGGGTCGAAATGGCCGTGAGGGCCAACTGGATGTATATCCAAGGTCTTGAAAGACGTCCACAAAAATGTTTTGCATTTTTGACGTCGGAATGTGGATCACCCAATAAATAGTTTGCTATAGCACACGCAAATCGTCGAAATTGGCGGTATGCGCGCTTTGTGGCTCGTTTGACCTTGAAAATGGGTCGGAATGGCCGTGAGGGCCAAGTGGATGCATATCCAAGGTCTTGACAAACGTCCACAAAAATTTTTGGCATTTTTGATGTCGGAATCCGGATCACTCAAAAAATGGTTTGCTATATTACACGAAAATGTCGAAATGGGGGTATGCGCGCTTCGGGGCTAGTTTGACCTTAAATATGGATAGGAATGGCCGTCAGGGCCAACCGGATGCATAGCTAAGGTCTTCACGGATGTCCACAAACTATTTTGGCATTTTTGACATCAGAATACGGATCACCCAAAAAATGGTTTGCTATAGCACACGAAAATCGTCGAAATGGGGGGTATGCGCGCTTTCGGGCTCGTTTGACCTTGAAAATGGGTTTTAATGGCCGTGAGGGCCAACTGGATGCATATCCAAGGTCTTGACGGACGTCCACAAAAACGTTTGGCATTTTTGACGTCGGAATCCGGATCACCCAAAAAATGGTTTGCTATAGCACACGAATATTGTTGAAGTGCGGGATATGCGCGCTTCGGGGCTTGTTTGACCTTGAAAATGGGTCAGAATGGCCGTGGATGCCAATCGGATGCATAGCAAAGGTCTTGACGGACGTCCACAAAAATTTGTGGCATTTTTGACATCGGAATCCGGATCACCCAAAAAATGGTTTGCGATAGCACACGAAAATCGTCGAAATTGGGGGTATGCGCGATTCGGGGCTCGTTTGACCTTTAAAATGGGTTGGACTAGCCATGAGGGCCAACCGGATGCATATCCAAGGTCTTGACGGACGTTCACAAAAAATTTGGCATTTTTTACGTCGGAATCCGGATCACCCAAAAAATGGTTTGCTATAGCACACAAAAATCGTCGAAATGGGGGGTATGCGCGCTTCGGGGCTCATTTGACCTTGAAAATAGGTCGGAATATCTGTGAGGGCCAAACGGATGCATAGCTAAGGTCTTGATGGACATCTAGAAATAATTTTGGCATTTTTGACGTTGGAATTCGGATCAGCCAAAAAATGGTTTGCTATAGCACACGAAAATCATCAAAATTAGGGGTATGCCCGATTCGGGGCTCGTTTGACATTCAAAATGGGTCGGACTGGCCGTGAAGGCCAATCAGATGCATGTCCAAGGTCTTGACGGACGTCCACAACAACGTTTGGCATTTTTGACGTCGGAATCCGGTCACCCAAAAAATGGTTTGCTATAGCACACGAAAATTGTTGAAATGGGGAGTATGCACGCTTCGGGGCTCGTTTGACCTTGAAAATGGGTCTGAATGGCCGTGAGGGCCAATCGGATGCATAGCCAAGGTCTTGAAGGACGTTCACAAATAATTTTGGCATTTTTGACTTCGGAATCTGGATCACCCAAAAAATGGTTTGCTATAGCACACGAAAATCATTGAAATGGGGGTATGAGCGATTCGGGGCTCGTTTGACCTTGAACATGGGTAGGAATGGCCGTGAGGGCCTACCGGATGCATAGCCATGGACTTGACGGACGTCCACAAAACATTTGGCATTTTGACATTGGAATTCGGATCACCCAAAAAATGGTTTGCTATAGCACACGAAAATTGTCGAAATGGGGGTATGCATGCTTCGGGGCTCGTTTGACCTTCAAAATGGGTCTGAATGGCCGTGAGGGCCAACCGGATGCATATCCAAGGTCTTGACGGACGTCCACAAATAATTTTGGCATTTTTGACGTCGGAATCCGGATCACCCAAAAAATAGTTTGCTATAGCACACAAAAATCGTCGAAATGGGGGGTATACGCGATTCGGGGCTCGTTTGACCTTGAAATAGGTTGGACTGGTCGTGAGGGCCAACCGGATGCATAGCCAAGGTCTTAATGGACGTCCACAAATAATTTTTGCATTTTTGACGTTGGAATCTCGATCACCTAAAAAATGGTTCGCTATAGCTCACGAAAATCATCAAAATAGGGGGTAGCGCGATTCGGGTCTGGTTTGACCTTGAAAATGGGTCGGACTGGCCGTGAGGGACAACCGGATGCATAGCCATGGTCTTGACGGACGTCCACAAATAATTTTAGCATTTTTGATGTCAGAATCCGGATCACCCAAAAAATGGTTTGCTATAGCACACGAAAATTGTCAAAATAGGGGGTATGCGCGCTTTCAGGCTCGTTTGACCTTTAAATGGGTTTGAATGGCCGTGAGGGCCAACCGGATGCATATCCAAGGTCTTGATGGACGTCCACAAATAATTTTGGTATTTTGACGTCGGAATTTGGATCACCCAAAAAATGGTTTGCTATAGCACACGAAAATAATAGAAATGGGGGGTAAGCGCGATTCAGGGTTCGTTTGACCTTTAAATGGGTCGGACTTGCCGTGAGGGGCAACCATATGCATAGACAAATTCTTGACGGACGTCCACAAAAACATTTGGCATTTTTGACATCGGAATCTGGATTATCCAAAAAATGGTTTATTATAGCACACATAAATTGTAGAAATTGGGGGTATGCGCGCTTCCTGGCTCGTTTGACCTTGAAAATAGGTCGGAATGGCCGTGTGGGCCAACTGGATGCATATCCAAGGTCTTGACGGACGTCCACAAAAAATTTGGCATTTTTGACGTCGGAATCCGGATCACCCAAAAAATGGTTCGCTATAGAACACGAATATTGTTGAAATGGGGGGTATGCGCGCTTCGAGGCTCGTTTGACCTTTAAAATGGGTCGGAATGGCCGTGAGGGCACACCGGATGCATAGCTAAGGTCTTGACGGATGTCCACAAAAAGTTTTGGCAATTTTGACGTCATATTCCGGATCACCCAAAAAATGGTTTGCTATAGCACACGAAAATCGTCGAAAAGGGGGGTATGTGAACTTCGAGGCTTGTTTGACCTTGAAAATGGGTCGGAATGGCCGTGAGGGCCAACCGGGTGCATAGCAAAGGTCTTGACAGACGTCCAAAAATTATTTTAGCATTTTTGACATCGACATCCGGATCATCCAAAAAATGGTTTGCTATAGAACAAGAAGATCATCGAAATGGGGGGTAAGCGCAATTCAGGGTTCGTTTGACCTTGAAAATGGGTCGAAATGGCCGTGAGGGCCAACTGGATGCATATCCAAGGTCTTGACAAACGTCCACAAAATTTTTTGGCATTTTTGATGTCGGAATCCGGATCACTCAAAAAATGGTTTGCTATATTACACGAAAATGTCGAAATGGGGGTATGCGCGCTTCGGGGCTAGTTTGACCTTAAATATGGATAGGAATGGCCGTCAGGGCCAACCGGATGCATAGCTAAGGTCTTCACGGATGTCCACAAACTATTTTGGCATTTTTGACATCAGAATACGGATCACCCAAAAAATGGTTTGCTATAGCACACGAAAATCGTCGAAATGGGGGGTATGCGCGCTTTCGGGCTCGTTTGACCTTGAAAATGGGTTTTAATGGCCGTGAGGGCCAACTGGATGCATATCCAAGGTCTTGACGGACGTCCACAAAAACGTTTGGCATTTTTGACGTCGGAATCCGGATCACCCAAAAAATGGTTTGCTATAGCACACGAATATTGTTGAAGTGCGGGATATGCGCGCTTCGGGGCTTGTTTGACCTTGAAAATGGGTCAGAATGGCCGTGGATGCCAATCGGATGCATAGCAAAGGTCTTGACGGACGTCCACAAAAATTTGTGGCATTTTTGACATCGGAATCCGGATCACCCAAAAAATGGTTTGCGATAGCACACGAAAATCGTCGAAATTGGGGGTATGCGCGATTCGGGGCTCGTTTGACCTTTAAAATGGGTTGGACTAGCCATGAGGGCCAACCGGATGCATATCCAAGGTCTTGACGGACGTTCACAAAAAATTTGGCATTTTTTACGTCGGAATCCGGATCACCCAAAAAATGGTTTGCTATAGCACACAAAAATCGTCGAAATGGGGGGTATGCGCGCTTCGGGGCTCATTTGACCTTGAAAATAGGTCGGAATGTCTGTGAGGGCCAAACGGATGCATAGCTAAGGTCTTGATGGACATCTAGAAATAATTTTGGCATTTTTGACGTTGGAATTCGGATCAGCCAAAAAATGGTTTGCTATAGCACACGAAAATCATCAAAATTAGGGGTATGCCCGATTCGGGGCTCGTTTGACATTCAAAATGGGTCGGACTGGCCGTGAAGGCCAATCAGATGCATGTCCAAGGTCTTGACGGACGTCCACAACAACGTTTGGCATTTTTGACGTCGGAATCCGGTCACCCAAAAAATGGTTTGCTATAGCACACGAAAATTGTTGAAATGGGGAGTATGCACGCTTCGGGGCTCGTTTGACCTTGAAAATGGGTCTGAATGGCCGTGAGGGCCAATCGGATGCATAGCCAAGGTCTTGAAGGACGTTCACAAATAATTTTGGCATTTTTGACTTCGGAATCTGGATCACCCAAAAAATGGTTTGCTATAGCACACGAAAATCATTGAAATGGGGGTATGAGCGATTCGGGGCTCGTTTGACCTTGAACATGGGTAGGAATGGCCGTGAGGGCCTACCGGATGCATAGCCATGGACTTGACGGACGTCCACAAAACATTTGGCATTTTGACATTGGAATTCGGATCACCCAAAAAATGGTTTGCTATAGCACACGAAAATTGTCGAAATGGGGGTATGCATGCTTCGGGGCTCGTTTGACCTTCAAAATGGGTCTGAATGGCCGTGAGGGCCAACCGGATGCATATCCAAGGTCTTGACGGACGTCCACAAATAATTTTGGCATTTTTGACGTCGGAATCCGGATCACCCAAAAAATAGTTTGCTATAGCACACAAAAATCGTCGAAATGGGGGGTATACGCGATTCGGGGCTCGTTTGACCTTGAAATAGGTTGGAATGGTCGTGAGGGCCAACCGGATGCATAGCCAAGGTCTTAATGGACGTCCACAAATAATTTTTGCATTTTTGACGTTGGAATCTCGATCACCTAAAAAATGGTTCGCTATAGCTCACGAAAATCATCAAAATAGGGGGTAGCGCGATTCGGGTCTGGTTTGACCTTGAAAATGGGTCGGACTGGCCGTGAGGGACAACCGGATGCATAGCCATGGTCTTGACGGACGTCCACAAATAATTTTAGCATTTTTGATGTCAGAATCCGGATCACCCAAAAAATGGTTTGCTATAGCACACGAAAATTGTCAAAATAGGGGGTATGCGCGCTTTCAGGCTCGTTTGACCTTTAAATGGGTTTGAATGGCCGTGAGGGCCAACCGGATGCATATCCAAGGTCTTGATGGACGTCCACAAATAATTTTGGTATTTTGACGTCGGAATTTGGATCACCCAAAAAATGGTTTGCTATAGCACACGAAAATAATAGAAATGGGGGGTAAGCGCGATTCAGGGTTCGTTTGACCTTTAAATGGGTCGGACTTGCCGTGAGGGGCAACCATATGCATAGACAAATTCTTGACGGACGTCCACAAAAACATTTGGCATTTTTGACATCGGAATCTGGATTATCCAAAAAATGGTTTATTATAGCACACATAAATTGTAGAAATTGGGGGTATGCGCGCTTCCTGGCTCGTTTGACCTTGAAAATAGGTCGGAATGGCCGTGTGGGCCAACTGGATGCATATCCAAGGTCTTGACGGACGTCCACAAAAAATTTGGCATTTTTGACGTCGGAATCCGGATCACCCAAAAAATGGTTCGCTATAGAACACGAATATTGTTGAAATGGGGGGTATGCGCGCTTCGGGGCTCGTTTGACCTTTAAAATGGGTCGGAATGGCCGTGAGGGCACACCGGATGCATAGCTAAGGTCTTGACGGATGTCCACAAAAAGTTTTGGCAATTTTGACGTCATATTCCGGATCACCCAAAAAATGGTTTGCTATAGCACACGAAAATCGTCGAAAAGGGGGGTATGTGAACTTCGAGGCTTGTTTGACCTTGAAAATGGGTCGGAATGGCCGTGAGGGCCAACCGGGTGCATAGCAAAGGTCTTGACAGACGTCCAAAAATTATTTTAGCATTTTTGACATCGACATCCGGATCATCCAAAAAATGGTTTGCTATAGAACAAGAAAATCATCGAAATGGGGGGTAAGCGCAATTCAGGGTTCGTTTGACCTTGAAAATGGGTCGAAATGGCCGTGAGGGCCAACTGGATGCATATCCAAGGTCTTGACAGACGTCCACAAAAAAGTTTGGCATTTTTGACGTCGGAATCTGGATCACCCAATAAATAGTTTGCTATAGCACACGCAAATCGTCGAAATTGGCGGTATGCGCTTTGTGGCTCGTTTGACCTTGAAAATGGGTCGGAATGGCCGTGAGGGCCAAGTGGATGCATATCCAAGGTCTTGACAAACGTCCACAAAAATATTTGGCATTTTTGATGTCGGAATCCGGATCACTCAAAAAATGGTTTGCTATATTACACGAAAATGTCGAAATGGGGGTGTGCACGCTTCGGGGCTCGTTTGACCTTAAAAATGGGTAGGAATGGCCGTGAGGGCCAACCGGATGCATAGCTAAGGTCTTCACGGACGTCCACAAACTATTTTGGCATTTTTGACATCAGAATACGGATCACCCAAAAAATGGTTTGCTATAGCACACGAAAATCGTCGAAATGGGGGGTATGCGCGCTTTCGGGCTCGTTTGACCTTGAAAATGGGTTTTAATGGCCGTGAGGGACAACTGGATGCATATACAAGGTCTTGACGGACGTCCACAAAAACGTTTGGCATTTTTGACGTCGAAATCCGGATCACCCAAAAAATGGTTTGCTATAGCACACGAATATTGTTGAAGTGCGGGATATGCGCGCTTCGGGGCTTGTTTGACCTTGAAAATGGGTCTGAATGGCCGTGAGGGCCAATCGGATGCATAGCAAAGGTATTGACGGACGTCCACAAAAATTTGTGGCATTTTTGACATCGGAATCCGGATCACCCAAAAAATGGTTTGCTATAGCACACGAAAATCGTCGAAATTGGGGGTATGCGCGATTCGGGACTCGTTTGACCTTTAAAATGGGTTGGACTAGCCGTGAGGGCCAACCGGATGCATATCCAAGGTCTTGACGGACGTTCACAAAAAATTTGGCATTTTTTACGTCGGAATCCGGATCACCCAAAAATGGTTTGCTATAGCAAACAAAAATCATCGAAATGGGGGGTATGCACGCTTCGGGGCTCATATGACCTTGAAAATAGGTCGGAATGTCTGTGAGGGCCAAATGGATGCATAGCTAAGGTCTTGATGGACATCCACAAATAATTTTGGCATTTTTGACGTTGGAATTCGGATCAGCCAAAAAATGGTTTGCTATAGCACACGAAGATCATCAAAATTGGGGGTATGCCCGATTCGGGGCTCGTTTGACATTCAAAATGGGTCGGACTGTCCGCGAAGGCCAACCAGATGCATGTCCAAGGTCTTGACGGACGTCCACAACAACGTTTGGCATTTTTGACGTCGGAATCCGGTCACCCAAAAAATGGTTTGCTATAGCACACGAAAATTGTTGAAATGGGGAGTATGCACGCTTCGGGGCTCGTTTGACCTTGAAAATGGGTCTGAATGGCCGTGAGGGCCAATCGGATGCATAGCCAAGGTCTTGACGGACGTCCACAAATAATTTTGGCATTTTTGACTTCGGAATCTGGATCACCCAAAAAATGGTTTGCTATAGCACACGAAAATCATCGAAATGGGGGTATGAGCGATTCGGGGCTCGTTTGACCTTGAAAATGGGTCGTACTGGCCGTAAGGGCAAACCGGATGAATAGCCAAGGTCTTGACGGACGTCCACAAATAATTTTGGAATTTTTGACGTCGGAATCCGGATCACCCAAAAAATGGTTTGCTATAGCACACAAAAATCATCGAAATGGGGGGTATGCGCGCTTCGGAGCTCGTTTGAGCTTGAAAATGGGTCAGAATGGCCGTGAGGGACAAGCGGATGCATAGCCAAGGTCTTGACGGACGTCCACAAACTATATTGGCATTTTTGACGTTGGAATCCGGATCACCCAAAAAGTGGTTTGCGTATAGCACACGAAAATCATCGAAATAGAGGGTATGCCCGATTCGGGGCTCGTTTGACCTTGAAAATGGAACGGACTGGCCGTGAGGGCCAACTGGATGCATATCCAAGGTCTTGACAGACGTCCAAAAAAGTTTTTGGCATTTTTGACATCGAAATCGGGATCATCCAAAAAATGGTTTGCTATAGCACACGAAAATTGTCAAAATGGTGGGTATGCGCGCTTTCGGGCTTATTTGACCTTGAAAATGGGTTTTAATGGCCGTGAAGGCCAACCAGATGCATGTCCAAGGTTTTGACGGACGTCCACAAAAACGTTTGGCATTTTTGACGTCGGAATCCGGTCACCCAAAAAATGGTTTGCTATAGCACACGAAAATTGTTGAAATGGGGAGTATGCACGCTTCGGGGCTCGTTTGACCTTGAAAATGGGTCTGAATGGCCGTGAGGGCCAATCGGATGCATAGCCAAGGTCTTGACGGACGTCCACAAATAATTTTGGCATTTTTGACTTCGGAATCTGGATCACCCAAAAAATGGTTTGCTATAGCACACGAAAATCATCGAAATGGGGGTATGAGCGATTCGGGGCTCGTTTGACCTTGAAAATGGGTCGTACTGGCCGTAAGGGCAAACCGGATGAATAGCCAAGGTCTTGACGGACGTCCACAAATAATTTTGGAATTTTTGACGTCGGAATCCGGATCACCCAAAAAATGGTTTGCTATAGCACACAAAAATCATCGAAATGGGGGGTATGCGCGCTTCGGAGCTCGTTTGAGCTTGAAAATGGATCAGAATGGCCGTGAGGGACAAGCGGATGCATAGCCAAGGTCTTGACGGACGTCCACAAACTATATTGGCATTTTTTACGTTGGAATCCGGATCACCGAAAAAGTGGTTTGCGTATAGCACACGAAAATCATCGAAATAGAGGGTATGCCCGATTCGGGGCTCGTTTGACCTTGAAAATGGAACGGACTGGCCGTGAGGGCCAACTGGATGCATATCCAAGGTCTTGACAGACGTCCAAAAAATTTTTGGCATTTTTGACATCGGAATCGGGATCATCCAAAAAATGGTTTGCTATAGCACACGAAAATTGTCAAAAAGGTGGGTATGCGCGCTTTCGGGCTTGTTTGACCTTTAAAATGGGTTTTAATGGCCGTGAAGGCCAACCAGATGCATGTCCAAGGTCTTGACGGACGTCCACAAAAACGTTTGGCATTTTTGACGTCGGAATCCGGTCACCCAAAAAATGGTTTGCTATAGCACACGAAAATTGTTGAAATGGGGAGTATGCACGCTTCGGGGCTCGTTTGACCTTGAAAATGGGTCTGAATGGCCGTGAGGGCCAATCGGATGCATAGCCAAGGTCTTGACGGACGTCCACAAATAATTTTGGCATTTTTGACTTCGGAATCTGGATCACCCAAAAAATGGTTTGCTATAGCACACGAAAATCATCGAAATGGGGGTATGAGCGATTCGGGGCTCGTTTGACCTTGAAAATGGGTCGTACTGGCCGTAAGGGCAAACCGGATGAATAGCCAAGGTCTTGACGGACGTCCACAAATAATTTTGGAATTTTTGACGTCGGAATCCGGATCACCCAAAAAATGGTTTGCTATAGCACACAAAAATCATCGAAATGGGGGGTATGCGCGCTTTGGAGCTCATTTGAGCTTGAAAATGGTTCAGAATGGCCGTGAGGGAGAAGCGGATGCATAGCCAAGGTCTTGACGGACGTCCACAAACTATATTGGCATTTTTACGTTGGAATCCGGATCACCCAAAAAGTGGTTTGTGTATAGCACACGAAAATCATCGAAATGGAGGGTATGCCCGATTCGGGGCTCGTTTGACCTTGAAAATGGAACGGACTGGCCGTGAGGGCCAACTGGATGCATATCCAAGGTCTTGACAGACGTCCAAAAAATTTTTTGGCATTTTTGACATCGGAATCGGGATCACCCAAAAAAAGGTTTTCTATAGCACACGAAAATTGTCAAAATGGGGGGTATGCGCGCTTTCGGGCTTGTTTGACCTTGAAAATGGGTTTTAATGGCCATGAGGGCCAACCGGATGCATAGCCAAGGTGTTGACGGACGTACACAAATAATTTTGGCATTTTTAACGTCGGAATCCGGATCACCCAAAAAATGGTTTGCTCTAGCACACGAAAATCATCGAAATGGGGGGTAAGTGCGATTCAGGGTTCGTTTGACTTTTAAATGGGTCGGACTGGACGTGAGGGGCAACCGTATGCATAGACAAGGTCATGACAGACGTCCACAAAAAAATTTGGCATTTTTGACATCGTAATCCGGATCACCCAAAAAATGGTTTGCTATAGCACACAAAATTGTTGAAATTGGGGGTATGCGCGCTTCGTGGCTTGTTTGACCTTGAAAATGGGTTGGAATGGCCGTGAGGGCCAACTGGATGCATATCCAAGGTCTTGACGGACGTCCACAAAAAAGTTAGGCATTTTTGAAGTCGGAATCCGGATTACCCAAAAAATGGTTTGCTATAGCACACGAATATTGTTGAAATGGGGGGTATGCGCGCTTCGGGGCTCGTTTGACCTTGAAAATGGGTCAAAATAGCCGTGAGGGGCAATCGGATGCATAGTTAAGGTCTTGATAGACGTCCACAAAAATTTTTGGCTTTTTTAACATCGGAATCCGGATCTCCCAAAAAATGGTTTGCTATAGCATACGAAAATCATCGAAATGGGGGGTATGCACGCTTCGAGGCTCGTTTGACCTTGAAAATGGGTCGGACTGGCCGTGAGGGACAATCGGATGCATAGCCAAGGTCTTGACGGACGTCCAACAAAAAATTTTTGGCACTTTTAACGTCGGATTCCGTATCACCCAAAAAATGGTTTGCTATAGCACACGAAAATCATTGAAATGGGGGGTATGCGTGCTTCGAGGCTTGTTTGACCTTGAAAATGGGTCGGAATGGCCATGTGGGACAACCGGGTGCATAGAAAAGGTCTTGACAGACGTCCAAAAATTATTTTGGCATTTTTGACATGAAATCCGGATCACCCAAAAAATGGTTTGCTATAGCACACGAAAATCGTCGAAATGGGGGGTAAGTGCGATTCAGGGTTCGTTTGACCTTGAAATGGGTCGGAATGGCCGTGAGGGGCAACCGTATTCATAGACATGGTCTTGACGGACGTCCATAAAAAATTTGGCATTTTTGACTTCGGATTCCGGATCACCCAAAAAATGGTTTGCTATAGTACACGAAAATCGTCGAAATGGGGGGTATGCGCGCTTTGAGGCTCATTTGACCTTGAAAATGGGTTAGAATGGCCGTGAGGGCCAATCGGGTGCGTAGCAAAGGTCTTGACAGACGTCCAAAAATTATTTTGGCATTTTTGACATCGAAATCCGGATCTCCCAAAAAATGGTTTGCTATAGCACACGAAAATCGTTGAAATGGGGGGTATGCGCATTTCGTGGCTCGTTTGACCTTGAAAATGGGTCGGAATGGCCGTGAGGGCCAACTGGATGCATATCCAAGGTCTTGACGGACGACCACAAAAAAGGTTTTGCATTTTTGACGTCGGAATCCGGATCACCTCAAAAATGGTTTGCTATAGCACAAGAATATTGTCGAAATGGGGGGTATACACATTTCGGGGCTTGTTTGACCTTGAAAATGGGTCGGAATGGACGTGAGGGCCAACCGATGCATAGCTAAGGTCTTAACGGATGTCCACAAACAATTTTGGCATTTTTGACATCGGAATCCGGATCACCCAAAAAATGGTTTGCTATAGCACACAAAAATCGTCGGAATGGGAGGTATGCGCGATTCGGGGCTCGTTTGACCTTGAAAATGGGTTAGAATGGCCGTGAGGTCCAATCGGATGCATAGCAAAGGTGTTGATGGACGTCGACAAATAATTTTGGCATTTTTGACATCGGGATTCGGATCACCCAAAAACTGGTTTGCTATAGCACACGAAAATCGACAAAATAGGGGGTATGCCCAATTCGGGCTCGTTTGACCTTGAAAATGTGTCGGACTGGCCGTGAGGGCCAACCGGATACATAGCAAAGGTCTTGACGGACGTCCAAAAAAAATTTGGCATTTTTGACGTCGGAATTTGGATCACCCAAAAAATGGTTTGCTATATTACATGAAAATTGTCGAAATGGGGAGTATGCACGCTTCGGGGCTCGTTTGACCTTGAAAATTGGTAGGAATGGCCGTGAGGGATAACCGGATGCATAGCAAAGGTCTTGACGGACGTCCACAAATAAGTTTGGCAATTTTGACATCAGAATCTGGATCACCCAAAAAATGATTTGCTAAAGCACACGAAAATTATCGAAATGGGGGGTATGCGTGATTCGGGGCTCGTTTGACCTTGAAAATGGGTCGGACTGGCCGTGAGGGCCAACTGGATGCATATCCAAGGTCTTGACAAACGTCCACAAAAATTTTTGGCATTTTTGACGTCGGAATCTGGATCACCCAAAAAATGGTTTGCTATATTACACGAAAATTGTCGAAATAGGGGTATGCGCGCTTCGGGGCTAGTTTGACCTTGAAAATGGGTAGGAATGGCCATGAGGGCCAACCGGATGCATAGCTAAGGTCTTCACGGACGTCCACAAACTATTTTGGCATTTTTGACATCAGAATACGGATCACCCAAAAAATGGTTTGCTATAGCACATGAAAATCGTCAAAATGGGGGGTATGCGCGCATTCGGGCTCGTTTGACCTTGAAAATAGGGTTTAATGGCCGTGAGGGCCAACTGTATACATATTCATGGTCATGACGGACGTCCACAAAAAAGTTTGGCATTTTTGACGTCGGAATCCGGATCACCCAACAAATGGTTTGCTATAGCACACAAATATTGTTGAAATGCGGGATATGCGCGCTTCGGGCTATTTTGACCTTGAAAATGGGATAGAATGGCCGTGGATGCCAATCGGATGCATAGCTAAGGTCTTGACGGACGTCCACAAAATATTTTGGCATATTTGACATCGAAATCCGGATAACCCAAAAAATGGTTTGCTATAGCACACGAAAATCATCGAAATTGGGGGTATGCGCGATTTGGGGCTCGTTTGACCTTTAAAATGGGTTGGACTAGCCGTGAAGGCCAACCGGATGCATATCCAAGGTCTTGACGGACGTTCACAAAAACTTTGGCATTTTTTACGTCGAAATCCGGATCACCCAAAAAATGGTTTGCTATAGCACACAAAAATCGTCGAAATGGGGGGTATGCGCGCTTCAGGGTTCATTTGACCTTGAAAATGGGTCGGAATGTCCGTGAGGGCCAACCATATGGATAGCTAAGGTCTTGACGGACATCCACAAATAATTTTGGCATTTTTGACGTTGGAATTCGGATCAGCCAAAAAATGGTTTGCTATAGCACACGAAAATCGTCGAATTTTGGGGATGCCCGATTCGGGGCTCGTTTGACCTTCAAAATGGGTCGGACTGGCCGTGAAGGCCAACCAGATGCATGGCCAAGGTCTTGACGGACGTCCACAAAAAATTTGGCATTTTTGACGTCGGAATCCGGATCACCCAAAAAATGGTTCGCTATAGAACACGAATATTGTTGAAATGGGGGGTATGCGTGCTTCGGGGCTCGTTTGACCTTTAAAATGGGTCGGAATGGCCGTGAGGGCACACCGGATGCATAGCTAAGGTCTTAACGGATGTCCACAAAAAATTTTGGCATTTTTCACGTCAGATTCTGGATCACCCAAAAAATGGTTTGCTATAGCACACGAAAATTGTCGAAAAAGGGGGTATGTGCACTTCGAGGCTTGTTTGACCTTGAAAATGGGTCGGAATGGCCGTGAGGGCCAACCGGGTGAATAGCAAAGGTCTTGACAGACGTCCAAAAATTATTTTGGCATTTTTGACATCGACATCCGGATCATCCAAAAAATGGTTTGCTATAGAACAAGAAAATCATCGAAATGGGGGGTAAGCGCAATTCAGGGTTCGTTTGACCTTAAAAATGGGTCGAAATGGCCGTGAGGGCCAACTGGATGTATATCCAAGGTCTTGAAAGACGTCCACAAAAATGTTTGGCATTTTTGACGTCGGAATGTGGATCACCCAATAAATAGTTTGCTATAGCACACGCAAATCGTCGAAATTGGCGGTATGCGCGCTTTGTGGCTCGTTTGACCTTGAAAATGGGTCGGAATTGCCATGAGGGCCAAGTGGATGCATATCCAAGGTCTTGACAAACGTCCACAAAATTTTTTGGCATTTTTGATGTCGGAATCCGGATCACTCAAAAAATGGTTTGCTATATTACACGAAAATGTCGAAATGGGGGTATGCGCGCTTCGGGGCTAGTTTGACCTTAAAAATGGGTAGGAATGGCCGTCAGGGCCAACCGGATGCATAGCTAAGGTCTTCACGGATGTCCACAAACTATTTTGGCATTTTTGACATCAGAATACGGATCACCCAAAAAATGGTTTGCTATAGCACACGAAAATCGTCGAAATGGGGGGTATGCGCGCTTTCGGGCTCGTTTGACCTTGAAAATGGGTTTTAATGGCCGTGAGGGCCAACTGGATGCATATCCAAGGTCTTGACTGACATCCACAAAAACGTTTGGCATTTTTGACGTCGGAATCCGGATCACCCAAAAAATGGTTTGCTATAGCACACGAATATTGTTGAAGTGCGGGATATGCGCGCTTCGGGGCTTGTTTGACCTTGAAAATGGGTCAGAATGGCCGTGGATGCCAATCGGATGCATAGCAAAGGTCTTGACGGACGTCCACAAAAATTTGTGGCATTTTTGACATCGGAATCCGGATCACCCAAAAAATGGTTTGCTATAGCACACGAAAATCGTCGAAATTGGGGGTATGCGCGATTCGGGGCTCGTTTGACCTTTAAAATGGGTTGGACTAGCCATGAGGGCCAACCGGATGCATATCCAAGGTCTTGACGGACGTTCACAAAAAATTTGGCATTTTTTACATCGAAATCCGATCACCCAAAAAATGGTTTTGCTATAGCACACGAAAATTGTTGAAATGGGGAGTATGCACGCTTCGGTGCTCGTTTGACCTTGAAAATGGGTCTGAATGGCCGGGAGGGCCAATCGGATGTATAGCCAAGGTCTTGACGGACGTCCACAAATAATTTTGGCATTTTTGACTTCGGAATCTGGATCACCCAAAAACTGGTTTGCTATAGCACACGAAAATCATCAAAATGGGGGTATGAGCGATTCGGGGATCGTTTGACCTTGAAAATGGGTCGTACTGGCCGTAAGGGCAAACTGGATAAATAGCCAAGGTCTTGACGGACGTCCACAAATAATTTTGGAATTTTTGACGTCAGAATCCGGATCACCCAAAAAATGGTTTGCTATAGCACACAAAAATCATCGAAATGGGGGGTATGCGCGCTACGGAGCTCGTTTGAGCTTGAAAATGGGTCAGAATGGCCGTGAGGGACAAGCGGATGCATAGCCAAGGTCTTGACGGACGTCCACAAACTATATTGGCATTTTTGACGTTGGAATCCGGATCACCCAAAAAGTGGTTTGCGTATAGCACACGAAAATCATCGAAATGGAGGGTATGCCCGATTCGGGGCTCGTTTGACCTTGAAAATGGAACGGACTGGCCGTGAGGCCCAACTGGATTCATATCCAAGGTCTTGACAGACGTCCAAAAAAAATTTGGCATTTTTGACATTGGAATAGGGATCACCCAAAAAATGGTTTGCTATAGCACACGAAAATTGTTAAAATGGGGGGTATGCGCGCTTTCGGACTTGTTTGACCTTGAAAATGGGTTTTAATGGTCGTGAGGGCAAACCGGATGCATAGCCAAGGTGTTGACGGACGTCCACAAATAATTTTGGCATTTTTGACGTCGGAATCCGGATCACCCAAAAAATGGTTTGCTCTAGCACACGAAAATCATCGAAATGGGGGGTAAGTGCGATTCAGGGTTCGTTTGACCTTTAAATGGGTCGGACTGGACGTGAGGGGCAATCGTATGCATAGACAAGGTCATGACAGACGTCCACAAAAAAAATTGGCATTTTTGACATCGTAATCCGGAACACCCAAAAAATGGTTTGCTATAGCACACAAAATTGTTGAAATTGGGGGTATGCGCGCTTCGTGGCTTGTTTGACCTTGAAAATGGGTTGGAATGGCCGTGAGGGCCGACTGGATGCATATCCAAGGTCTTGACGGACGTCCACAAAAACGTTAGGCATTTTTGAAGTCGGAATCCGGATTACCCAAAAAATGGTTTGCTATAGCACACGAATATTGTTGAAATGGGGGGTATGCGCGCTTCGGGGATCGTTTGACCTTGAAAATGGGTCGAAATAGCCGTGAGGGGCAATTGGATGAATAGTTAAGGTCTTGACAGACGTCCACAAAAATTTTTGGCTTTTTTAACATCGGAATCCGGATCTCCCAAAAAATGGTTTGCTATAGCACACGAAAATCATCGAAATGGGGGGTATGCGCGCTTCGAGGCTCGTTTGACCTTGAAAATGGGTCGGACTGGCCGTGAGGGACAATCGGATGTATAGCCAAGGTCTTGACGGACGTCCAACAAAAAAATTTTGGCACTTTTAACGTCGGATTCCGTATCACCCAAAAAATGGCTTGCAATAGAACACGAAAATCGTTGAAATGGGGGGTATGCGTGCTTCGAGGCTCGTTTGACCTTGAAAATGGGTCGGAATGGCCATGTGGACAACCGGGTGCATAGAAAAGGTCTTGACAGACGTCCAAAAATTATTTTGGCATTTTTGACATGAAATCCGGATTACCCAAAAAATGGTTTGCTATAGCACACGAAAATCGTCGAAATGGGGGGTAAGTGCGATTCAGGGTTCGTTTGACCTTGAAATGGGTCGGAATGGCCGTGAGGGGCAACCGTATTCATAGACATGGTCTTGACGGACGTCCATTAAAAATTTGGCATTTTTGACATCGGAATCCGGATCACCAAAAAAATGGTTTGCTATAGCACACGAAAATCATCGAAATGGGGGATATGCGCGCTTCGGGGCTCGTTTGACCTTGAAAATGGGTCGGACTGGACGTGAGGGCCAACCGGATGCATAGCGAAGGTCTTTAAAGACGTCCAACAAAAATTTTTGGCATTTTTGACTTTGGATTCCGGATCACCCAGAAAATGGTTTGCTATAGTACACGAAAATCGTCGAAATGGGGGGTGCGCGCTTCGAGGCTCATTTGACCTTGAAAATGGGTTAGAATGGCCGTGAGGGCCAATCGGGTGTGTAGCAAAGGTCTTGACAGACGTCCAAAAATTATTTTGGCATTTTTGACATCGAAATCCGGATCTCCCAAAAAATGGTTTGCTATAGCACACGAAAATCATTGAAATGGGGGGTATGCGCATTTCGTGGCTCGTTTGACCTTGAAAATGGGTGGGAATGGCCGTGAGGGCCAACTGGATGCATATCCAAGGTCTTGACGGACGACCACAAAAAAGGTTTTGCATTTTTGACATCGGAATCCGGATCACCCTAAAAATGGTTTGCTATAGCACAAGAATATTGTCGAAATGGGGGGTATGCACATTTCGGGGCTTGTTTGACCTTGAAAATGGGTCAGAATGGACGTGAGGGCCAACCGATGCATAGCTAAGGTCTTAACGGACGTCCACAAATAATTTTGGCATTTTTGACATCGGAATCCGGATCACCCAAAAAATGGTTTGCTATAGCACACAAAAATCATCGGAATGGGAGGTATGCGCGATTCGGGGCTCGTTTGACCTTGAAAATGGGTCAGAATGGCCGTGAGGTCCAATCGGATGCATAGCAAAGGTGTTGATGGACGTCGACAAATAATTTTGGCATTTTTGACATCGGGATCCGGATCACCCAAAAACTAGTTTGCTATAGCACACGAAAATCGACAAAATGGGGGGTATGCCCAATTCGGGCTCGTTTGACCTTGAAAATGTGTCGGACTGGCCGTGAGGGCCAACCGAATGCATAGCAAAGGTCTTGACGGACGTCCAAAAAAAATTTGGCATTTTTGACGTCGGAATTTGGATCACCCAAAAAATGGTTTATTATATTACATGAAAATTGTTGAAATGGGGAGTATGCACGCTTCGGGGCTCGTTTGACCTTGAAATTTGGTAGGAATGGCCGTGAGGGACAACCGGATGCATAGCAAAGGTCTTGACGGACGTCCACTAATAAGTTTGGCAATTTTGACGTCAGAATCTGGATCACCCAAAAAATGGTTTGCTATAGCACACGAAAATCATCGAAATGGGGGGTATGCGCGATTCGGGGCTCGTTTGACCTTGAAAATGGGTCGGACTGGCCGTGAGGGCCAACTGGATGCATATCCAAGGTCTTAACAAACGTCCACAAAAATTTTTGGCATTTTTGACGTCGGAATCTGGATCACCCAAAAAATGGTTTTCTATATTACACAAAAATTGTCGAAATGGGGGTATGCGCGCTTCGGGGCTAGTTTGACCTTGAAAATGGGTAGGAATGGCCGTGAGGACCAACCGGATGCATCGCTAAGGTCTTCACGGACGTCCACAAACTATTTTGGCATTTTTGACATTAGAATACGGATCACCCAAAAAATGGTTTGCTATAGCACACGAAAATCGTCGAAATGGGGGGTATGCGCGCATTCGGGCTCGTTTGACCTTGAAAATGGGGTTTAATGGCCGTGAGGGCCAACTGTATGCATATTCAAGGTCTTGACGGACGTCCACAAAAACGTTTGGCATTTTTTACGTCGGAATCCGGATCACCCAAAAAATGGTTTGCTATAGCACACGAATATTGTTGAAATGCGGGATATGCGCGCTTCAGGCTATTTTGACCTTGAAAATGGGATAGAATGGCTGTGGATGCCAATCGGATGCATAGCTAAGGTCTTGACGGACGTCCACAAAAAATTTTGGCATATTTGACATCGGAATCCGGATCACCCAAAAAATGGTTTGCTATAGCACACGAAAATCATCGAAATTGGGGGTATGCGCAATTCGGGGCTCGTTTGACCTTTAAAATGGGTTGGACTAGCCGTGAGGGCCAACCGGATGCATATCCAAGGTCTTGACGGACGTTCACAAAAAATTTGGCATTTTTTACATCGGAATCCGGATCACCCAAAAAATGGTTTGCTATAGCACACAAAAATCGGCGAAATGGGGGGTATGCGCGCTTCGGGGCTCATTTGACCTTGAAAATGGGTCGGAATTTCCGTGAGGGCCAACCAGATGGATATCTAAGGTCTTGACGGACATCCACAAATAATTTTGGCATTTTTGACGTTGGAATTCGGATCAGCGAAAAAATGGTTTGCTATAGCACACGAAAATCGTCGAATTTGGGGGATGCCCGATTCGGGGCTCGTTTCACCTTCAAAATGGGTTGGACTGGCCGTGAAGGCCAACCAGATGCATGGCCAAGGTCTTGACAGACGTCCACAAAAACTTTTGGCATTTTTTACATCGAAATCCGATCACCCAAAAAATGGTTTTGCTATAGCACACGAAAATTGTTGAAATGGGGAGTATGCACGCTTCGGTGCTCGTTTGACCTTGAAAACGGGTCTGAATGGCCGGGAGGGCCAATCGGATGTATAGCCAAGGTCTTGACGGACGTCCACAAATAATTTTGGCATTTTTGACTTCGGAATCTGGATCACCCAAAAACTGGTTTGCTATAGCACACGAAAATCATCGAAATGGGGGTATGAGCGATTCGGGGCTTGTTTGACCTTGATAATGGGTCGTACTGGCCATGAGGGTAAACCGGATGCATAGCCATGGTCTTGACGGACGTCCGCAAAAAATTTTTGGAATTTTTGACGTCGGAATCCGGATCACCCAAAAAATGGTTTGCTATAGCACATAAAAATCATCGAAATGGGGGGTATGCACGCTTCGGAGCTCGTTTGAGCTTGAAAATGGGTCAGAATGGCCGTGAGTTCCAACCGGATGCATAGCCAAGGTGTTGACGGATGACCACAAATAACTTTGGAATTTTTGACGTCGGAATCCGGATCACCCAAAAAATGGTTTGCTATAGCACACGAAAATCATCGAAATAGGGGGTAAGTGCGATTCAGGGTTCGTTTGACCTTTAAATGGGTCGGATTGGACGTGAGGGGCAACCGTATGCATAGAGAAGGTCTTGACGGACGTCCACAAAACAATTTGGCATTTTTGACATCGAAATCCGGATCACCCAAAAAATGGTTTGCTATAGCACACAAAAATTGTTGAAATTGGGGGTATGCGCGTTTTGTGGCTCGTTTGACCTTGAAAATGGGTTGGAATGGCCGTGAGGGCTAACTGGATGCATATCCAAGGTCTTGACGGACGTCCACAAAAAAGTTTGGAATTTTTGATGTCGGAATCCGGATCACCCAAAAAATGGTTTGCTATAGCACACCAATATTGTTGAAATGGGGGGTATGCGCGCTTCGGGGCTCGTTTGACCTTGAAAATGGGTCGAAATAGCCGTGAGGGGCAATTGGATGAATAGTTAAGGTCTTGACAGACGTCCACAAAAATTTTTGGCATTTTTAACATCGGAATCTGGATCACCCAAAAAATGGTTTGCTATAGCACATGAAAATCATCGAAATGGGGGGTATGCGCACTTCGAGGCTCGTTTGACCTTGAAAATGGGTCGGACTGGCATGAGGGACCACCGGATGCATAGCCAAGGTCTTGACGGACGTCCAACAAAAACATTTTGGCATTTTTAACGTCGGATTCCGTATCACCCAAAAAATGGTTTGCTATAGCACACGAAAATCGTTGAAATGGGGGGTATGCGCGCTTCGAGGCTCGTTTGACCTTGAAAATGGGTCGGAATGGCCATGTGGGCCAACCGGGTGCATAGAAAAGGTCTTGACAGACGTCCAAAAATTATTTTGGCATTTTTGACATGAAATCCGGATCACCCAAAAAATGGTTTGCTATAGCACATGAAAATCTTCGAAATGGGGGGTAAGTGCGATTCAGGGTTCGTTTGACCTTGAAATGGGTCGGAATGGCCGTGAGGGGCAACCGTATTCATAGACATGGTCTTGATGGACGTCCATACAAAATTTGGCATTTTTGACATCGGAATCCGGATCACCCAAAAAATGGTTTGCTATAGCACACAAAAATCATCGAAATGGGGGATATGCGCGCTTCGGGGCTCGTTTGACCTTGTAAATGGGTCAGACTGTCCGTGAGGGCCAACCGGACGCATAGCCAAGGTCTTGAAAGACGTCCAATAAAAAACTTTTGGCACTTTTGACGTCGGATTCCGGATCACCCAAAAAATGGTTTGCTATAGTACACGAAAATCGTCGAAATGGGGGGTATGCGCGCTTCGAGGCTTGTTTGAACTTGAAAATGGGTTAGAATGGCCGTGAGGGCCAAGCGAGTGCCTAGAAAAGGTCTTGACAGACGTCCAAAAATTATTTTGGCATTTTTGACATCGAAATCCGGATCACCCAAAAAATGGTTTGCTATAGCACACGAAAATCGTCAAAAATGGGGGGTATGCGCATTTCGTGGCTCATTTGACCTTGAAAATGGGTTGGAATGGCCGTGAGGGACAACTGGATGCATATCCAAGGTCTTGATGGACGACCACAAAAAAGGTTTTGCATTTTTGACGTCGGAATCCGGATCACCCCAAAAATGGTTTGCTATAGCACAAGAATATTGTCGAAATGGGGGGTATGCACGCTTCGGGGCTTGTTTGACCTTGAAAATGGGTCGGAATGGACGTGAGGGCCAACCGATGCATAGCTAAGGTCTTGACGGACGTCCACAAATAATTTTGGCATTTTTGACATCGGAATCCGTATCACCCAAAAAATGGTTTGCTATAGCACACAAAAATCATCGGAATGGGAGGTATGCGCGATTCGGGGCGCATTTGACCTTGAAAATGGGTCGGAATGGCCGTGAGGGCCAATCGGATGCATAGCAAAGGTGTTGACGGACGTCGACAAATAATTTTGGCATTTTTGACGTCGGGATCCGGATCACCCAATTCGGGCTCGTTTGACCTTGAAAATGGGTCGGACTGGCCGTGAAGGCCAAACGGATGCATAGCAAAGGTCTTGACGGACGTCCACAAAAAATTTTGGCATTTTTGACGTCGGAATCCGGATCACCCAAAAAATGGTTTGCTATATTACACGAAAATTATCGAAATGGGGGGTATGCGCGCTTCGGGGCTCGTTTGACCTTGAAAATTGGTAGGAATGGCCGTGAGGGACAAACGGATGCATAGCAAAGGTCTTGACGGACGTCCACAAATAATTTTGGCATTTTTGACGTCGGAATCCGGATCACCCAAAAAATGGTTTGTTATAGTACACTAAAATTGTTGAAATGGGGAGTATGCACGCTTCGAGGCTTGTTTTACCTTGAAAATGGGTCCGAATGGCCGTGAGGGCCAATCGGATGCATAGCCAAAGTCTTGAAGGACGTCCACAAATAATTTTGGCATTTTTGACTTCGGAATCTGGATCACCCAAAAAATGGTTTGCTATAGCACACGAAAATCGTCGAAATGGGGGGTATGCGCGCTTCGGGGATCGTTTGACCTTGAAAATGGGTCATAATGGCCTTGGTGGCCAATCGGATGCATAGCTAAGGTCTTGATGGACGTCCACAAAAACTTTTGGCACTTTTGACATCGAATTCCGGATCACCCAAAAAATGGTTTGCTATAGCAAACGAAAATCGTCGAAATGGGGGGTATGCGCGCTTCGTGGTACGTTTGACCTTGAAAATGGGTTGAAATGGCTGTAATGGCTAACCGGAGAATAGTCAAGGTCTTGATGGACATCGACAAAAAAATTTGGCATTTTTGACATCGAAATCTGGATCACCCAAAACATGGTTTGCTATAACATACGAAAATCGTCGAAATAGGGGGTATGCGCGATTCGGGGCTCGTTTGACCTTTAAAATGTGTCGGACTAGCCGTGAGGGCCAACCGAATGCATATCCAAGGTATTGACGGACGTTCACAAAAATAATTTGCATTTTTTACATCGGAATCCGGGACACCCAAAAAATGGTTTGCTATAGCACGCGAAAATCGTCGAAATGGGGGGTATGTGCGATTCGGGGCTCGTTTGACCTTGAAAATAGGTCGGATTGGCCGTGAGGGCCAACCGGATGCATAGCCAAGGTCTTGATGGACGTCCACAAAAAAGTTTGGCATTTTTGACGTCGGAATCCGGATCACCTAAAAAATGGTTTGCTATAGCACATGAAAAACGTCGAAATGGGGGGTATGCACGCTTCGGGGCTCGTTTGACCTTGAAAATGGGTCGGAAAATCCGTGAGGGCCAACCAGGTGCCTAGAAAAGGTCTTGACAGACGTCCAAAAATTATTTTGGCATTTTTGACATCGAAATTCGGATCACCCAAAAAATGGTTTGCTATAGCACATGAAAATCGTCGAAATGGGGGGTATGCACGCTTCGTGGTACGTTTGACCTTGAAAATGGGTTGAAATGTCCGTGATGGCTAACGGGATGCATAGTCAAGGTCTTGACGAACATCCACAAAAAAATTTGGCATTTTTTACATCGGAATCTGGATCACCCAAAACATGGTTTGCTATAACATACGAAAATTGTCGAAATAGGTGTATGCGCGATTCGGGGCTCGTTTGACCTTTAAAATGGGTCGGACTAGCCGTGAGGGACAACCGGATGCATATCTAAGGTCTTGACGGATATTCACAAAAACAATTGGCATTTCTTACGTCGGAATCCGGAACACCCAAAAAATGGTTTGCTATAGCACACGAAAATCATCGAAATGGGGGGTATGCGTGATTCGGGGCTCGTTTGACCTTGAAAATAGGTCGGACTGGCCGTGAGGGCCAACCGGATGCATAGCCAAGCTCTTGATGGACGTCCACAAAAAAGTTTGGCATTTTTGACGTCGAAATCCGGATCACTTAAAAAATGGTTTGCTATAGCACACGAAAATCATCGAAATGGGGGGTATGCGCGCTTCGGGGCTCGTTTGACCTTGAAAATGGGTTGGAAAATCCGTGAGGTCCAACCGGATGAATAGCTAAGGTCTTGACGGACATTCAAAAATAATTTTGGTATATTTGACATCAGAATTCGGATCACCCAAAAAATGGTTTGCTATAGCACACGAAAATCATCAAAATGGGGGGTATGCGCGCTTCAGGGCTCGTTTGACCTTGAAAATGGGTCAGAATGGCCGTGAGGGCCAACCGGATACATACCAAAGGTCTTGACAGACGTCCACAAATTATTTTGGCATTTTTGACGTCGCAATCTGGAGCACCCAAAAAATGGTTAGCTATAGCACACGAAAATTGTCGAAATGGGGGGTATGCCCAATTCCGGCTCGTTTGACCTTGAAAATGGGCCGGAATGGCCGTGAGGGCCAATCGGATGCATGTCCAAGGTCTTGATGGACGTCCACAAAATTTTTGGCATTTTTGACGTCGGAATTCGGATCACCCAAAAAATGGTTTGCTATACCACACGAAAATTGTTGAAATGAGGAGTATGCACGCTTCAGGGCTTGTTTGACCTTGAAAATGGGTCTGAATGGCCGTGAGGGCTAATCGGATGCATAGCCAAGGTCTTGAAGGACGTCCACAAATAATTTTGTCATTTTTGACTTCGGAATCCGGATCACCCAAAAAATGGTTTGCTATAGCACACAAAAATTGTTGAAATGGGGAGTAGGCACGCTTCGGAGCTAGTTTGACCTTGAAAATGGGTTTGAATGGCCGTGACGGCCAACAAGATGCATACCAAAGGTCTTGACAGACGTTCACAAATTATTTTGGCATTTTTGACGTCAAAATCTGGATCACCAAAAAAAGGGTTAGCTATAGCACATGAAAATTGTCGAAATGGGGGGTATGCCCAATTGCGGCTCGTTTGACCTTGAAAATGGGTCGGACTGGCCGTGAGGGCCAATCGGATGCATGTCCAAGGTCTTGACGGACGTCCACAAAAATGTTTGGCATTTTTGACGTCGGAATCCGGATCACCCAAAAAATGGTTTGCTATAGCACACGAAAATCGTCGAAATGGGGGGTATGCGCGATTCGGGGTTCGTTTGACCTTGAAAATGGGTCGGAATGGCCGTGAGGGACAACTGGATGCATATCCAAGGTCTTGATTGACGTCCACAAACTATTTTGGCATTTTTGACGTCGCAATCCGGATCACCAAAAAATGGTTTGAGTATATAGCACACGAAAATCGTCAAAATGGAGGGCATGCCCGATTCGGGGCTTGTTTGACCTTGAAAATGGGACGGACTTGCCGTGAGGGACAACCGGATTCATATCCAAGGTATTGATGGATATCCAAAAAAAAATTTGGCATTTTTGACATCAGAATCCGGATCACCCAAAAAGTGGTTTGCTATAGCATACGAAAATTGTCAAAATGGGGGTATGCACGCTTTCGGGCTCGTTTGACCTTAAAAATGGGGTTTGAATGGCCGTGAGGGCCAATCGGATGCATAGACAAGGTCTTGATGGACGTCCACAAATAATTTTTGCATTTTTGACGTTGGAATCTGGATCACCCAAAAAATGGTTTGCTATAGCACACGAAAATCATCGAAATGGGGGGTAAGCGCGATTCAGGGTTCATTTGACCTTTAAATGGGTCGTACTGGCCGTGAGGGGCAACCGTATGCATAGACAAGGTCTTGAAGGACGTCCACAAAAACATTTGGCATTTTTGACATCGGAATCCGGATCACCCAAAAAATGGTTTGCTATAGCACACAAAAATCGTCGAAATTCGGGGTATGCGCGCTTCGTGGCTTATTTGACCTTGAAAATGGGTCGGAATGGCCATGAGGGACAACTTGATGCATATCCAAGGTCTTTACGGACGTCCACAAAAAAGTTTGGCATTTTTTACGTCGGAATTCGGATCACCCAAAAAATGGTTTGCTATAGCACACGAATATTGTTGAAATGGGGGGTATGCGCGCTTTGGGGCTCGTTTGACGTTGAAAATGGGACGGAATGGCTGTGAGGGCCAACCGGAGGCATAGCTAAGGTCTTGACGGACGTCCACAAAAATTTTTGGCATTTTTCACATCGGAATCCGGATCACCCAAAAAATAGTTTGCTATAGCACACGAAAATCGTCGAAATGGGGGGTATGCGCGCTTCGAGGCTCGTTTGACCTTGAAAATGGGTCGAACTGGCCGTGAGGGCCAACCGAATGCATAGACAAGGTCTTGACGGACGTTCAACAAAATTGTTTTGGCATTTTTGACGTCGAATTCTGGATCACCCAAAAAATGGTTTGCTATAGCACACGAAAATTATCAAAATGGGGGGTATGCGCGCTTCGAGGCTCGGTTGACCTTGAAAATGGGTCTGAATGGCCGTGTGGTCCAACCGGGTGCATAGCAAAGGTCTTGACAGACGTCCAAAAATTATTTTGGCATTTTCGACATCGAAATCCGGATCATTCAAAAAATGGTTTGCTATAGCACAGGAAAATCGTCGAAATGGGGGGTAAGCGCGATTTAGGATTCGTTTGACCTTGAAATGCGTTGGAATGGCCGTGAGGGGCAACCTTATTCATAGAAATGGTCTTGATGGACGTCCAAAAAAAATATTGGCATTTTTGACATCGGAATCCGGATCACCCAAAAAATGGTTTGCTATACCACACGAAAATAATCGAAATTAGGGGTATGCGCGCTTCGTGGCTCGTTTGACCTTGAAAATGGGTCGGATGGCCGTGAGGGACAAATGGATGCATATCCAAGGTCTTTATGGAAGTCCACAAAAAATTTTGGCATTTTTGACGTCGAATTCCGGATCACCCAAAAAATGGTTTGCTATAGCACACGAAAATCATTGAAATAGGGGGTATGCGCGCTTCGGGGCTCGTTTGACCTTGGAAATGGGTCGGAATGGCCGTGAAGACCAATCGGATGCATAGCTAAGGTCTTGATGGACGTCCACAAACAATTCTCGCATTTTTGACATCGGAATCCGGATTACCCAAAAAATGGTTTGCTATAGCACACGAAAATCGTCGAAATGGGGGTTATGCGCGCTTCGAGGCTCGTTCGACCTTGAAAATGGGTCGGACTGGCCGTGAGGGCAAACCGGATGCATAGACAAGGTCTTGACGGACGTCCAACAAAATAAATTTGGCATTTTTGACGTCGGATTTTAGATCACCCAAAAAATGGTTTGCTATAGCACACGAAAATCGTCGAAATAGGGGGTATGCGCGCTTTGAGGCTCGTTTGACCTTGAAAATGGGTCGGAATGGCCGTGAGGGCCAACCGGATGCATAGCTAAGGTCTTGACGGAAGTCCACAAATAATTTTGGCATTTTTGACATCGGAATCCGGATCATCCAAAAAAATGGTTTGCTATAGCACACGAAAATCGTCGGAATGGGAGGTATGCGCAATTCGAAGCTCATTTGACCTTGAAAATGGGTCGGATTGGCTGTGTGGACCAATAGGATGCATAGGAAAGGTGTTGACGGACGTCCACAAATAATTTTGGCCTTTTTGACGTCGGAATCCGGATCACCCAAAAACTAGTTTGCTATAGCACACGAAAATCGTCAAAATGGGGGGTATGCCCAATTCGGGCTCGTTTGACCATGAAAATGGGTCGGACTTGCCGTGAGGTCCAACTGGATACATAGCAAAGGTCTTGACGGACGTCCACAAAAATGTTTGGCATTTTTGACGTCGGAATCCGGATCACCCAAATAATGGTTTGCTATATTACACGAAAATTATCGAAATGAGGGGTATGCGCGCTTCGGGGCTCGTTTGACCTTGAAAATTGGTAGGAATTGCCGTGAGGGACAACTGGATGCATAGCAAAGGTCTTGACGGACGTCCACAAATAATTTTGGCATTTTTGACATCGGAATCAAGATCACCCGAAAAATGGTTTGTTATAGCACACGAAAATTGTTGAAATGGGGAGTATGCACGCTTCGAGGCTTGTTTTACCTTGAAAATGGGTCCGAATGGCCGTGAGGGACAATCGGATGCATAGCCAAGGTCTTTAAGGACGTCCACAAATAATTTTGGCATTTTTGACTTTGGAATCTGGATCACCCAAAAAATGGTTTGCTATAGCACACGAAAATCGTCGAAACGGGGGGTATGCGCGATTCGGGGCTCGTTTGACCTTGAAAATAGGTCGGACTGACCGTGAGGGCCAACCGGATTCATAACCAAGGTCTTGATGGACGTCCACAAAAAAGTTTTGCATTTTTGACGTCGGAATCCGGATCACCTAAAAAATGGTTTGCTATAGCACACGAAAATCGTCGAAATGGGGGGTATGCGCGCTTCGGGGCTTGTTTGACCTTGAAAATGGGTCGGAAAATCCGTGAGGGCCAATCGGATGCATGGCCAAGGTCTTGACGGACGTCCACAAAAATATTTGGCATTTTTGACGTCGGAATCCGAATCACCCAAAAAATGGTTTGCTATAGCACACAAAAATCGTCGAAATGGGGGGTATGCGCGATTCGGGGTTTGTTTGACCTTGAAAATGGGTCGTAATAGCCGTGAGGGACAACCGGATGCATAGCCAAGGTCTTGATGGACGTCCAGAAACTATTTTGGCATTTTTGAAGTCGGAATTCGGATCAACCAAAAAATGGTTTGCGTATAGCACACGAAAATCGTCAAAATGGGAGGTATGCGCGATTCGGGGCTCGTTTGACCTTGAAAATGGGACAGACTGGCCGTGAGGTACAACCAGATTCATAGCCAAGGTCTTGATGGATGTCCACAAAAATTTTGGCATTTTTTACATCAGAATCCGGATCACCTAAAAAATGGTTTGCTATAGCACACGAAATGGGGGGTATGCGCGCTTCGGGGCTCGTTTGACCTTGAAAATGGGTTGGACTGGCCGTGACGGCCAACCGGATGCATAGCCAAGGTCTTGACGGACGTCCAACAATTTTTGTTTTGCATTTTTGACATCGGATTCCGGATCACCCAAAAAATGGTTTGCTATAGCACACGAAAATCGTCGAAATGGGGGGTATGCGCGCTTTGTGGTATGTTTGACCTTGAAAATGGGTTGAAATGGCCGTGATGGCTAACTGGATGCATAGTCAAGGTCTTGACGGACATCCACAAAAAAATTTAGCATTTTTTACGTCGGAATCCGGAACACCCAAAAAATGGTTTGCTATAGTACACGAAAATCGTCGAAACGGGGGGTATGCGCGATTCGGGGCTCGTTTGACCTTGAAAATAGGTCGGACTGACCGTGAGGGCCAACCGGATTCATAACCAAGGTCTTGATGGACGTCCACAAAAACGTTTTGCATTTTTGACGTCGGAATCCGGATCACCTAAAAAATGGTTTGCTATAGCACACGAAAATTGTCGAAATGGGGGGTATGCGCGCTTTCGGTCTTGTTTGACCTTGAAAATGGGGTTTGAATGGCCGTGAGGGCCAATCGGATGCATAGCCAAGGTCTTGACGGACGTCCACAAAAATGTTTGGCATTTTTGACGTTGGAATCCAGATCACCCAAAAAATGGTTTGCTAAAGCACACGAAAATTGTTGAAATGGGGAGTATGCACGCTTCGGGGCTCGTTTGACCTTGAAAATAGGTTAGAATGGCCGTGAGGTCCAACCGGGTGCGTATCAAAGGTCTTGATAGACGTCCAAAAATTATTTTGGCATTTTTGACATCGAAATCCGGATCACCCAAAAAATGGTTTGCTATAGCACACGAAAATCATCGAAATGGGGGGTATGCGCGCTTCGAGGCTCGTTTGACCTTGAAAATGGGTCGAACTAGCCGTGAGGGCCAACCGGATGCATAGACAAGGTCTTGACGGACGTTCAACAAAATATTTTTTGCATTTTTGACGTCGAATTCCGGATCACCCAAAAAATGGTTTGCTATAGCACACAAAAATTATCAAAATGGGGGGTATGCGCGCTTCGAGGCTCGGTTGACCTTGAAAATGGGTCTGAATGGCCGTGTGGGCCAACCGGGTGCATAGCAAAGGTCTTGACAGACGTCCAAAAATTATTTTGGCATTTTCGACATCGAAATCCGGATCATTCAAAAAATGGTTTGCTATAGCACAGGAAAATCATCGAAATGGGGGGTAAGCGCGATTTAGGGTTCGTTTGACCTTAAAATGCGTTGGAATGGCCGTGAGGGGCAACCTTATTCATAGAAATGGTCTTGATGGACGTCCAAAAAAAAATTGGCATTTTTGACATCGGAATCCGGATCACCCAAAAAATGGTATGCGCGCTTCGTGGCTCGTTTGACCTTGAAAATGGGTCGGATGGCCGTGAGGGCCAACTGGATGCATATCCAAGGTCTTTATGGAAGTCCACAAAAACGTTTGGCATTTTTGACGTCGAATTCCGGATCACCCAAAAAATGGTTTGCTATAGCACACGAAAATCATTGAAATAGGGGGTATGCGCGCTTCGGGGTTCGTTCGACCTTGGAAATGGGTCGGAATGGCCGTGAAGACCAATCGGATGCATAGCTAAGGTCTTGATGGACGTCCACAAACAATTCTCGCATTTTTGACATCGGAATCCGGATTACCCAAAAAATGGTTTGCTATAGCACACGAAAATCGTCGAAATGGGGGTTATGCGCGCTTCGAGGCTCGTTCGACCTTGAAAATGGGTCGGACTGGCCGTGAGGGCAAACCGGATGCATAGCCAAGGTCTTGACGGACGTCCAACAAAATAAATTTGGCATTTTTGACGTCGGATTTCGGATCACCCAAAAAATGGTTTGCTATAGCACACGAAAATCGTCGAAATAGGGGGTATGCGCGCTTTGAGGCTCGTTTGACCTTGAAAATGGGTCGGAATGGCCGTGAGGGCCAACCGGATGCATAGCTAAGGTCTTGACGGAAGTCCACAAATAATTTTGGCATTTTTGACATCGGAATCCGGATCATCCAAAAAAATGGTTTGCTATAGCACACGAAAATCGTCGGAATGGAAGGTATGCGCAATTCGGAGCTCATTTGACCTTGAAAATGGGTCGGACTGGCCGTGTGGACCAATCAGATGCATAGGAAAGGTGTTGACGGACGTCCACAAATAATTTTGGCCTTTTTGACGTCGGAATCCGGATCACCCAAAAACTAGTTTGCTATAGCACACGAAAATCGTCAAAATGGGGGGTATGCCCAATTCGGGCTCGTTTGACCATGAAAATGGGTCGGACTTGCCGTGAGGTCCAACTGGATACATAGCAAAGGTCTTGACGGACGTCCACAAAAATGTTTGGCATTTTCGACGTCGGAATCCGGATCACCCAAATAATGGTTTGCTATATTACACAAAAATTATCGAAATGAGGGGTATGCGCGCTTCGGGGCTCGTTTGACCTTGAAAATTGGTAGGAATGGCCGTGAGGGACAACTGGATGCATAGCAAATGTCTTGACGGACGTCCACAAATAATTTTGGCATTTTTGACGTCGGAATCCGGATCACTCAAAAAATAGTTTGTTATAGCACACGAAAATTGTTGAAATGGGGAGTATGCACGCTTCGAGGCTTGTTTTACCTTGAAAATGGGTCCGAATGGCCGTGAGGGACAATCGGATGCATAGCCAAGGTCTTGAAGGACGTCCACAAATAATTTTTGCATTTCTGACATCGTAGTCCGGATCACCCAAAAAATGGTTTGCTATAACATACGAAAATCGTCGAAATAGGGGGTATGCGCGCTTCGGGGATTGTTTGACCTTGAAAATTGGTCAGAATGGCCTTGGAGGCCAATCGGATGCATAGTTAAGGTCTTTACGGATGTCCACAAAATTTTTGGCACTTTTGACATCGGAATCCGGATCACCCAAAAAATGGTTTGCTATAGCACACGAAAATCGTCGAAATGGGGGGTATGCGCGCTTCGGGGCTCGTTTGACCTTGAAAATGGGTCGGACTGGCCGTGACGGCCAACCGTATGCATATCCAAGGTCTTGACGAACGTCTAACAATTTTTGTTTTTGCATTTTTGACATCGGATTTCAGATCACCCAAAACATGGTTTGCTATAGCACATGAAAATCGTCGAAATGGGGGGTATGCACGCTTCGTGGTATGTTTGACCTTGAAAATGGGTTGACATGGCCGTGATGGCTAACCGGATGCATAGTCAAGGTCTTGACGGACATCCACAAAAAAATTTGGCATTTTTGACATCGGAATCTGGATCACCCAAAACATGGTTTGCTATAACATACGAAAATCGTCGAAATAGGGGGTATGCGCGATTCGGGGCTTGTTTGACCTTTAAAATGTGTCGGACCACATGAGGGCCAACCGGATGCATATTCAAGGTCTTGACGGACGTTCACAAAAAAAATTGGCATTTTTTACGACGGAATCCGGAACACCCAAAAAATGGTTTGCTATAGCACACGAAAATCGTCGAAATGGGGGGTATGCGCGATTCGGGGCTCTTTTGACCTTGAAAATAGGTCGGACTGGCCGTGAGGGCCAACCGGATGCATAGCCGAGGTCTTGATGGACGTCCACAAAAAAGTTCGGCATTTTTGACGTCGGAATCCGGATCACCTAAAAAATGGTTTGCTATAGCACACGAAAATCGTCTAAATGGGGGGTATGCGCGCTTCGGGGCTCGTTTGACCTTGAAAATGGGTTGGAAAATCCGTGAGGGCCAACCGGATGCATAGATAAGGTCTTGACAGACATTCAAAAATAATTTTGGCATTTTTGACATCGGAATTCGGATCACCCAAAAAATGGTTTGCTATAGCACACGAAAATCATCAAAATGGGGGGTATGCGCGCTTCAGGGCTCGTTTGACCTTGAAAATGGGTCAGAATGGCCGTGAGGGCCAACCGGACGCATACCAAAGGTCTTGAAAGACATCCACAAATTATTTTGGCATTTTTGACGTCGGAATCTGGATCACCCAAAAAATGGTTAGCTATAGCACACAAAAATTGTCGAAATGGGGGGTATGCCCAATTCTGGCTTGTTTGACCTTGAAAATGGGTCGAACTGGCCGTGAAGGCCAATCGGATGCATGGCCAAGGTCTTGACGGACGTCCACAAAAATTTTTGGCATTTTTGACGTCGGAATCCGGATCACCCAAAAAATGGTTTGCTATAGCACACGAAAATCGTCGAAATGGGGGGTATGCGCGATTCAGGGTTTGTTTGACCTTTAAAATGGGTCGGAATAGCCGTGAGGGACAACCGGATGCATATCCAAGGTCTTGACAGACGTCCACAAACTATTTTGGCATTTTTGACATCGAAATTCGGATCACCCAAAAAATGGTTTGCGTATAGCACACAAAAATCGTCAAAATGGGAGGTATGCGCGATTCGGGGCTCGTTTGACCTTGAAAATGGGACGGACTGGCCGTGAGGTACAACCGGATTCATAGCCAAGGTCTTGATGGATGTCCACAAAAATTTTGGCATTTTCGACATCAGAATCCGGATCACCCAAAAAGTGGTTTGCTATAGCATACGAAAATTGTCAAAATGGGGGGTATGCGCGCTTTCGGGCTTGTTTGACCTTGAAAATGGGGTTTGAATGGCCGTGAGGGCCAATCGGATGCATAGCCAAGGTCTTGACGGACGTCCAACAAAATGTTTTTTGCATTTTTGACATCGGATTCCGGATCACCCAAAATATGGTTTGCTATAGCACACGAAAATCGTTGAAATGGGGGGTATGCGCGCTTCGTGGTACGTTTGACCTTGAAAATGGGTTGAAATGGCCGTGATGGCTAACCGGATGCATAGTCAGGGTCTTGACGGACATCCACCAAAAACTTTGGCATTTCTGACATCGGAGTCCGGATCACCCAAAAAATGGTTTGCTATAACATACGAAAATCGTCGAAATAGGGGGTATGCGCGCTTCGGGGATCGTTTGACCTTGAAAATGGGTCAGAATGGCCTTGGAGACCAATCGGATGCATAGTTAAGGTCTTTACGGATGTCCACAAAATTTTTGGCATTTTTGACATCGGAATCCGGATCACCCAAAAAATGGTTTGCTATAGCACACGAAAATCATCGAAATGGGGGGTATGCGCGCTTCAGGGCTCGTTTGACCTTGAAAATGGGTCGGACTGGCCGTGACGGCCAACCGTATGCATATCCAAGGTCTTGACGGACGTCTAACAATTTTTGTTTTTGCACTTTTGACATCGGATTTCAGATCACCCAAAACATGGTTTGCTATAGCACACGAAAATCGTCGAAATGGGGGGTATGCGCGCTTCGTGGTACGTTTGACCTTCAAAATGGGTTGACATGGCCGTGATGGCTAACCGGATGCATAGTCAAGGTCTTGACGGACATCCACAAAAAAATTTGGCATTTTTGACATCGAAATCTGGATCACCCAAAACATGGTTTGCTATAACATACGAAAATCGTCGAAATAGGGGGTATGCGCGATTCGGGGCTAGTTTGACCTTTAAAATGTGTCGGACTACATGAGGGACAACCGGATGCATATTCAAGGTCTTGACGGACGTTCACAAAAAAAATTGGCATTTTTTACGACGGAATCCGGAACACCCAAAAAATGGTTTGCTATAGCACACGAAAATCGTCGAAATGGGGGGTATGCGCGATTCGGGGCTCTTTTGACCTTGAAAATAGGTCGGACTGGCCGTGAGGGCCAACCGGATGCATAGCCGAGGTCTTGATGGACGTCCACAAAAAAGTTTGGCATTTTTAACGTCGGAATCCTGATCACCTAAAAAATGGTTTGCTATAGCACACGAAAATCGTCTAAATGGGGGATATGCGCGCTTCGGGGCTCGTTTGACCTTGAAAATGGGTCGGAAAAATCCGTGAGGGCCAACCGGATGCATAGATAAGGTCTTGACGGACATTCAAAAATAATTTTGGAATTTTTGACATCGGAATTCGGATCACCCAAAAAATGGTTTGCTATAGCACACGAAAATCATCAAAATGGGGGGTATGCGCGCTTCAGGGCTCGTTTGACCTTGAAAATGGGTCAGAATGTATGGTCGCGGCATTCAGGGCTCGTTTGACCTTGAAAATGGGTCAGAATGGCCGTGAGGGCCAACCGGACGCATACCAAAGGTCTTGAAAGACGTCCACAAATTATTTTGGCATTTTTGACGTCGGAATCTGGATCACCCAAAAAATGGTTTGCTTGAAATGGGTCACCCACACGAAAATTGACTTGAACAATCGGATACATGGACGTAAATGCATGCTTCGGGGCTTGTTTGACCTTGAAAATGGGTCCGAATGGCCGTGAGGGCCAATCGGATGCATAGCCAAGGTCTTGACGGACGTCCACAAATAATTTTGGCCTTTTAGACTTCGGAATCCGGATCACCCAAAAAATGATTTGCTATAGCACGCGAAAATTATTGAAATGGGGAGTATGCACGCTTCCGAGCTTATTTGACCTTGAAAATGGGTCCGAATGGCCGTGAGGGTCAACAGGATGCCTACTAAAGGTCTTGACAGACGTCCACAAATTATTTTGGCAATTTTGACGTCGGAATCTGGATCACCCAAAAAATGGTTAGCTATAGCACACGAAAATTGTCGAAATGGGGGGTATGCCCAATTCCGGCTCGTTTGACCTTGAAAATGGGTCGGACTGGCCGTGAAGGCCAATCGGATGCATGGCCAAGGTCTTGACGGACGTCCACAAAAATTTTTTGCATTTTTGACGTCGGAATCCGGATCACCCAAAAAATGGTTTGCTATAGCACACGAAAATCGTCGAAATGGGGGGTATGCGCGATTCGGGGTTTGTTTGACCTTGAAAATGGGTCCGAATAGCCGTAGGGGACAACCGGATGCATAGCCAAGGTCTTGACGGACGTCCACAAACTATTTTGGCATTTTTGACGTCGAAATTCGGATCACCCAAAAAATGGTTTGCGTATAGCACACAAAAATCGTCAAAATGGGAGGTATGCGCGATTCGGGGCTCGTTTGACCTTGAAAATGGGACGGACTGGCCGTGAGGTACAACCGGATTCATAGCCAAGGTCTTGATGGATGTCCACAAAAATTTTGGCATTTTTGACATCAGAATCCGGATCACCCAAAAAGTGGTTTGCTATAGCATACGAAAATTGTCAAAATGGGGGGTATGCGCGCTTTCGGGCTTGTTTGACCTTGAAAATGGGGTTTGAATGGCCGTGAGGGCCAATCGGATGCATAGCCAAGGTCTTGACGGACGTCCAACAAAATGTTTTTTGCATTTTTGACATCGGATTCCGGATCACCCAAAAAATGGTTTGCTATAGCACACGAAAATCGTTGAAATGGGGGGTATACGCGCTTCGTGGTACGTTTGACCTTGAAAATTGGTTTAAATGGCCGTGATGGCTAACCGGATGCATAGTCAAGGTCTTGACGGACATCCACCAAAAAATTTGGCATTTCTGACATCGGAGTCCTGATCACCCAAAAAATGGTTTGCTATAACATACGAAAATTGTCGAAATAGGGGGTATGCGCGCTTCGGGGATCGTTTGACCTTGAAAATCGGTCAGAATGGCCTTGGAGGCCAATCGGATGCATAGTTAAGGTCTTTACGGACGTCAACAAAATTTTTGGTATTTTTGACATCGGAATCCGGATCACCCAAAAAATGGTTTGCTATAGCACACAAAAATCGTCGAAATGGGGGGTATGCGCGCTTCGGGGCTCGTTTGACCTTGAAAATGGGTCGTACTGGCCGTGACGGCCAACCGTTTGTATATCCAAGGTCTTGACGGACGTCTAACAATTTTTGTTTTTGCATTTTTGACATCGGATTTCAGATCACCCAAAACATGGTTTGCTATAGCACACGAAAATCGTCGAAATGGGGGGTATGCGCGCTTCGTGGTACGTTTGACCTTCAAAATGGGTTGACATGGCCGTGATGGCTAACCGGATGCATAGTCAAGGTCTTCACGGACATCCACAAAAAAATTTGGCATTTTTGACATCGGAATCTGGATCACCCAAAACATGGTTTGCTATAACTGACGAAAATCGTCGAAATAGGGGGTATGCGCGATTCGGGGCTTGTTTGACCTTTAAAATGTGTCGGACTACATGAGGGACAACCGGATGCATATTCAAGGTCTTGACGGACGTTCACAAAAAAAATTGGCATTTTTTACGACGGAATCCGGAACACCCAAAAAATGGTTTGCTATAGCACACGAAAATCGTCGAAATGGGGGGTATGCGCGATTCGGGGCTCTTTTGACCTTGAAAATAGGTCGGACTGGCCGTGAGGGCCAACCGGATGCATAGCCGAGGTCTTGATGGACGTCCACAAAAAAGTTTGGCATTTTTGACGTCGGAATCCGGATCACCTAAAAAATGGTTTGCTATAGCACACGAAAATCGTCTAAATGGGGGGTATGCGCGCTTCGGGGCTCGTTTGACCTTGAAAATGGGTCAAAAAATCCGTGAGGGCCAACCGGATGCATAGATAAGGTCTTGACAGACATTCAAAAATAATTTTGGCATTTTTGACATCGGAATTCGGATCACCCAAAAAATGGTTTGCTATAGCACACGAAAATCATCAAAATGGGGGGTATGCGCGCTTCAGGGCTCGTTTGACCTTGAAAATGGGTCAGAATGGCCGTGAGGGCCAACCGGACGCATACCAAAGGTCTTGAAAGACGTCCACAAATTATTTTGGCATTTTTGACGTCGGAATCTGGATCACCCAAAAAATGGTTAGCTATAGCACACAAAAATTGTCGAAATGGGGGGTATGCCCAATTTCGGCTTGTTTGACCTTGAAAATGGGTCAGACTGGCCGTGAGGGACAATCGGATACATGTCCAAGGTCTTGACGGACGTCCACAAAAATTGTTTGGCATTTTTGACGTCGGAATCTGGATCACCCAAAAAATGGTTTGCTATACCACACGAAAATTGTTGAAATGAGGAGTATGCATGCTTCGGGGCTTGTTTGACCTTGAAAATGGGTCCGAATGGCCGTGAGGGCCAATCGGATGCATAGCCAAGGTCTTGACGGACGTCCACAAATAATTTTGGCCTTTTGGACTTCGGAATCCGGATCACCCAAAAAATGATTTGCTATAGCACACGAAAATTGTTGAAATGGGGAGTATGCACGCTTCCGAGCTTATTTGACCTTGAAAATGGGTCCGAATTGCCGTGAGGGTCAACAGGATGCCTACTAAAGGTCTTGACAGACGTCCACAAATTATTTTGGCAATTTTGACGTCGGAATCTGAATCACCCAAAAAATGGTTAGCTATAGCACACGAAAATTGTCGAAATGGGGGGTATGCCCAATTCCGGCTCGTTTGACCTTGAAAATGGGTCGGACTGGCCGTGAAGGCCAATCGGATGCATGGCCAAGGTCTTGACGGACGTCCACAAAAACGTTTTGCATTTTTGACGTCGGAATCCGGATCACCCAAAAAATGGTTTGCTATAGCACACGAAAATCATCGAAATGGGGGGTATGCGCGATTCGGGGTTTATTTGACCTTGAAAATGGGTCGGAATAGCCGTGAGGGACAACCAGATGCATAGCCAAGGTCTTGACGGACGTCCACAAACTATTTTGGCTTTTTTGACGTCGAAATTCGGATCACCCAAAAAATGGTTTGCGTATAGCACACAAAAATCGTCAAAATGGGAGGTATGCACGATTCGGGGCTCGTTTGACCTTGAAAATGGGACGGACTGGCCGTGAGGTACAACCGGATTCATAGCCAAGGTCTTGATGGATGTCCACAAAAATTTTGGCATTTTTGACATCAGAATCCGGATCACCCAAAAAGTGGTTTGCTATAGCATACGAAAATTGTCAAAATGGGGGGTATGCGCGCTTTCGGGCTTATTTGACCTTGAAAATGGGGTTTGAATGGCCGTGAGGGCCAATCGGATGCATAGCCAAGGTCTTGACGGATGTCCACAAAAATGTTTGGTATTTTTGACGTTGGAATCCAGATCACCCAAAAAATGGTTTGCTATAGCACATGAAAATTGTTGAAATGGGGAGTATGCACGCTTCGGGGCTCGTTTGACCTTGAAAATGGGTTAGAATGGCCGTGACGGCCAACCGAGTGCGTAGCAAAGGTCTTGATAGACGTCCAAAAATTATTTTGGCATTTTTGACATCGAAATCCGGATCACCCAAAAAATGGTTTGCTATATCACACGAAAATCGTCGAAATGGGGGGTATGCGCACTTCGTGGCTTGTTTGACCTTGAAAATGGGTCGGAATGGCCGTAAGGGCCAACTGGATGCATATCCAAGGTCTTGACGGACGTCCACATAAAAGGTTTTGCATTTTTGAATCCGGATCACCCCAAAAATGGTTTGCTATAGCACAAGAATATTGTCGAAATGGGGGGTATGCACGCTTCGGGGCTTGTTTGACCTTGAAAATGGGTCGGAATGGACGTGAGGGCCAACCGATGCATAGCTAAGGTCTTAACGGATGTCCACAAATAATTTTGGCATTTTTGACATCGGAATGCGGATCACCCAAAAAATGGTTTGCTATAGCACACGAAAATCATCGGAATGGGAGGTATGCGCGATTCGGGGCTCGTTTGACTTTGAAAATGGGTCGAAATGGCCGTGAGGGCCAATCATATGCATAGCCAAGGTGTTGACGGACGTCCACAAAAAAGGTTTTGCATTTTTGAATCCGGATCACCCCAAAAATGGTTTGTTATAGCACAAGAATATTGTCGAAATGGGGGGTATGCACACTTCGGGGCTTGTTTGACCTTGAAAATGGGTCGGAATGGACGTGAGGGCCAACCGGATGCATATCAAAGGTCTTGAAGGACGTTCACAAAAAGGTTTGGCATTTTTGATGTCGGAATCCGGATCAAGCAAAAAAATGGTTTGCTATATTACATGAAAATTGTCGAAATGGGGAGTATGCACGCTTCGGGGCTCATTTGACCTTGAAAATTGGTAGGAATGGCCGTGAGGGACAACCAGATGCATAGCAAAGGTCTTGACGGACGTCCACAAATAATTTTGGCATTTTTGACGTCAGAATCTGGATCACCCAAAAAATGGTTGGCTATAGCACACGAAAATCGTCGAAATGGGGGGTATACGCGATTCAGGGCTCGTTTGACCTAGAAAAACGGTTGGACTGGCCTTGAGGACCAATCGGATGCATAGGCAAGGTGTTGATGGATGTCCACAAATAATTTTGGCATTTTTGACATCGGAATCCGGATCAACCAAAAACTGGTTTGCTATAGCACACGAAAATCGTCAAAATGGGGGGTATGCCCAATTTGGGCTCGTTTGACCTTGAAAATGGGTCGGACTTGCCGTGAGGTCCAACCGGATGCATAGCAAAGGTCTTGACGGGCGTCCACAAAAATTTTTGGCATTTTTGACATCAGAATCTGGATCACCCAAAAAATGGTTTGCTATATTACACGAAAATTATCGAAATAGGGGGTATGCGCTTCGGGGATCGTTTGACCTTGAAAATTGGTAGGAATGGCTGTGAGGGACAACCGTATGCATAGCAAAGGTCTTGACGGACGTCCACAAATAATTTTGGCATTTTTGACGTCGTAATCCGGATCACCCAAAAAATGGTTTGTTATAGCATACGAAAATTGTTGAAATGGGGAGTATACACGCTTCGAGGCTTGTTTTACCTTGAAAATGGGTCCGAATGGCCGTGAGGGCCAATCGGATGCATAGCCAAGGTCTTGAAGGACGTCCACAAATAATTTTGGCATTTTTGACTTCGGAATCTGGATCACCCAAAAAATGGTTTGCTATAACACATGAAAATCGTCGAAATGGGGGGTATGCGCGCTTCGGGGCTCGTTTGACCTTGAAAATGGGTCGGACTGGCCGTGACGGCCAACCGGATGCATATCCAAGGTCTTGACGGACGTCCAACAATTTGTTTTTGCATTTTTGACATCGGATTTCAGATCACCCAAAAAATGATTTGCCATAGCACACGAAAATCGTCGAAATGGGGGGTATGCGCGCTTCGTGGTGCGTTTGACCTTGAAAATGGGTGTACATGTCCGTGATGGCTAACCGGATGCATAGTCAAGGTCTTGACGGACATCCACAAAAAAATTTGGCATTTTTGACATCGGAATCTGGAACACCCAAAAAATGGTTTGCTATAGCACACAAAAATCGTCGAAATAGGGGGTATGCGCGATTCGGGGCTCGTTTGACCTTGAAAATAGGTCGGACTGGCCGTGAGGGCCAACCGGATGCATAGCCAAGGTCTTGATGGACGTCCATAAAATAGTTTGGTATTTTTGACGTCGGAATCCGGATCACCTAAAAAATGGTTTGCTATAGCACACGAAAATCGTCTAAATGGGGGGTATGCGCGCTTCGGGGCTCGTTTGACCTTGAAAATGGGTCGGAAAAATCCGTGAGGGCCAACCGGATGCATAGATAAGGTCTTGACGGACATTCAAAAATAATTTTGGCATTTTTGACATCGGAATTCGGATCACCCAAAAAATGGTTTGCTATAGCACACGAAAATCATCAAAATGGGGGGTATGCGCGCTTCAGGGCTCGTTTGACCTTGAAAATGGGTCAAAATGGCCTAGAGGGCCAACCGGATGCATACCAAAGGTCTTGACAGACGTCCACAAATTATTTTGGCATTTTTGACGTCGGAATCTGGATCACCAAAAAAATGGTTAGCTATAGCACACAAAAATTGTCGAAATGGGGGGTATGCCCAATTCCGGATTGTTTGACCTTGAAAATGGGTCGGACTGGCCGTGAGGGCCAATCGGATGCATGTCCAAGGTCTTGACGGACGTCCACAAAATTTTTTGGCATTTTTGACGTCGGAATACGGATCACCCAAAAAATGGTTTGCTATACCACACGAAAATTGTTGAAATGAGGAGTATGCACGCTTCGGGGCTTGTTTGACCTTGAAAATGTGTCCGAATGGCCATGAGGGCCAATCGGATGCATAGCCAAGGTCTTGATGGACGTCCACAAATAATTTTGGCCTTTTTGACTTCGGAATCCATATCACCCAAAAAATGGTTTGCTATAGCACACGAAAATTGTTGAAATGGGGAGTATGCACGCTTCAGGGCTTGTTTGACCTTGAAAATGGGTCCGAATGGTCGTGAGGGTCAACAGGATGCATACTAAAGGTCTTGACAGACGTCCACAATTTATTTTGGCATTTTTTACATCGGAATCTGGATCACCCAAAAAATGGTTAGCTATAGCGCACGAAAATTGTTGAAATGTGGGGTCTGCCCAATTCCGGCTCGTTTGACCTTGAAAATGGGTCGGACTGGCCGTGAGGTCCAATCGGATGCATGGCCAAGGTCTTGACGGACGTCCACAAAATTTTTGGCATTTTTGACATCGAAATCCGGATCACCCAAAAAATGGTTTGTTATAGCACACGAAAATCGTCGAAATGGGGGGTATGCGCGATTCGGGGTTCGTTTGGCCTTGAAAATGGGTCGAAATAGCCGTGAGGGACAATCGGATGCATAGCCAAGGTCTTGACGGACGTCCACAAAAAATTTTGTTGTTTTTGACGTCGAAATTCGGATCACCCAAAAAATGGTTTGCATATAGCACACGAAAATTGTCAAAATGGGAGGTATGCGCGATTCGGGGCTCGTTTGACCTTGAAAATGGGACGGACTGGCCGTGAGGTACAACCGGATTCATAGCCAAGGTCTTGATGGATGTCTACAAAAATTTTGGCATTTTTGACATCAGAATCCGGATCACCCAAAAAGTGGTTTGCTATAGCATTCCTAAATTGTCAAAATGGGGGGTATGCGCACTTTCGGGCTTGTTTGACCTTGAAAATGGGGTTTGAATGGCCGTGAGGGCCAATCGGAAGCATAGCCAAGGTCTTGACGGACGTCCACAAATAATTTTGGCATTTTTGACGTTGGAATCCGAATCACCCAAAAAATGGTTTGCTATAGCACACGAAAATCATCGAAATGGGAGGTAAGCGCGATTCAGGGTTCGTTTGACATTTAAATGGGTCGGACTGGCCGTGAGGGGCAACCGTATGCATAGACAAGGTCTTGACGGAGGTCCACAAAAATATTTGGCATTTTTGACATTGGAATCCGGATCACCCAAAAATAGTTTGCTATAGCACACAAAAATTGTTGAAATTCGGGGTATGCGCGCTTCGTGGCTCATTTGACCTTGAAAATGGGTCGGAATGGCCGTGAGGGCCAACTGGATGCATATCCAAGGTCTTGACGGACGTCCACAAAAAAATTTGGCATTTTTTACGACGGAATCCGGATCACCCAAAAAATGGTTTGCTATAGCACACGAATATTGTTGAAATGGGGGGTATACGTGCTTCGGGGCTCGTTTGACCTTGAAAATGGGTCGGAATGGCCGTAAGGGCCAACCGGATGCATAGCTAAGGTATTGACGAACGTTCACAAAAACTTTTGGCATTTTTCACAACGGAATCCGGATCACCCAAAAAATGGTTTGCTATAGCACACGAAAATCGTCGAAATGGGGGGTATGCGCTCTTCGAGGCTCGTTTGACCTTAAAAATGGGTCGGACTGGCCATGAGGGCCAACCGGATGCATAGACAAGGTCTTGACGGACGTTCAACAAAACTTTTTTGGCATTTTTGACGTCGAATTCCGGATCACCCAAAAAATGGTTTACTATAGCACACAAAAATTATCAAAATGGGGGGTATGCGCGCTTCGAGGCTCGTTTGACCTTGAAAATGGGTCGGAATGGCCGTGTGGGCCAATGGGGTGCATAGCAAAGGTCTTGACAGACGTCCAAAAATTATTTTGGCATTTTTGACATCGAAATCCGGATCACCCAAAAAATGGTTTGTTATAGCACACGAAAATCGTCGAAATGGGGGGTATGCGCGATTCGGGGTTCGTTTGGCCTTGAAAATGGGTCGAATAGCCGTGAGGGACAATCGGATGCATAGCCAAGGTCTTGACGGATGTCCACAAAAAATTTTGTTATTTTTGACGTCGAAATTCGGATCACCCAAAAAATGGTTTGCATATAGCACACGAAAATTGTCAAAATGGGAGGTATGCGCGATTCGGGGCTCGTTTGACCTTGAAAATGGGACGGACTGGCCGTGAGGTACAACCGGATTCATAGCCAAGGTCTTGATGGATGTCTACAAAAATTTTGGCATTTTTGACATCAGAATCCGGATCACCCAAAAAGTGGTTTGCTATAGCATTCCTAAATTGTCAAAATGGGGGGTATGCGCACTTTCGGGCTTGTTTGACCTTAAAAATGGGGTTTGAATGGCCGTGAGGGCCAATCGGAAGCATAGCCAAGGTCTTGACGGACGTCCACAAATAATTTTGGCATTTTTGACGTTGGAATCCGAATCACCCAAAAAATGGTTTGCTATAGCACACGAAAATCATCGAAATGGGAGGTAAGCGCGATTCAGGGTTCGTTTGACATTTAAATGGGTCGGACTGGCCGTGAGGGGCAACCGTATGCATAGACAAGGTCTTGACGGAGGTCCACAAAAATATTTGGCATTTTTGACATTGGAATCCGGATCACCCAAAAATAGTTTGCTATAGCACACAAAAATTGTTGAAATTCGGGGTATGCGCGCTTCGTGGCTCATTTGACCTTGAAAATGGGTCGGAATGGCCGTGAGGGCCAACTGGATGCATATCCAAGGTCTTGACGGACGTCCACAAAAAAATTTGGCATTTTTTACGACGGAATCCGGATCACCCAAAAAATGGTTTGCTATAGCACACGAATATTGTTGAAATGGGGGGTATACGTGCTTCGGGGCTCGTTTGACCTTGAAAATGGGTCGGAATGGCCGTGAGGGCCAACCGGATGCATAGCTAAGGTATTGACGAACGTTCACAAAAACTTTTGGCATTTTTCACATCGGAATCCGGATCACCCAAAAAATGGTTTGCTATAGCACACGAAAATCGTCGAAATGGGGGGTATGCGCTCTTCGAGGCTCGTTTGACCTTAAAAATGGGTCGGACTGGCCATGAGGGCCAACCGGATGCATAGACAAGGTCTTGACGGACGTTCAACAAAACTTTTTTGGCATTTTTGACGTCGAATTCCGGATCATCCAAAAAATGGTTTACTATAGCACACAAAAATTATCAAAATGGGGGGTATGCGCGCTTCGAGGCTCGTTTGACCTTGAAAATGGGTCGGAATGGCCGTGTGGGCCAATGGGGTGCATAGCAAAGGTCTTGACAGACGTCCAAAAATTATTTTGGCATTTTTGACATCGAAATCCGGATCACCCAAAAAATGGTTGCTATAGCACACGAAAATCATCGAAATGGGGGGTAAGCGCGATTTAGGGTTCGTTTGACCTTGAAATGGGTTGGAATGGCCGTCAGGGGAAACCGTATGCATAGATATGGTCTTGATGGACGTCCAAAAAAGAATCTGGCATTTTTGACATCGGAATCCGGATCACCCAAAAAATGGTTTGCTATACCACACGAAAATAATCGAAATTGGGGGTATGTGCACTTCGTGGCTCGTTTGACCTTGAAAATGGGTTGAATGGCCGTGAGGGCCAACTGGATGCATATCCAAGGTCTTGATGGACGTCCACAAAAAATTTTGGCATTTTTGACGTCGGAATCCGTATCACCCACAAAATGGTTTTCTATAGCACACGAAAATCATTGAAATGGGGGGTATGCGCGCTTCGGGGCTCGTTTGACCTTGGAAATGGGTAAGAATGGCCGTGAAGGCCAATCGGATGCATAGCTAAGGTCTTCACGGACGTCCATAAACAATTTTGGTATTTTTGACATCGGAATCCGGATCACCCAAAAAATGGTTTGCTATAGCACACGAAAATCGTTGAAATAGGGGGTATGCGCGCTTCGAGGCTCGTTTGACCTTGAAAGTGGGTCGGACTGGCCGTGAGGGCCAACCGGATGCATAGCTATGGTCTTGCCAGAAGTCAACAAATAATTTTGGTATTTTTGACATTGGAATCCGGATCACCCAAAAAATGGTTTGCTATATTACACGAAATTTGTCGAAATGGGGGGTATGCGCACTTCGGGGCTCGTTTGACCTTGAAAATTGGTAGGAATTTCCGTGAGGGCCAACGGGATGCATAGCCAAGGTCTTGATGGACGTCCACAAATAATTTTGGCCTTTTTGACATCGGAATCTAGATCACCCAAAAAATGGTTTGCTATAGCACACGAAAATCGTCGAAATAGGGGGTATGCGCGATTCGGGGCTCGTTTGACCTTGAAAATGGGTCGGACTGGCCGTGAGGACCAACCAGATGCATACCCAAGGTCTTGACGGACGTCCACAAAATTGTTTTTGCATTTTTGACGTCGGAATCCGGATCAACCAATAAATGGTTTACTATAGCACACGAAAATCGTTGAAATGTGGGGTATGCGCGCTTCGGGACTTGTTTGACCTTTAAAATGGGTCAGAATGGCCGTGAGGGCCAACCGGATGCATAGCCAATATTTTGACGGACGTCCAAAAAAAAATATGGCAATTTTAACGTCGGAATCCGGATGACCCAACAAATGGTTTGCTATAGCACACGAAAATCGTTGAAATGGGAGGTATGCGCGCTTTGGGGCTAGTTTGACCTTGAAAATGGGTCAGAATGGCCATGAGGGCCAACCGGATGCACACCAAAGGTCTTGACAGACGTCCACAAATTATTTTGGCATTTTTGACTTTGGAATCTGGATCAACCGAAAAATGGTTTGCTATAGCGCATGAAAATTGTCGAAATGGGGGGTATGCCCAATTCGGGCTTGTTTGACCTTGAAAATGGGTCGGATTGGCCGTGAGGTCAAAGCGGATGCATAGCCAAGGTCTTTACGGACGTCCATAAAAATGTTTGGCATTTTAGACGTCGGAATCTGGATCACCCCAAAAATGGTTTGCTATATTACACGAATATTGTCGAAATGGGGGTATGCGCATTTCGGGGCTTGTTTGACCTCAAAATGGGTCGGAATGGCCGTGAGGGACAACCAGATGCATACCAAAGGACTTGATAGACGTCCACAAATTATTTTGGCATTTTTGACGTCGGAATCTGGATCACCCAAAAAATGGTTTGCTATAACACACCAAAATTATCGAAATGGGGGGTATGCCCAATTCCGGCTCGTTTGACCTTGAAAATGGGTCGGATTGGCCGTGAGGTCCAATCGGATGCATAGCCAAGGTCTTTACGGACGTCCATAAAAATGTTTGGCATTTTTGACGTCGGAATCTGGATCACCCCAAAAATGGTTTGCTATATTACACGAATATTGTCGAAATGGGGGTATGCGAGTTTCGGGGCTCGTTTGACCTTCAAAATGGGTAGGAATGGCCGTGAGGGCCAACCGGATGCATACCAAAGGACTTGATAGACGTCCACAAATTCTTTTGGCATTTTTGACGTCGGAATCTGGATCACCCAAAAAATAGTTTGCTATAGCACATGAAAATTGTCGAAATGGGGGTATGCCCAATTCGGGATCGTTTGACCTTGAAAATGGATCGGAATGGCTGTGAGGGCAAACCGGATGCATAGCCAAGGTGTTGACGGACATCCACAAATAATTTTAGCAATTTTGACGTCGGGATCCGGATCACCCAAAAACTGGTTTGCTATAGCACACGAAAATCGATAAAATGGGGGGTATACCCAATTCGGGCTTGTTTGATCTTGAAAATGGGTCGAACTGGCTGTGAGGGCCAACCGGATGCATAGACAAGGTCTTGACGGACGTCCACAAAAATATTTGGCATTTTTGACGTCGGAATCCGGATCACCCAAAAAATGGTTTGCTATATTACACAAAAATTGTCGAAATGGGAGGTATGCACGCTTCGGGGATCGTTTGACCTTGAAAATGTGTTGGAATGGCCGTGAGGGCCAACCGAATGCATAGCCAAGGTCTTGACGGACGTCCACAAACTATTTTGGCATTTTTGACGTCGGAATCCGGATCACCCAAAAAATGGTTTGCTATAGCACACGAATATTGTCGAAATGGGGGGTATGCTTGCTTCGGGGCTCGTTTGACCTTGAAAATGGGTCGTAATGGCCAAGAGGGCCAATCAGATGCATAGATAATGTCTTGACGGACATCCACAAATAATTTTGGCATTTTTTACATCGGAATTCGGATCACCCAAAAACTGGTTTGCTATAGCACACAAAAATCATCGAAGTGGGAGGTATGCGCAATTCGGGGCTCGTTTGCCCTTGAAAATGGGTCGGAATGATCGTGACGGCCAACCAGATGCATAGCCAAGGTCTTGACGGACGTCCAAAAAATTTTTTGGCATTTTTGACATCGGAATCCGGATCATCCAATAAATGGTTTGCTATAGCACACGAAAATCATTGAAATGGGGGGTATGCGCGCTTCGGGGCTCGTTTGACCTTGAAAATGGGTCAGAATGGCCATGAGGGCCAACCGAATACATAGCCAAGGTCTTGACGGACGTCCACAAACTATTTTGGCATTTTTGACGTCGGAATCCGGATCACCCAAAAAATGGTTTGCTATAGCACACGAAAATTGTCGAAATGGGGGGTATGCCGAATTCGGGCTCGTTTGACCTTGAAAATGGGTCGAATTGGCCGTAAGGGCCAACCGGATGCATAGCCAAGGTCTTGACGGACGTCCACAAAAATATTTGACATTTTGGACGTCGGAATCCGGATCACCCAAAAAATGGTTTGCTATATTACACAAAAATTGTCGAAATGGGGGGTATGCTCGCTTCGGGGCTCGTTTGACCTTGAAAATGGGTAGGAATGGCCGTGAGGGCCAACCGAATGCATAGCCAAGGTCTTGACTGACGTCCACAAACTATTTTGGCATTTTTGACATCGGAATCCGGATCACCCAAAAAATGGTTTGCTATAGCACACGAATATTGTCGAAATGGGGGGTATGCACGCTTTGGGGCTCGTTTGACCTTGAAAATGCATCCGAATGGCCGTGAGGGACAATCGGATGCATAGCTAAGGTCTTGATGGACGTCCACAAATAATTTTGGCATTTTTGACATTGGAATTTTGATCACCCAAAAAATGGTTTGCTATAGCACACGAAAATCATCAAAATGGGAGGTATGCGCGATTCGGGGCTCGTTTGACCTTGAAAATGGGTCGGAATGGCCGTGAGGGCCAACCGGATGCATAGCCAAGGTCTTGACGGACGTCCAAAAAAAAATATGGCATTTTTGACGTCGGAATCCGGATCACCCAATAAATGGTTTGCTATAGTACACGAAAATCGTTGAAATGGGGGGTATGCGCGCTTCGGGGCTCGTTTGACCTTCAAAATGGGTCAGAATGGCCATGAGGGCCAACCGGATGCATACCAAAGGTCTTGACAGACGTCCACAAATTATTTTGGCATTTTTGACGTCGGAATCTGGATCAACCGAAAAATGGTTTGCTATAGCGCACGAAAATTGTCGAAATGGGGGGTGTGCCCAATTCGGGCTCGTTTGACCTTGAAAATGGGTCGGACTGGCCGTTAGGGCCAACCATATGCATAGCCAATGTCTTTACGGACGTCCATAAAAATTGTTGGCATTTTTGACGTCGGAATCTGGATCACCCCAAAAATGGTTTGCTATATTACACGAAAATTGTCGAAATGGGGGTATGCGCGTTTCGGGGCTCGTTTGACCTTCAAAATAGGTAGGAATGGCCGTGAGGGCCAATCGGATGCATACCAAAGGTCTTGACGGACGTCTAGAAATAATTTTGGCATTTTTGACGTCGGAATCTGGATCACCCAAAAAATAGTTTGCTATAGCACACGAAAATCGTCGAAATGGGGGGTATGCGCAATTCGGAGCTCTTTTGACCTTGAAAATGGGTCGGACTGGATGTGTGGGCCAACCGGATGCATAGCCAAGGTAATGACGGACGTCCACAAAAATATTTGGCATTTTTAACGTTGGAATCCGGATCACCCAAAAAATGGTTAGCTATAGCACACGAATATTGTCGAAATAGGGGGTATGCGCGTTTCGTGGCTCGTTTGACCTTGAAAATGGGTTGGCATGGCCGTGAGGGCCAACCAGATGCATAGCTAAGGTCTTGACGGACGTCCACAAAAGTTTTTGACATTTTTAACATCGGAATCCGGATCACCCAAAAAATGCTTTGCTATAGCACACGAAAATCGTCGAAATGGGGGGTATGCGCGCTTCGAGGCTCATTTGACTTTGAAAATGGGTCGGACGGCCGTGAGGGCTAACTGGATGCATATCCAAGGTCTTGACGGACGTCCAAAAAAAATTTTGGCATTTTTGACGTCGGATTCCGGATCACCCAAAAAATGGTTTGCTATAGCACACAAAAATCGTCAAAATGGGGGGTATGCGCGCTTCGAGGCTCCTTTGACCTTGAAAATGGGTCTAAAAGGCCGTGTGGGCCAAATGGGTGCAAAACAAAGGTCTTGACAGACGTCCAAAAATTATTTTGGCATTTTTTACATCGAAATCTGGATCACCCAAAAAATGGTTTGCTATATCACATGAAAATCATCGAAATGGGGGGTATGCGCGCTTCGAGGCTCGTTTGACCTTGAAAATGGGTTAGAATGACCGTGAGGGCCAACCGGGTGCGTAGCTAAGGTCTTGACGGACGTCCACGAATAATTTTGGCATTTTTTACATCGAAATCTGGATCACCCAAAAAATGGTTTGCTATAGCACACGAAAATCGTCGATATGGGGGGTAAGCGCGATTCAGGGTTCGTTTGACCTTGAAATGGGTTGGAATAGCCGTGAGGGGCAACCGTATTCATGGACATGGTCTTGACGGACGTCTAAAAAAATATTTGGAATTTTTGACATCGAAATCCGGATCACCCAAAAAATGGTTTGCTATAGCACACAAAAATCGTCAAAATTGGGGGTATGCGCGCTTCGTGGCTCGTTTGACCTTGAAAATGGGTCAGAATGGCCGTGAGGGCCAACCGGGTGCGTAGCAAAGGACTTGACAGACGTCCAATAATTATTTTGGCATTTTTGACATCGAAATCCGGATCACCCAAAAAATAGTTTGCTATAGCACACGAAAGTCATTGAAATGGGGGGTATGCGCACTTCGTAGCTCGTTTGACCTTGAAAATGGGTCGGAATGGCTGTGAGGGCCAACTGGATGCATATCCAAGGTCTTGACGGACGTCCACAAAAAAGGTTTGGCATTTTTGACGTCAGAATCCGGATCAACATGAAAATGGTTTGCTATAGCACATGAATATTGTCGAAATGGGGGGTATGCATGCTTCGAGGCTCGTTTGACCTTGAAAATGGGTCGGAATGGCCGTAAGGGCTAACCGGATGCATAGCTAAGGTCTTGGAGGAATTCCACAAATAATTTTGGCATTTTTGACATCGGAATCCGGATCACCCAAAAAATGGTTTGCTATATTACACGAAAATTGTCGAAATGGGGGGTATGCGCACTTCGGGGCTTGTTTGACCTTGCAAATTGGTAGGAATGGCCGTGAGGGCTAACTGGATGCATAGCCAAGGTCTTGAGGGACATCCACAAATAATTTTGGCCTTTTTGACATCGGAATCTGGATCACCCAAAAAATGGTTTGCTATAGCACATGAAAATCGTCGAAATAGGGGGTATGCGCGATTCAGGGCTAGTTTGACCTTGAAAATGGGTCGGAATGGCCGTGAGGACCAACCAGATGCATAGCCAAGGTCTTGGCGGACGTCCACAAATTTGTTTTGCATTTTTGACGTCGGAATCCGGATCAACCAATAAATGGTTTACTATAGCACAAGAAAATCATTGAAATGCGGGGTATGCGCTCTTTGGGGCTTGTTTGACCATTAAAATGGGTCAGAATGGCCGTGAGGGTCAACCGGATGCATAGCCAAGGTCTTGACGGACGTCCAAAAAAAAATATGGCATTTTTGATGTCGGAATCCGGATCACCCAATAAATTGTTTGCTATAGCACACGAAAATCGTTGAAATGGGGTGTATGCGCGCTTCGGGGCTCGTTTGACCTTGAAAATGGGTCAGAATAGCCATGAGGGCCAACCGGATGCATACCAACAGTCTTGACAGACGTCCACAAATTATTTTGGCATTTTTGACGTTGGAATCTGGATCAACCGAAAAATGGTTTGCTATAGCGCACGAAAATTGTCGAAATGGGGGGTGTGCCCAATTCGGGCTCGTTTGACCTTGAAAATGGGTCGGACTGGCCGTTAGGGCCAACCATATGCATAGCCAATGTCTTTACGGACGTCCATAAAAATTGTTGGCATTTTTGACGTCGAAATCTGGATCACCCCAAAAATGGTTTGCTATATTACACGAAATTGTCGAAATGGGGGTATGCGCGTTTCGGGGCTTGTTTGACCTTCAAAATAGGTAGGAATGGCCGTGAGGGCCAATCGGATGCATACCAAAGGTCTTGACGGACGTCTAGAAATAATTTTGGCATTTTTGACGTCGGAATCTGGATCACCCAAAAAATAGTTTGCTATAGCACACGAAAATCGTCGAAATGGGGGGTATGCGCAATTCGGAGCTCTTTTGACCTTGAAAATGGGTCGGACTGGATGTGTGGGCCAACCGGATGCATAGCCAAGGTAATGACGGACGTCCACAAAAAAATTTGGCATTTTTAACGTTGGAATCCGGATCACCCAAAAAATGGTTAGCTATAGCACACGAATATTGTCGAAATAGGGGGTATGCGCGTTTCGTGGCCGTTTGACCTTGAAAATGGGTTGGCATGGCCGTGAGGGCCAACCAGATGCATAGCTAAGGTCTTGACGGACGTCCACAAAAGTTTTTGCCATTTTTAACATCGGAATCCGGATCACCCAAAAAATGCTTTGCTATAGCACACGAAAATCGTCGAAATGGGGGGTATGCGCGCTTCGAGGCTCATTTGACTTTGAAAATGGGTCGGACGGCCGTGAGGGCTAACCGGATGCATATCCAAGGTCTTGACGGACGTCCAAAAAAAATTTTTGGCATTTTTGACGTCGGATTCCGGATCACCCAAAAAATGGTTTGCTATAGCACACAAAAATCGTCAAAATGGGGGGTATGCGCGCTTCGAGGCTCCTTTGACCTTGAAAATGGGTCTAAAAGGCCGTGTGGGCCAAATGGGTGCAAAAATAAGGTCTTGACAGACGTCCAAAAATTATTTTGGCATTTTTTACATCGAAATCTGGATCACCCAAAAAATGGTTTGCTATAGCACACGAAAATCGTCGATATGGGGGGTAAGCGCGATTCAGGGTTCGTTTGACCTTGAAATGGGTTGGAATGGCCGTGAGGGGCAACCGTATTCATGGACATGGTCTTGGCGGACGTCTACAAAAATATTTGGAATTTTTGACATCGAAATCCGGATCACCCAAAAAATGGTTTGCTATAGCACATGAAAATCGTCAAAATTGGGGGTATGCGCGTGGCTCGTTTGACCTTGAAAATGGGTCAGAATGGCCATGAGGGCCAACCGGGTGCGTAGCAAAGGACTTTACAGACGTCCAAAAATTATTTTGGCATTTTTGACATCGAAATCCGGATCACCCAAAAAATAGTTTGCTATAGCACACGAAAATCGTTGAAATGGGGGGTATGCGCACTTCGTAGCTCGTTTGACCTTGAAAATGGGTCGGAATGGCTGTGAGGGCCAACTGGATGCATATCCAAGGTCTTGACGGACGTCCACAAAAAAGGTTTGGCATTTTTGACGTCATAATCCGGATCAACATGAAAATGGTTTGCTATAGCACATGAATATTGTCGAAATGGGGGGTATGCGTGCTTCGAGGCTCGTTTGACCTTGAAAATGGGTCGGAATGGCCGTAAGGGCAAACCGGATGCATAGCTAAGGTCTTGGAGGAATTCCACAAATAATTTTGGCATTTTTGACATCGGAATCCGGATCACCCAAAAAATGGTTTGCTATATTACATGAAAATTGTCGAAATGGGGGGTATGTGCACTTCGGGGCTCGTTTGACCTTGCAAATTGGTAGGAATGGCCGTGAGGGCTAACCGGATGCATAGCCAAGGTCTTGAGGGACGTCCACAAATAATTTTGGCCTTTTTGACATCGGAATCTGGATCACCCAAAAAATGGTTTGCTATAGCACATGAAAATTGTCGAAATAGGGTGTATGCGCGCTTCGGGGCTCGTTTGACCTTGAAAATGGGTCAGAATAGCCATGAGGACCAACCGGATGCATACCAACGGTCTTGACAGACGTCCATAAATTATTTTGGCATTTTTGACGTCGGAATCTAGATCAACCGAAAAATGGTTTGCTATAGCGCACGAAAATTGTCGAAATGGGGGGTATGCCCAATTCAGGCTCGTTTGACCTTAAAAATGGGTCGGACTGGCCAAGAGGGCCAAATGGATGCATAGACAAGGTCTTGACGGACGTCCACAAAAATATTTGGCATTTTTGACGTCGGAATTTGGATCACCCAAAAAATAGTTTGCTATATTACACGAAAATTGTCGAAATGAGGGGTATGCGCGTTTCGGGGCTCGTTTGACCTTCAAAATGGGTAGGAATGGCCGTGAGGGCCAACCGGATGCATAACAAAGGTCTTGATAGACGTCCACAAATTATTTTGGAATTTTTGACGTCGGAATCTGGATCACCCAAAAAATGGTTTGCTATAGCACACGAAAATTGTCGAAATGGGGGTATACCCAATTCGGGCTCGTTTGACCTTGAAAATGGATCAGAATGGCCGTGAGGGGCAACCGGATGCATAGCCAAGGTGTTGACGGACGTCCACAAATAATTTTGCCATTTTTGACGCCGGGATCCGGATCACCCAAAAACTGGTTTGCTATAGCACACGAAAATCGACAAAATGGGGGGTATGCCCAATTCGGGCTCGTTTGACCTTTAAAATGGGTCGAACTGGCCGTGAGGGACAACCGGATGCATAGCCAAGGTTTTGACGGACGTCCACAAAAATTTTTGGCATTTTTGACGTCGGAATCCGGATCACCCAAAAAATGGTTTGCTATATTACACAAAAATTATCAAAATGGGAGGTATGCGAGCTTCGGGGTTCGTTTGACCTTGAAAATGGGTTGGAATGGCCGTGAGGGCCAACCTAATGTATAGCCAAGGTCTTGACGGACGTCCACAAACTATTTTGGCATTTTGGACATCGGAATCCAGATCACCCAAAAAATGGTTTGCTATAGCACACGAATATTGTCAAAATGGGGGGTATGCTTGCTTCGGGGCTCGTTTGACCTTGAAAATGGGTCGGAATGGCCGTGAGGGCCAATCAGATGCATAGCTAAGGTCTTGACAGACGTCCACAAATAATTTTGGCATTTTTGACATTGGAATTTTGATCACCCAAAAAATGGTTTGCTATAGCACACGAAAATCATCAAAATGGGAGGTATGCACGATTTGGGGCTCGTTTGACCTTGAAAATGGGTCGGAATGGCCGTGAGGGCCAACCGGATGCATAGCCAAGGTCTTGACAGATGTCCAAAAAAACATATGGCATTTTTGACGTCGGAATCCGGATCACCCAATAAATGGTTTGCTATAGCACACGAAAATCGTTGAAATGGGGGGTATACGCGCTTCGGGGCTCGTTTGACCTTCAAAATGGGTCAGAATGGCCATGAGGGCCAACCGGATGCATACCAAAGGTCTTGACAGACGTCCACAAATTATTTTGGCATTTTTGACGTCGGATTCTGGATCAACCGAAAAATATTTTGCTATAGCGCACGAAAATTGTCGAAATGGGGGGTGTGCCCAATTCGGGCTCGTTTGACCTTGAAAATGGGTCGGACTGGCCGTGAGGGCCAACCGGATACATAGCCAAGGTCTTTATGGACGTCCATAAAAATATTTGGCATTTTTGACATCATAATCATGATCACCCCAAAAATGGTTTGCTATATTACACGAAAATTGTCGAAATGGGGGTATGCCCGTTTCGGGGCCCGTTTGACCTTCAAAATGGGTAGGAATGGCCGTGAGGGCCAACCGGATGCATACCAAAGGTCTTGATGGACATCTAGAAATAATTTTGGAATTTTTGACGTCAGAATCTGGATCACCCAAAAAATGATTTGCTATAGCACATGAAAATAGTCGAAATGGGGGGTATGCGCGATTCGGAGCTCTTTTGACCTTGAAAATGGGTCGGACTGGACGTGTGGGCCAACTGGATGCATAGCCAAGGTCTTGACGGACGTCCACCAAAACATTTGGCATTTTTGACGTCGGAATCCGGATCACCCAAAAAATGGTTAGCTATAGCACACGAATATTGTCGAAATAGGGGGTATGTGCGTTTCGGGGCTCGGTTGACCTTGAAAATGGGTTGGCATGGCCGTGAGGGACACCCGGATGCATATCTAAGGTCTTGACGGACGTCCACAAAAATTTTTGGCATTTTTAACATCGGAATCCGGATCACCCAAAAAATGCTTTGTTATAGCACACGAAAATCGTGGAAATGGGGGGGTATGCGCGCTTCGAGGCTCATTTGACCTTCAAAATGGGTCGGACGGACGTGAGGGCTAACCGGATGCATATCCAAGGTCTTGACGGACGTCCAACAAAAATATTTTGGCATTTTTGACGTCGGATTCCGGATCACCCAAAAAATGCTTTGCTATAGCACACAAAAATTGTCAAAATAGGGGGTATGCGCGCTTCGAGGCTCGTTTGACCTTGAAAATGGGTCTAAAAGGCCGTGTGGGCCAACTGAGTGCAAAGAAAAGGTCTTGACAGACGTCCAAAAATTATTTTGGCATTTTTGACATCGAAATCTGGATCACCCAAAAAATCGTTTGCTATAGCACACGAAAATCGTCGATATAGGGGTAAGCGCGATACAGGGTTCGTTTGACCTTGAAATGGGTTGGAATGGCCGTGAGGGGCAACCATATTCATAGACATGGTCTTGATGGACGTCTAAAAAAATATTTGGCATTTTTGACATCGAAATCCGGATCACCCAAAAATTGGTTTGCTTAGCACACGAAAATCGTCGAAATTGGGGGTATGCGCGCTTCGTGGCTCGTTTGACCTTGAAAATTTGTCGAAATGGCTGTGAGGGCCAACTGGATGCATATCCAAGGTCTTGATGGACGTCCACAAAAAATTTTGGCATTTTTGACGTCGGAATCCGGATCACCCAAAAAATGGTTTGCTATAGCACACGAAAATCATTGAAATGGGGGGTATGCGCGCTTCGGGGCTCGTTTGACCTTGAAAATGGGTCGGAATGGCTGAAAAGGCCAATCGGATGCATAGCTAAGGTCTTGACGGACATCCACCAAAACTTTTGGCATTTTTCACATCGGAATCCGGATCACCCAAAAAATGGTTTGCTATAGCACACGAAAATCGTCGAAATGGGGGGTATGCGCGCTTCGAGGCTCGTTTAACCTTGAAAATGGGTCGGACTGGCCGTGAGGGATAACCGGATGCATAGCTAAGGTCTTGACGGACGTCCAACAAAAACAATTTGGCATTTTTGACGTCGGATTCCGGATCACCCAAAAAATGGTTTGCTATAGCACACGAAAATCGTCGAAATAGGGGGTATGCGCGCTTTGAAGCTCGTTTGACCTTGAAAATGGGTTGGAATGGCCGTGAGGGCCAACCATATGCATAGCCAAGGTGTTGACGGACGTCCACAAATAATTTTGGCATTTTTGACGTCGGAATCCGGATCACCCAAAAACTGGTTTGCTATAGCACACGAAAATCATCAAAATGGGGGGTATGCCCAATTCGGGCTCGTTTGACCTTGAAAATGGGTCGGACTGGCCGTGATGGCAAATCGGATGCATAGCCAAGGTCTTAACGGACGTCCACAAAAAAGTTGGCATTTTTGACGTCGGAATCCGGATCACCCAAAAAATGGTTTGCTATATTACACGACAATTGTCGAAATGGGGGGGTCTGCGCGATTCGGGGTTCGTTTGACCTTGAAAATTGGTAGGAATGGCTGTGAGGGCCAAACGGATGCTTAGCCAAGGTTTTGACGGACGTCCACAAATAATTTTGGCATTCTTGACGTCGGAACCTGGATCACCCTAAAAATGGTTTGCTATAGCACACGAAAATCGTCGAAATGGGGGGTACGCGCGATTCGGGGCTTGTTTGACCTTGAAAATGGGTCGGACTGGCCGTGAGGACCAACCGGATGCATATCCAAGGTCTTGACGGATGTCCACAAAAAAATTTGGCATTTTTGACATTGGAATCCGGATCACCCAATAAATGGTTTACTATAGCACACGAAAATCATTGAAATGGGGGGTATGCGCGCTTTGGGGCTCGTTTGACCTTGAAAATGGGTCAGAATAGCTATGAGGGCCAACCGGATGCATACCAAAGGTATTGATAGATGTCCACAAATTATTTTGGCATTTTTGACGTCGAAATCTGGATCACCCAAAAAATGGTTTGCTATAGCACACGAAAATTGTCGAAATGGGGGGTATGCCCAATTCGAGATCGTTTGACCTTGAAAATGGGTCGGAATGGCCGTGAGGGCCAACCGGATGTATAGCCAAGGTCTTGACAGACGTCCACAAAAAGTTTTGGCATTTTTGACGTCGTAATCTGGATCACCAAAAAATGGTTTGCTATAGCACACGAAAATCGTCGAAATGGGGGGTATGCACGATTCGTGGCTCGTTTGACCTTGAAAATGGGTCGTACTGGTCGTGAGGACCAACCAGATGCATAGCCCAGGTCTTGACGGACGTCCACAAAAAAATTTGGCATTTTTAACGTCAGAATCCGGTTCACCCAAAAAATAGTTTGCTATATTACACAAATATTGTCAAAATGGGGGGTATGCGCGCTTCGGGGCTCGTTTGACCTTGAAAATGGGTAGGAATGGCCAGTGAGGGCCAACCGGATGCATATCGAAGGTCTTGACGGATGTCCAGAAAAAATTTTGGCATTTTTGACGTCGGAATCTGGATCACCCAAAAATTGGTTTGCTATATCACATGAAAATCGTCGAAATGGGGGGTATGCGCGCTTCGAGGCTCGTTTGACCTTGAAAATGGGTTAGAATGACCGTGAGGGCCAACCGGGTGCGTAGCAAAGTTGTTGACAGACGTCGAAGAATTATTTTGGCATTTTTGACATCGAAATCCGGATCACCCAAAAAATGGTTTGCTATAGATCACGAAAATCATCGGAATGGGGGGTATGCGCACTTCGTGGCTCGTTTAACCTTGAAAATGGGTCAGAATGGCCGTGAGGGCCAATCGGGTACGTAGCAAAGTTCTTGATAGACGTCCAAGAATTATTTTGGCATTTTTGACATCGAAATCCGGATCACCCAAAAAATGGTTTGCTATAGCACACGAAAATCATCGAAATGGGGGGTATGCGCACTTCGTGGCTCGTTTGACCTTAAAAATGGGTCGGAATGGCCGTGAGGGCCAACTGGATGCATATCCAAGGTCTTGACGGACGTCCACAAATAATTTTGGTATTTTTGACATCGAAATCCGGATCACCCAAAAAATGGTTTGCTATAGCACACTAAAATCGTCAAAATGGGAGGTATGCGCGATTTGGGGCTCGTTTGACCTTGAAAATGGGTCGGAATGGCCGTGAGGGCCAACCGGATGCATAGCCAAGGTCTTGATGGACTTCCACAAATAATTTTGGCATTTTTGACGTCGGAATCCGGATCACCCAAAAACTGGTTTGCTATAGCACACGAAAATTGTCAAAATGGGGGGTATGCCCAATTCGGGCTCGTTTGACCTTGAAAATGGGTCGGACTGGCCGTGAGGGCCAACCGGATGCATAGAAAAGGTCTTGACGGACGTCCACAAATAAATTTGGCATTTTTGACGTCGGAATCTGGATAACCCAAAAAATGGTTTGCTATATTACACGAAAATTGTCGAAATGGGGGGTATGCGTGCTTCGGGGCTCGTTTGACCTTGATAATGGGTAGGAATGGCCGTGAGCGCCAACCGAATACATAGCCAAGGTCTTGACGGACATCCAAAAAATTGTTTGGCATTTTTGACGTCGGAAACTGGATCACCCAAAAAATGGTTTGCTATAGCACACGAAAATCGTCGAAATGGGGGGTATGCACAATTCGTGGCTCGTTTGACCTTGAAAATGGGTCGTACTGGTCGTGAGGACCAACCGGATGCATAGCCCAGGTCTTGACGGACGTCCACAAAAAAATTTGGCATTTTTACATCAGAATCCGGTTCACCCAAAAAATAGTTTGCTATATTACACAAAAATTGTCAAAATGGGGGGTATGCGCGCTTCGGGGCTCGTTTGACCTTGAAAATGGGTAGGAATGGCCAGTGAAGGCCAACCGGATGCATATCCAAGGTCTTGACGGACGTCCAGAAAAATTTTTGGCATTTTTGACGTCGGAATCTGGATCACCCAAAAAATGGTTTGCCATATCACATGAAAATCGTCGAAATGGGGGGTATGCGCGCTTCGAGGCTCGTTTAACCTTGAAAATGGGTTAGAATGACCATTGGGGCCAACCGGGTGCGTAGCAAAGTTGTTGACAGACGTCCAAGAATTATTTTGGCATTTTTGACATCGAAATCCGGATCACCTAAAAAATGGTTTGCTATAGCACACGAAAATCATCGAAATAGGGGGTATGCGCACTTTGTGGCTCGTTTGACCTTGAAAATGGGTCGGAATGGCCGTGAGGGCCAATTGGATGCATATCCAAGGTCTTTACGGACGTCCACAAAAAAGGTTTGGCATTTTTGACGTCGGAATCCGGATCACCCCAAAAATGGTTTGCTATAGCACATGAATATTGTCGAAATAGGGGGTATGCGCGCTTCGGGGCTCGTTTGACCTTGAAAATGGGTTGGAATGGACGAGAGGGCCAACCGGATGCATAGCTAAGGTCTTGACGGACGTCCACAAATAATTTTGGCATTTTTGACATCGGAATCTGGATCACCCAAAAAATGGTTTGCTATATTACACGAAAATTGTCGAAACGGGGGGTATGCACGCTTCAAGGCTCGTTTGACCTTGAAAATTGGTAGGAATGGCCGTGAGGGCCAACTAGATGCATAGACAAGGTCTTGACGGACGTCCACAAATAAATTTGGCATTTTTGATGTAGGATCTGGATCACCCAAAAAATGGCTTGCTATAGCACACGAAAATTGTCGAAATGGGGGGTATGCGCGATTCAAGCTTGTTTGACCTTGAAAATGGGTCGGACTGGCTGTGAGGACCAACCGGATGCATATCCAAGGTCTTGACCAATGTCCACAATAAAATTTGGCATTTTTGACGTTGGAATCCGGATCACCCAATAAATGGTTTGCTATAGCACACGAAAATCATTGAAATGGGGGGTATGCGCGCTTCGGGGCTCGTTTGACCTTGAAAATGGGTCAGAATGGCCGTGAGGGACAACCGGATGCATACCAAAGGTCTTGACAGACGTCCAAAAATTATTTTGGCATTTTTGACGTCGGAATCGGATCACCCAAAATATGGTTTGCTATAGCACACGAAAATTGTCGAATTGGGGGGTATGCCCAATTCAGGCTTGTTTGACCTTGAAAATGGGTCGGAATAGCCGTGAGGGACAACCGGATGCATAGCCAAGGTCTTGACGGACGTCTACAAACTATTTTGGCATTTTTGACGTCGAAATTCGGATCACCCAAAAAATGGTTTGCGTATAGCACACAAATATCGTCAAAATGGGGGATATGTGCGCTTCGAGGCTCCTTTGACCTTGAAAATGAGTCGGAATGGACCTGAGGGACAATTGGATGCATAGCCAAGGTCTTGGCGGACGTCCAAAAATAATTTTGGCATTTTTGACGTCGGATTCCGGATCACCCAAAAAATGGTTTGCTATAGCACACGAAAATCGTCGAAATGGGGGGTATGCGCGCTTCGAAGCTCGTTTGACCTTGAAAATGGGTTGGAATGGCCGTGAGGGCCAACCATATGCATAGCCAAGGTGTTGACGGACGTCCACAAATAATTTTGGCATTTTTGACGTCGGAATCCGGATCACCCAAAAACTGGTTTGCTATAGCACACGAAAATCGTCAAAATGGGGGGTATGCCCAATTCGGGCTCGTTTGACCTTGAAAATGGGTCGGACTGGCCGTGATGGCAAATCGGATGCATAGCCAAGGTCTTAACGGACGTCCACAAAAAATTTGGCATTTTTGACGTCGGAATCCGGATCACCCAAAAAATGGTTTGCTATATTACACGACAATTGTCGAAATGGGGGGGTCTGCGCGATTCGGGGTTCGTTTGACCTTGAAAATTGGTAGGAATGGCTGTGAGGGCCAAACGGATGCTTAGCCAAGGTCTTGACGGACGTCCACAAATAATTTTGGCATTCTTGACGTCGGAACCTGGATCACCCTAAAAATGGTTTGCTATAGCACACGAAAATCGTCGAAATGGGGGGTACGCGCGATTCGGGGCTTGTTTGACCTTGAAAATGGGTCGGACTGGCCGTGAGGACCAACCGGATGCATATCCAAGGTCTTGACGGATGTCCACAAAAAAATTTGGCATTTTTGACATTGGAATCCGGATCACCCAATAAATGGTTTACTATAGCACACGAAAATCATTGAAATGGGGGGTATGCGCGCTTTGGGGCTCGTTTGACCTTGAAAATGGGTCAGAATAGCTATGAGGGCCAACCGGATGCATACCAAAGGTATTGATAGATGTCCACAAATTATTTTGGCATTTTTGACGTCGAAATCTGGATCACCCAAAAAATGGTTTGCTATAGCACACGAAAATTGTCGAAATGGGGGGTATGCCCAATTCGAGATCGTTTGACCTTGAAAATGGGTCGGAATGGCCGTGAGGGCCAACCGGATGTATAGCGAAGGTCTTGACAGACGTCCACAAAAAGTTTTGGCATTTTTGACGTCGGAATCCGGATCACCAAAAAATGGTTTGCTATATTACATGAAAATTATCGAAATGGGGGGTATGCGCGCTTCGGGCTCGTTTGACCTTGAAAATGGGTAGGAATGGCCGTGAGGTCCAACCGAATGCATAGCCAAGGTCTTGACGGACGTCCAAAAAAATTTGGCATTTTTGACGTCGGAAACTGGATCACCCAAAAAATGGTTTGCTATAGCAACATGAAAATCGTCGAAATGGGGGGTATGCACGATTCGTGGCTCGTTTGACCTTGAAAATGGGTCGTACTGTCGTGTGAGGACCAACCAGATGCATAGCCCAGGTCTTGACGGACGTCCACAAAAAAATTTGGCATTTTTAACGTCAGAATCCGGTTCACCCAAAAAATAGTTTGCTATATTACACAAAAATTGTCAAAATGGGGGGTATGCGCGCTTCGGGGCTCGTTTGACCTTGAAAAATGGGTAGGACTGGCCTGAGGGCCAACCAGATGCATATCCAAGGTCTTGACGGATGTCCAGAAAAATTTTTGGCATTTTTGACATCGGAATCCGGATCACCCAAAAATGGTTTGATATAGCACACGAAAATCATCGAAATGGGGGTTATGTGCGCTTCGTGCGCATTTGACCTTGAAATGGGTCGGACTGGCCGTGAGGGCCAACCGGATGCATACCCAAGGTCTTGACGGAGTCCACAAAATTTTTTGGCATTTTTGACGTCGGAATCCGGATCAACCAAGAAATGGTTTGCTATAGCACACAAAAATCGTCAAAATGGGGGGTATGCACGCTTCGGAGCTCGTTTGACCTTGAAAATGAGTCGGAAAGGCTGTGAGGGCTAATCGGATGCATATCCAAGGTCTTGACGGACGTCCACAAACTATTTTGGCATTTTTGACGTCCGAATCCGGATCACCCAAAAAATGGTTGGCTATAGCACACGAAAATCGTACAAATGGGGGTTATGCCCGATTCGGGGCTCGTTTGACCTTCAAAATGGGTCAGAATGGTCGTGAGGGCCAACCGGATGCATAGTCAAGGTCTTGACGGGCGTCCACAAATAATTTTTGCATTTTTGACGTCGCAATCCGGATCGCCCAAAAAATGGTTTGCTATAGCACACGAAAATCGTCGAAATGGGGGGTATGCGCGCTTCGAGGCTTGTTTGACCTTGAAAATGGGTCGGAATGTCCGTGAGGGCCAACCGTATGCGTAACAAAGGTCTTGACAGACGTCCACAAATAATTTTGGCATTTTTGACGTCGGAATTCGGATCACCCAAAAAATGGTTTGCTATAGCACACGAAAATCGTCGAAATGGGGGGTATGGCAACGCTCGGGGCTAAGTTTGAACTTTGCGAAAGGGCTCAGAATGGCCCATAGGGCCAACCGTAAGGCATAGCTAAGGTCTTTGACAATACTTCCACAAAATATTTTAGGCAATTTTTGACGTCGAAATCCGGATCAACCCCAAAAAATGGTTTGCTATAGCCAAACACGAAGAATCTTCGAATGGGGGTATGCTCGTTCGGGGCTCAGTTTGACCATTGAAATGGGTCGGACTTGCCGTGAAAGGGCCAACCGGAAATGGCGGACAGTGATCCCAACGGCTTTATTCGGACAATCCACAATAGTTTTGGGCCTTTTTTAGACATCTGGAATTGGATCACCCAAAAAATGGTTTGCTATAGCACACGAAAATCGTCGAAATGGGGGGTATGCACGCTTCGGGGCTCGTTTGACTTTGGAAATGGCTCAGAATGGCCATAAGGGCCAACCGGATGCATAGCTAAGGTCTTGACAGACGTCCACAAATAATTTTGGCATTTTTGACGTCGGAATCCGGATCACCCAAAAAAATGGTTTGCTATAGCACACGAAAATCGTCGAAATGGGGGTATGCGCGATTCGGGGCTCGTTTGACCTTGAAAATGGGTCGGACTTGCCGTGAGGGCCAACCGGATGCATAGCCAACGTCTTGACAGATGTCGACAAAAATGTTTGGCATTTTTGAAGTCGGAAACCGGATCACCCAAAAAATGGTTTGCTATAGCACACGAAAATCGTCGAAATGGGGGGTATGCGCGCTTCGAGGCTTGTTTGACCTTGAAAATGGGTCGGAATGGCCATGAGGGCCAATCGGATGCATAACAAAGGTCTTGACAGACGTCCACAAATTATTTTGGCATTTTTGACATCGAAATTCAAATCACCCAAAAAATGATTTGCTATAGCACATGAAAATCGTCAAAATGGGGGGTATGCCCAATTTGGGGCTCGTTTGACCTTGAAAATGGGTCGGACTGTCCATAAGGGATAATTGGATGCATAGCCAAGGTCTTGACGAACGTCCACAAAAATTTTTGGCATTTTTATCGGTGGAATCTCGATCACCCAAAAAATGGTTTTCTATGGCACAAGAAAATCATCGAAATGGGGGGTATGCGCACTTTCGGGCTTGCTTGACCTTGAAAATTGGTCGGAATGTCTGTGAGGGTCAACCGAATGTATAGCTAAGGTCTTGACGGACGTCCATAAATAATTTTGGCATTTTTGACGTCGTAATCCAGATCACCCAAAAAATGGTTTGCTATAGCACACGAAAATCGTCGAAATAGGGGGTATGCACGCTTCGGGGTTCATTTCACCTTGAAAATGGGTCGGACTGTCCGTGGAGGCCAACCGAATGCATAGCTAAGGTCTTGACGGACGTCCATAAATAATTTTGGCATTTTTGACATCGTAATCCGGATCACCCAAAAAATGGTTTTCTATAGCACACGAAAATCGTCGAAATGGGGTGTACACCCGATTGGGGCTCGTTTGACCTTCAAAATGGGTGAGACTGGCCATGAAGGCCAACCGGAAGCATAGCCAAGGTCTTGACGGACGTCCACAAAAATTTTTGGCATTTTTGACGTCGGAATCCGGATCACCCAAAAAATGGTTTGCTATAGCACACGAAAATCGTCGAAATGGGGGGTATGCACGCTTCGAGGTTTGACCTTGAAAATGGGTCATAATGGCCGTAAGGGCCAACTGGATGCATAGCCAAGGTCTTGACGGACGTCCACAAAAAAGTTCGGCATTTTTTACGTCGGAATACGGATCACCCTAAAAATAGTTTGCTATAGCACATGAAAATCGTTGAAATTGGGGGTATGCGGGCTTTGGGGCTCGTTTGACCTTGAAAATGGGTCAAAATGGCCGTGAGGGACAACCGGATGCATAGCTAAGGTCTTGACGGATGTCCACAAATAATTTTGGCATTTTTCACGTAAAATCCGGAACACCCCAAAAATGGTTTGCAATACCACACAAAAATCGTCGGAATGGGGGGTATGAGCTATTCGGGACGTCGGAACCCGAATCACGCCAAAAAAAGTTTGTTGTAGCACACGAAAATCATCGAAATGGGGGGTATGCGCGCTTCGGGGCTTGTTTGACCTTGAAAATGGGTCCGCATTGCCGTGGGGGCCAATTGGATGCATAGTCAAGGTCTTGACGGACGTCCACAAATAATTTAGGCACTTTTGACGTCGGAATCTGCATCACCCAAAAAATGGTTTGCTATAGCACATGAAAATCGTCGAAATGGGGGATATGCGCGCTTCGGGGCTTGTTTGACCTTGAAAATGGGTCAGAATGGTCGCGAGGGCCAACTGGATGCATAGCTAAGGTCTTGACGGACGTCCACAAATATTTTTGGCGTTTTTGATGTCGAAATCCGGATCACCCAAAAAATGGTTTGCTATAGCACACGAAAATTGTCGAAATAGGGGATATGCGCAATTCGGGGCTCATTTGACCTCTAAAATGGGTTGGACTCGCCGTGAGGGCCAACCGTATGCATAGCCAAGGTCTTGACGGACGTCCACAAAAATTTTTGGCATTTTTGACGTCGAAATCTGGATTACCCAAAAAATAGTTTGCTATAACACACGAAAATTGTTGAAATGGGGGTATGCGCGCTTCGGGGCTCGTTTGACCTTGAAAATGGGTCGAAATGGTCGTGAGGGCCAGCCGGATGCATAGCAAAGGTCTTGAAAAACGTCCACAAATTATTTTGGCATTTTTGACGTCGGAATCCGGATCACCCAAAAAATGGTTTGCTATAGCAAATGAAAATCGTCGAAATGGGGGGTATGCCCAATTTGGGGCTCGTTTGACCTTGAAAACAGGTCGAACATGCCGTGAGGGCCAATCATCCATGCATAGCCAAGGTTTTGACGGACGTCCACAAAACATTTTGGAATTTTTGACGTTGAAATCTGGTTCACCCAAAAAATGGTTTGCTAGCACACGAAAATTGTCGAAATAAACAGTATGCGCAATTCGGTGCATGTTTGAACTTGAAAATGGGTTAGAATGGCCGTAAGGGCCAATCGGATGCATAGCCAAGGTCTTGACGGACGTCCGCAAATAATTTTGGCATTTTTGATGTCGGAATCCGGATCACCTAAAAAATAGTTTACTATAGCACACGAAAATCGTCGAAATGGGGGGTATGCGCGATTCGGGGCTCGTTTGACCTTGAAAATGGGTAGGACTGGCCGTGAGGGACAACCGGATGCATAGACAAGGTCTTGACGGACGGCCATAATAAATTGTGGCATTTTTAACGTCAAAATCCGGATCATTCAAAAAATGTTTGCTATAGCACACGAAAATCATTGAAATGGGGGGTATGCGCCCTTCGGAGCTTGTTTGACCTTGAAAATTGGTAGGAATGGCCGTGAGGACCAACCGAATGCATAGCAAAGGTCTTAACGGACGTTCACAAATAATTTTGGCATTTTTGACGTCGGAATTCCTATCACCCAAAAAATGGTTTACTATACCACATGAAAATCGTCGAAATGGGGGTATGCGCGAGTCGGGGCTGGTTTGACCTTGAAAATGGGTCGGACTTGCCGTGAGGGGCAACCGGATGCATAGCCAAGTTCTTTACGGACGTCCACAAATAATTTTGGCATTTTTGACGTCGGAATCTGGATCACCCAAAAAATGGTTCGCTATAGCACACGAAAATCATCGAAATGGGGAGTATGCGCTCTTCGGGGCTTGTTTGACCTTATTAATGGGTCGGAATGGCCGTGAGGGTCAACCGGATGCATAGCCAAGGTCTTTACGGACATCCACAAAAAAGTTTGGCATTGTTTACATCGAAATATGGATCACCCAAAAAATGGTTTGCTATAGCACACAAAAATCGTCAAAATGGGGGGTATGCGCAATTCGGGGCTCGTTTGACCTTGAAAATGGGTCAAACTGGTCTTGAGGGCCAACCGGATGCATAGTCAAGGTCTTGATGGATTTCCATAAAAACATTTGGCATTTTTGATGTCGCAATCCGGATCACTCAAAAAATGGTTTGATATAGCACACGAAAATCATCGAAATAGAGGGTATGTGCGCTTCGGGACGCGTTTTACCTTGAAAATGGGGTGAAATGGCTGTGATGGCTAACCAGATGCATACTCAGGTCCACAAAAAATTTTGGCATTTTTGATATCGGAATATGGATCACCAAGAAAATGGTTTGCTATAGCACACGAAAATTGTCAAAATGGGGGGTATGCGCGATTTGAGGTTGGTTTAACCTTGAAAATGGGTCGGAATGGCCGTGAGGGCCATCCGGATGCATAGCCAAGGTATTGATTGATGTCCACAAACTATTTTGGCATATATCACATCGGAATTCGGATCACCCAAAAAATGGTTGGCTATAGCACACGCAAATCGTCGAAATAGGGAGTATGCCCGATTCAGGGCTCGTTTGACCTTCAAAATAGGTCAGAATGGTCATGAGGGCCAATCGGATGCGTAGCTAAGGTCTTGATGTACGTCCACAAATAATTTTTGCATTTTTGACATTGGAATTCGGATCGCCCAAAAAATGGTATGCTATAGCACACGAAAATCATCGAAATAGGGGGTATGCGCGATTCGGGGCTCGTTTGACCTTAAAAATGGGTCGGAATCGCCGTGAGGGCCAACTAGATGCATATCCAAGGTCTTGATGGACGTCCACAAAAACGTTTGGCATTTTTGACGTCAGAATATGGATCACCCAAAAAATGGTTTGCTATAGCACACGAAAATCGTCGAAATGGGGGGTATGCGCGCTTCGGGGCTTGTTTGACTTTAGAAATGGGTCGGAATGGCCTTGAGGGCCAACCGGATGCATATCTAAGGTATTGACAGACATCCACAAATAATTTTGGCATTGTTGACATCGGAAATCGGATCACACCAAAAAATAGTTTGCTATAGCACACGAAAATCGTCGAAATGGGGGTATGCGCAATTCGTGGATCGTTTGACCTTGAAAATGGGTCGGACTGGCCGTGAGGGCCAACCGGATGCATAGCCAATGTCTTGACAGACGTCCACAAAATTGTTTGGCATTTTTGACATCGGAATCCGGATCACCCAAAAAATGGTTTGCTATAGCACACGAAAATCGTCGAAATGGGGGGTATGCGCGCTTCGAGGCTTGTTTGACCTTGAAAATGGGTCGGAATGTCCGTGAGGGCCAACCGTATGCGTAACAAAGGTCTTGACAGACGTCCACAAATAATTTTGGCATTTTTGACGTCGAAATTCGGATCACCCAAAAAATGGTTTGCTATAGCACATGAAAATCGTCGAAATGGGGGGTATGCCCAATTTGGGGCTCGTTTGACCTTGATAATGGGTCGTACTGGCCGTGAGGGCCATCCGGATGCATAACCAAGGTCTTGACGGACGTCTACAAAAACCTTTGGCATTTTTGACGTCAGAATCCGGATCACCCAAAAAATGGTTTGTTATAGCACACGAAAATTGTCGAAATGGGGGGTATGCGCGCTTCGGGGCTTGCTGTTTTAATCTTGAAGAGAAAAAAGAGAGAGAGAGTTGGATATAATTCTCAATATTATGTGTTAAAATGGGTTAAGAATATCTGCTCATATTGGATATATATGGAGCTTTATTGACCAAAAAAATATCCTCTAGAACCTCCTTTTTTGGGGGGTCCATTTTTCAGCCACTAATTGGTCAAGTAGGTGATGTACCTGCTTATGCACATCAAGCAGCTCAAAAGGTCAAACTAGGTGATGTACCTAGTTGCTTTCACTTGGGCTTTATTTATATTGGGCTTTGGCAGATTTGGCTGTTGGGCTTTCTGTCATTTTTATTTTCTTTTAATAGGTTTGGTCTTCAAGTGAGCCTATTACTATAATTCTAAATCTGGTCCGTCAAGCTTGGTCCCTTTAACAATATCCATATAGCTCAAGTAGGTGATGCAGCTACTAGCTTAATATTACATCCTTTTGCTTCAACTTAGAACTTAACTTCCAAATTTAAGCTCAATTACCACCTTTCTATCTCTAGTTTAAATACATCCGGCGGAGTCAACATACAATAAACACGCTGAAACGTGCATGGCATGATACATCACTTTCCGACTAGTTTAAACCAACACTAATCATATAAGGAACATGGTCCCTCACCTATACTTATAAGGCCAGCAGTATCACAAGAATAGAACAAGCATTTGCGTAAGACGGGCTGTTACAGTAGAGATGTTGTATACAATGTACCTCTTGATAAAGCCAAAAAATGGTTTGCTATAGCACACGAAAATCGTCGAAATGAAGGGTATGCGCGCTTCGGGGCTCGTTTGACCTTGAAAATGGGTCGAAATGTCCGTGAGGGCCAACCGGATGCATAGACAAGGTCTTGATCGATGTCCACAAATTATTTTGGCATTTTTGACGTCGGAACCTGGATGACCCAAAAAATGGTTTGCTATAGCACACGAAAATCGTCGAAATGGGGGGTATGCGCGCTTCGGGGCTCGTTTGACCTTGAAAATGGGTAAGACTGGCTGTGAGGGCCAACCGGATGCATAGCCAAGGTCTTGACGGACGTCCACAAAAACATTTGACATTTTTGACGTCAGAATCTAGATCACCCAAAAAATGGTTTGCTATAGAACAAGAAAATCATCGAAATGGGGGGTATGCGCTTCCGAGCTCGTTTGACCTTGAAATTGGGTTGGAATGGACGTGAGGGCCAACCGGATGCATAGCCAAGGTCTTGACGGACATCCACAAACTATTTTGACATTTTTGTAGGCGAAATCCGGATCACCCAAAAAATGGTTTGCTATAGCACACGAAAATTGTCGAAATAGGGGTATGCGCGCTTCGGGGCTTGTTTGACCTAGAAAATGGGTCTGAATGGCCGTGAGGGCCAACCGAATGCATACCCAAGTTCTAGACGGACGTCCACAAATAATTTTGGCATTTTTGACATCGGAATCCAGATCACCCAAAATATGGTTTGCTATAGCACACGAAAATCATCGAAATGGAGGGTATGCGCGATTCGGGGCTTGTTTGACCTTGAAATGGGTCTGAATGGCCGTGAGGGCTAACCGGATGCATAGACAATGTCTTGATGGACGTCCACAAATAAGTTTTGCATTTTTGACGTCGGAATCCGGATCACCCAAAAAATGGTTTGCTATAGCACACGAAAATCGTCGAAATGGGGGTATGTGCACTTCGGGGCACGTTTGACCTTGAAATGGGTCGGACTGGTCGTGAGGGCCAACCGGATGCATATCCAAGGTCTTAACGGACGTCCACAAATAATTTTGGCATTTTTGACGTCGAAATCCGGATCACCCAAAAAATGGTTTACTATAGCATACAAAAATTGTCGAAATGAGGGGTATGCGCACTTCGGGGCTCGTTTGACCTTGAAAATGGGTTGGAATAGCCTAGAGGGCCAACCGAATGCATATCCAAGGTCTTGATGTACGTCCACAAATTATTTTAGCATTTTCGACATTGGAATAAGGATCACCTAAAAAATGGTTTGCTATAGCACACGATAATCGTCGCAATGGGGGGTATGCGCGCTTCGGGGATCGTTTGTCAATGAAAATGGGTCAGACTGGCTGTGAGAGCCAACCGGATGCATAGCCAAGGTCTTGACGGACGACCACAAAAAAATTTGGCATTTTTGACGTCGGAATCCGGATCACCTGAAAAATGGTTTGCTATAGCACAGGAAGATCATCGAAATTGGGGGTATGCGCGCTTCGGGGCTCGTTTGACCATGGAAATGGGTTGGACTGGCCGTGAGAGCCAACCGGATGCATATCCAAGGTCTTGACGAAAGTCACAAAAAACCTTGGCATTTTTTACGTCGGAATCCGCATCACCCAAAAAATGGTTTGCTATAGCACTCAAAAATCGTCGAAATTGGGGGTATGCGCACTTCGAAGCTCGTTTGACCTTGAAAATGGTTTGGAATGGCCATGAGGGCTAACCGGATCCATAGCTAAGGTCTTGACGGACGTCCACAAACTATTTTGGCATTTTTGACATCAGAATACGTATCACCCAAAAAATGGTTTGCTATAGCACACGAAAATCATCAAAATGGAGGGTATGCCCGATTCGGGGTTTGTTTGACCTTGAAAATGGGTCGGACTGGCCGTGAGGGCCAACCGGATTCATAGCCATGGACTTGACGGACGTCCACAAAACATTTGGCATTTTGACATTGGAATTTGGATCACCCAAAAAATGGTTTGCTATAGTACATGAAAATTGTCGAAATGGGGGTATGCATGCTTCGGGGCTCGTTTGACCTTCAAAATGGGTCTGAATGGCCGTGAGGGCCAACCGGATGCATAGCCAAGGTCTTGACGGACGTCCACAAATAATTTTGGCATTTTTGACGTCGGAATCCGGATCACCCAAAAAATAGTTTGCTATAGCACACGAAAATCGTCAAAAGGGGGGGTATACGCGATTCGGGGCTCGTTTGACCTTGAAATAGGTTGGACTGGTCGTGAGGGCCAACCGGATGCATAGCCAAGGTCTTAATGGACGTCCACAAATAATTTTTGCATTTTTGACGTTGGAATCTCGATCACCTAAAAAATGGTTCGCTATAGCTCACGAAAATCATCAAAATAGGGGGTAGCGCGATTCGGGTCTGGTTTGACCTTGAAAATGGGTCGGACTGGCCGTGAGGGACAACCGGATGCATAGCCATGGTCTTGACGGACGTCCACAAATAATTTTAGAATTTTTGACGTCAGAATCCGGATCACCCAAAAAATGGTTTGCTATAGCACACGAAAATTGTCAAAATGGGGGGTATGCGCGCTTTCAGGCTCGTTTGACCTTTAAATGGGTTTGAATGGCCGTGAGGGCCAACCAGATGCATATCCAAGGTCTTGATGGACGTCCACAAATAATTTTAGCATTTTGACGTCGGAATTTGGATCACCCAAAAAATGGTTTGCTATAGCACACGAAAATAATAGAAATG